>CM045450.1:0-206067 GCA_024666655.1 Dascyllus trimaculatus
CCCCTAAACATGCTCAAAAACTCACCAAATTTGGCACACACATCAGGACTGGTGAAAAATTTGATATTTTGGGGGAATTACACATATGAATGGCAAAATGACTAAATAGCGCCACCTAGAAAATTGGCCTTTAGTGGAGTTAATACGGCTAGTTTCACGTAAACTCATGAAATTTGGTACACAGGTACAGTAGCTCGAGACAAAAACATTCCTGCTTTTAAAATTTCAAAAAAGGCTCAACAGCGCCCCCTAGAGCACATAGTGTGCAGGCATTGGAATTTATCGAACTCCTCCCAGGATTTTTATCCGATCTTCACCAAATTCGCTGTGTGGCATCTAGACGCATCCAGGATGAAAAGTTATTAAATTCTTGTGGCTGCGTCACACGGTGTGGGCGTGGCATGGCGGCCATTTTGAACAAAAAAGCTAAACAGCGCCAACTAGAACACGTGGTGCACAGGCATTGGAATTTAACAAACTCCTCCCAGGATTTTTATCCAATTTTCACCAAATTCGCTGTGTGGCATCCACACCCCTCCAGGATGAAAAGTTATTAAAATCTCGTGGATACGTCACACGGTGTGGGCGTGGCATGGCGGCCATTTTGAACAAAAAAGCTAAACCTCGCCCACTTCAACACGTGGTGCGCAGGCATTGGAATTTAACGAACTCCTCCCAGGATTTTTGGCCGATCTTCACCAAATACGCTCTGTGACATCTAGACTCCTCTAGGATGAAAAGTTATTAAAATCTTGTGGCTGCGTCACACGGTGTGGGCGTGGTATCGCGGCCATTTTGAACAAAAACGCTTAACATTGTACAATGGAACACATTGTGCGCAGGCATTGGAATTTAACGAACTCCTCCCAGGATTTTTGTCCGATCTTTACCAAATTCGCTGTGTGGCATCTGCACCCCTCAAAGATGACAAGTTATTAAAATCTCGTGGATACGTCACATGGTGTGGGCGTGGCATGGCGGCCATTTTGAACAAAAAATCTCAATGGCACCCCCTAGAAAATGCTGTGCGCAGGCATTGGAATTTAACTTATTCCTCCCAGGATTTTTGTCCGATCTTCACCAAATTCACTGTGTGGCATCTGGACCCCTCCAGGATGAAAAGTTATTAAATTATCGTGGATACGTCACATGGTGTGGGCGTGGCATTGCGGCCATTTTGAACAAAATCGCCATGTGGAACGAAATGGGTTTTGGAGGTGAAGGGATCCATGTAAAATCACCAAATCCACACAAATCCTCATTAATCTCAAGACCTAACATTTAGTATACAATTCAGGAATGGGCGTGGTCAAACGGCTCCACAGCGCCCCCTAGAAATATTCAAATAGCCATATAAAATCACTGCTTTATCCAAAAAACATAAAATTTGGTACATACATATAGTATCCCAAGACCAACAGATTTGCACAGTCGAAATTCTAATCGGCTCTACGGCGCCCCCTAGACATGGTCGTGTGGAGAGGAGTGCGGTGAGGAGCGAGGGCCCGTCTGACGCTGCTTGCAGCTTTAATTAGGGCCCGAGCCCGAAAAAGGCAAAGGGCAGGGATCAGTGTGAAACACTGAACGCTGCCTTTGCCTTGCAGGGCAAAGGCCCTATTGTTCCTTCTCAGTTTCTTTCTTTCTTTCTTTCTTTCTTTCTTTCTTTATTAGGGCCCGAGCCCGAAAAGGCAAAGGGCAGCGATCAGTGTGAAACACTGAACGCTGCCTTTGCCTTGTAGGGCAAAGGCCCTATTGTTCCTGCTCTGTTTGTTTGGCGGTTTCTTTATTTTTCTTACGCCAAATTAAACCCCAATTTGACCCCCTAAACATGCTCAAAAACTCCCCAAATTTTGAACACACATCAGGACTGGCGAAAAATTTGATATTTCGGGGGAATTATACATATGAATGGCAAAATGACTCAATAGCGCCACCTTGAAAATTGGGCTTTAATGGAGTTAATATGGCTAGTTTCACGTACAGCTATGAAATTTGGTACACACCTACAGTAGCCCGAGACAAAAACATTCCTGCTTTTGAAATTTAGAAAAAGCTCTACAGCGCCCCCTAGAACACGGGGTGCGCAGGCATTGGAATTTAACGAACTCCTCCCAGGATTTTTATCCGATCATCACCAAATTTGCTCTGTGGCATCTAGACCCCTCCAGGATCAAAAGTTATTTAAATCTTGTAGCTGCGTTATACGGTGTGGGCGTGGCATGGCGGCCATTATGCACAAAATCGCCATGTGGAACGAAATGGGTTTTGGAGGTGAAGGGATCTATATAATATCACCAAATCCACACAAATCCTCATCAAACTCAAGAACTAACGTTTGATATACAATTCAGGAATGGGTGTGGTCAAACGGCTCCACAGCGCCCCCTACAAATATTGAAATAGTCATATAATATCACTGCTTTATCCTGCAAACATGAAATTTGGTACGTACATATAGAATCCCGAGACCAACAGATTTGCACAGTCGAAATTCCAATCGGCTCTACGGCGCCCTCTAGACAAGGTCGTGTGGAGACATTGGAATTTAACGAACTCCTCCCAGGATTTTTATCCCATCTTGATGAAACTGGCTGTGTGGCATCTGGACCCCTTCAGGATCAAAAGTTATTAAAATCTCATGGCTATGTCACACGGTGTGGGCGTGGCATGGCGGCCATTGTCACCAATTTTGCCATATGGAATGAAATGAGTTTTGGAGGTGAAGGGATCCACCTAATATCACCAAATCCACACAAATCCTCACAAATCTCAAAAACTAATGTTTGATATACAATTCAGGAAGTGGCGTGTTCAAACGGCTCCACAGCGCCCCCTAAAATATTCAAATACTCATATAAAATCACTGCTTCAACTTAATAACGTGAAATTTGGTGCACATGTATAGTCTATCGAGACAAACAGATCTGTACACTTGAAATTCCAATCAGCTCCACAGCGCCCCCTGGAAAATGTCTTGCATAGACATTGGAATTTAAAGAACTCCTCCCAGGATTTTTATCCCATCTCCACCAAATTCACTGTGTGGCATCTGGACCCATTCAGGATGAAAAGTTATTAAAATCTTGTGGCTGCATCACACGGTGTGGGCGTGACAGGACGGCCATTTTGAGTCTGTGGCCATGAAGTGTGAAATGCTCATAACTTGACTGCACATGGTCGAATATGAATAAAACTTGATATGCTTGATGACAGGCTATCCCTCAACACTGTGGCGCACTCAAACAGCTCCATAACGCCCCCTACAAAATTTAAAAATTTCATATAAAATCACTGGTTTGTCGTACAAACATGAAATTTGGTTCATGTGCAGATCCGGATGGGACAAACACAATTGCGTGCTTCAAACATTCCGATCGTCTCCACAGCGGCAGTGTGGGGGGACCGAGGGCCCGTCCGACGCTGCTTGCAGCTTTAATTAGGGCCCGAAGCACTACAGTGCGTAGGACCCTATTGTTCCTCTAGTGTTTGGCGGTTTGGCGGTTTGGCGGTTTCTTTTTCTTACGCCACTTTGAACCATAATTTGACCCCCTAAACATGCTCAAAAACTCACCAAATTTGGCACACACATCAAGCCTGGTGAAAAATTTGGAATTTTGGGGGAATTACACATATGAATGGCAAAATGACTCAATAGCGCCACCTAGAAAATTTGGCTTTAGTGGAGTTAATACGGCTAGTTTCACGTAAACTCATGAAATTTGGTACACAGGTACAGTAGCCCGAGACAAAAACATTCCTGCTTTTAAAATTTCAAAAAAGCCTCAACAGCGCCCCCTAGAGCACGTAGTGTGCAGGCATTGGAATTTATCGAACTCCTCCCAGGATTTTTATCCGATCTTCACCAAATTCGCTGTGTGGCATCTTGACCCATCCAGGATGAAAAGTTATTAAAATCTTGTGGCTGCGTCACACGGTGTGGGCGTGGCATGGCGGCCATTTTGAACAAAAAAGCTAAACAGCGCCAACTAGAACACGTGGTGCGCAGGCATTGGAATTTAACAAACTCCTCCCAGGATTTTTATCCAATTTTCACCAAATTCGCTGTGTGGCATCCACACCCCTCCAGGATGAAAAGTTATTAAAATCTCGTGGATACGTCACACGGTGTGGGCGTGGCATGGCGGCCATTTTGAACAAAAAAGCTAAACCTCGCCCACTTCAACACGTGGTGCGCAGGCATTGGAATTTAACGAACTCCTCCCAGGATTTTTGGCCGATCTTCACCAAATACGCTCTGTGACATCTAGACTCCTCTAGGATGAAAAGTTATTAAAATCTTGTGGCTGCGTCACACGGTGTGGGCGTGGTATCGCGGCCATTTTGAACAAAAACGCTTAACATTGTACAATGGAACACATTGTGCGCAGGCATTGGAATTTAACGAACTCCTCCCAGGATTTTTGTCCGATCTTTACCAAATTCGCTGTGTGGCATCTGCACCCCTCAAAGATGACAAGTTATTAAAATCTCGTGGATACGTCACATGGTGTGGGCGTGGCATGGCGGCCATTTTGAACAAAAAATCTCAATGGCACCCCCTAGAAAATGCTGTGCGCAGGCATTGGAATTTAACTTATTCCTCCCAGGATTTCTGTCCGATCTTCACCAAATTCACTGTGTGGCATCTGGACCCCTCCAGGATGAAAAGTTATTAAATTATCGTGGATACGTCACATGGTGTGGGCGTGGCATTGCGGCCATTTTGAACAAAATCGCATGTGGAACGAAATGGGTTTTGGAGGTGAAGGGATCCATGTAAAATCACCAAATCCACACAAATCCTCATTAATCTCAAGACCTAACATTTAGTATACAATTCAGGAATGGGCGTGGTCAAACGGCTCCACAGCGCCCCCTAGAAATATTCAAATAGTCATATAAAATCACTGCTTTATCCAAAAAACATAAAATTTGGTACATACATATAGTATCCCAAGACCAACAGATTTGCACAGTCGAAATTCTAATCGGCTCTACGGCGCCCCCTAGACATGGTCGTGTGGAGAGGAGTGCGGTGAGGAGCGAGGGCCCGTCTGACGCTGCTTGCAGCTTTAATTAGGGCCCGAGCCCGAAAAAGGCAAAGGGCAGGGATCAGTGTGAAACACTGAACGCTGCCTTTGCCTTGCAGGGCAAAGGCCCTATTGTTCCTTCTCAGTTTCTTTCTTTCTTTCTTTCTTTCTTTCTTTATTAGGGCCCGAGCCCGAAAAGGCAAAGGGCAGCGATCAGTGTGAAACACTGAACGCTGCCTTTGCCTTGTAGGGCAAAGGCCCTATTGTTCCTTCTCAGTTTCTTTCTTTCTTTCTTTCTTTCTTTCTTTCTTTCTTTATTAGGGCCCGAGCCCGAAAAGGCAAAGGGCAGCGATCAGTGTGAAACACTGAACGCTGCCTTTGCCTTGTAGGGCAAAGGCCCTATTGTTCCTGCTCTGTTTGTTTGGCGGTTTCTTTATTTTTCTTACGCCAAATTAAACCCCAATTTGACCCCCTAAACATGCTCAAAAACTCCCCAAATTTTGAACACACATCAGGACTGGCGAAAAATTTGATATTTCGGGGGAATTATACATATGAATGGCAAAATGACTCAATAGCGCCACCTTGAAAATTGGGCTTTAATGGAGTTAATATGGCTAGTTTCACGTACAGCTATGAAATTTGGTACACACCTACAGTAGCCCGAGACAAAAACATTCCTGCTTTTGAAATTTAGAAAAAGCTCTACAGCGCCCCCTAGAACACGGGGTGCGCAGGCATTGGAATTTAACGAACTCCTCCCAGGATTTTTATCCGATCATCACCAAATTTGCTCTGTGGCATCTAGACCCCTCCAGGATCAAAAGTTATTTAAATCTTGTAGCTGCGTTATACGGTGTGGGCGTGGCATGGCGGCCATTATGCACAAAATCGCCATGTGGAACGAAATGGGTTTTGGAGGTGAAGGGATCTATATAATATCACCAAATCCACACAAATCCTCATCAAACTCAAGAACTAACGTTTGATATACAATTCAGGAATGGGTGTGGTCAAACGGCTCCACAGCGCCCCCTACAAATATTGAAATAGTCATATAATATCACTGCTTTATCCTGCAAACATGAAATTTGGTACGTACATATAGAATCCCGAGACCAACAGATTTGCACAGTCGAAATTCCAATCGGCTCTACGGCGCCCTCTAGACAAGGTCGTGTGGAGACATTGGAATTTAACGAACTCCTCCCAGGATTTTTATCCCATCTTGATGAAACTGGCTGTGTGGCATCTGGACCCCTTCAGGATCAAAAGTTATTAAAATCTCATGGCTATGTCACACGGTGTGGGCGTGGCATGGCGGCCATTGTCACCAATTTTGCCATATGGAATGAAATGAGTTTTGGAGGTGAAGGGATCCACCTAATATCACCAAATCCACACAAATCCTCACAAATCTCAAAAACTAATGTTTGATATACAATTCAGGAAGTGGCGTGTTCAAACGGCTCCACAGCGCCCCCTAAAATATTCAAATACTCATATAAAATCACTGCTTCAACTTAATAACGTGAAATTTGGTGCACATGTATAGTCTATCGAGACAAACAGATCTGTACACTTGAAATTCCAATCAGCTCCACAGCGCCCCCTGGAAAATGTCTTGCATAGACATTGGAATTTAAAGAACTCCTCCCAGGATTTTTATCCCATCTCCACCAAATTCACTGTGTGGCATCTGGACCCATTCAGGATGAAAAGTTATTAAAATCTTGTGGCTGCATCACACGGTGTGGGCGTGACAGGACGGCCATTTTGAGTCTGTGGCCATGAAGTGTGAAATGCTCATAACTTGACTGCACATGGTCGAATATGAATAAAACTTGATATGCTTGATGACAGGCTATCCCTCAACACTGTGGCGCACTCAAACAGCTCCATAACGCCCCCTACAAAATTTAAAAATTTCATATAAAATCACTGGTTTGTCGTACAAACATGAAATTTGGTTCATGTGCAGATCCGGATGGGACAAACACAATTGCGTGCTTCAAACATTCCGATCGTCTCCACAGCGGCAGTGTGGGGGGACCGAGGGCCCGTCCGACGCTGCTTGCAGCTTTAATTAGGGCCCGAAGCACTACAGTGCGTAGGACCCTATTGTTCCTCTCATTAGGGCCCGAGCCCGAAAAAGGCAAAGGGCAGCGATCAGTGTGAAACACTGAACGCTGCCTTTGCCTTGCAGGGCAAAGGCCCTATTGTTCCTGCTCAGTTTCTTTCTTTCTTTCTTTCTTTCTTTCTTTCTTTATTTTTCTTACGCCAAATTAACCCTCAATTTGACCCCCTAAACATGTTCAAAAACTCCCCAAATTTTGCACACACATCAGGACTGGTGAAAAATTTGATATTTTGGGGGAATTACACATATGAATGGCAAAATGACTCAATAGCGCCACCTTAAAAATTGGGCTTTTGTGGAATTAATACGGCTAGTTTCACGTACAGCTATGAAATTTGGTACACAGGTACAGTAGCCCAAGACAATAACATTCCTGCTTTTGAAATTTTGAAAAAGCTCCACGGCGCCCCCTAGAAAACGTGGTGCGCAGCCATTGGAATTTAACGAACTCCTCCTAGGATTTTTATCCGGTCTTCACCAAATTCGCTGTGTGGCATCCAGACCCATCCAGGATGAAAAGTTATTAAAATCTTGTGGCTGCGTCACACCGTGTGGGCGTGGCCTGGCGGCCATTTTCAGCAAATTCGCCATGTGGAACGCAATGAGTTTTGGAGGTGAAGGGATCCACGTAATATCACCAAATCCACACAAATCCTCATCAATCTCAAACACTAACGTTTAATATACAATTCATGAATGGACGTGTTCAAAAGGCTCCACAGCGCCCCCTACAAATATTAAAATACTCATAAAAAATCACTGCTGTATCCTACAAACATGAAATTTGGTACAGACATATAGAATCCCGAGTCCAACAAAATTGCACAGTCGAAATTCAAATCGGCTCTATGGCGCCCCCTAGGCAAGGTTGTTTGGACACATTGGAATTTAACAAACTCCTCCCAGGATTTTTGTCCTGTCTTCACAAAATTGGCTGTGTGGCATCTGGAACCCTCCAGGATGAAAAGTTATTAAAATCTTGTGGCTGCATCACACAGTGTGGGCGTGGCAGGGCGGCCATTTTGAGCGTGTGACCATGAGGTGTTAAATGCTCATAACTTCACTGTAGATCAGAAGATGTGAATGAAACTTGATATGCTTCATGACAGGCTATCCCTCAACACTTGGAGGCAATTAAACAGCTCCACAGCGCCACCTAGAAATTTCAAAAATTCATATCGTATCACTGCTTTGTCCGACAGACGTGAAATTTGGTACTTCTGCAGAGCAGGATGACACAAACACAATTGCGTGCTTTACATATTCCGATCGTCTCCACAGCGGCGGTGCGGGGGGGAGCGAGGGCCCGTTCGACGCTGCTTGCAGCTTTAATTTTTCTTACGCCAAATTGAACCCCAATTTGACCCCCTAAACATGCTCAAAAACTCCTCAAATTTTGCACACACATCAGGACTGGTGAAAAATTTGATATTTTGGGGGAATTACACATATGAATGGCAAAATGACTCAAAAGCGCCACCTTGAAAATAGGACTTTAGTGGAGTTAATACGGCTAGTTTCACGTACAGCTATAAAATTTGGTACACAGGTACAGTAGCCCCAGACAAAAACATTCTTGCTTTTAAAATTTTGAAAAAGCTCCTCGGCGCCCCCTAGAAAACGCGGTGCGCAGGCATTGGAATTTAACGAACTCCTCCTAGGATTTTTTTCTGGTCTTCACCAAATTCACTGTGTGTCATCTGGACCCCTTCAGGATCAAAAGTTATTAAAATCTCGTGGCTATGTCACACGGTGTGGGCGTGGCATGGCAGCCATTTTCACCAATTTTGCCACATGGAATGAAATGAGTTTTGGAGGTGAAGGGATCCACCTAATATCACCAAATCCACACAAATCCTCACAAATCTCAAAAACTAATGTTTGATATACAATTCAGGAAATGGCGTGTTCAAACGGCTCCACAGCGCCCCCTACAAATATTCAAATACTCATAAAAAACTACTGCTTTGACCTACAAACATGAAATTTGGTACACATGTATAGTGTATCCAGTCAAACAGATCTGCACACTTGAAATTTCAATTGGCTTCACAGCGCCCCCTAGACAATGTGGTGCTGAGACATTGGAATTTAACGAACTCCTCCCAGGATTTTTATCCCATCTCCACCAAATTGGCTGTGTGGCATCTAGACCCCTTCAGGATGAAAAGTTATTAAAATCTTCTGCCTCTGTCACACGGTGTGGGCGTGACAGGGCGGCCATTTTGAGCGTGTGGCCATGAAGTGTGAAATGCTCATAACTTGACCGCACATGGCGGAATATGAATGAAACTTGATATGCTTGATGACAGGCTATCTCTCAACACTGTGGTGCACTTAAACAGCTCCACAGCGCCCCCTACAAAATTTTAAAATTTCATATAAAATCACTGGCTTGTCGTACAGACATGAAATTTGGTACATGTGCAGAGCAGGATGAGACGAACACGAGTGAGTGCTTTAGACATTCCCATCGTCTCCACAGCGGCGTTGCGGGGGGGGAGCGAGGGCCCGTCCGACGCTGCTTGCAGCTTTAATTTTTCTTACGCCAAATTGAACCCCAATTTGACCTCCTAAACATGCTCAAAAACTCCCCAAATTTTGCACACACATCAGGACTGGAGGAAAATTTGATATTTTGGGGGAATTAAACATGTGAATGGCAAAATGACTCAATAGCGCCACCTTGAAAATTGGGCTTTAGTGGAGTTAATACGGCTAGTTTCACGTACAGCTATGAAATTTGGTACACAGGTACAGTAGCACGAGACAAAAACATTCCTGCTTTTGAAATTTCGAAAAAGCTCCACGGCGCCCCTTGGAAAGCATGGTGCGCAGGCATTGGAATTTAACGAACTCCTCCTAGGATTTTTATCCGATCTTCACCAAATTCGCTGTGTGGCATCTGGACCCATCCAGGATGAAAAGTTATTAAAATCTTGTGGCTGCGTCACACGGTGTGGTCGTGGCACGACGGCCATTTTGAACAGAATCGCCATGTGGAATGAAATGAGTTTTGGAGGTGAAGGGATCCACGTAATATCACCAAATCCACACAAATCCTCATCAATCTCAAATGCTAAGGTTTAATATACAATTCATAAATGGACATGGTCAAACGGCTCCACAGCGCCCCCTGCAAATATTCAAATACTCATAAAAAATCACTGCTGTATCCTACAAACATTAAATTTGGTACATACATATAAAATCCCGAGTCCAACAAATTTGCACAGTCGAAATTCAAATCGGCTCTATAGCGCCCCCTAGAAAAGGTCGTGTGGAGACATTGGAATTTAACGAACTCCTCCCAGGATTTGTATCCAATCTTTACCAAATTCGCTGTGTGGCATCTAGACCCATCCAAGAAGAAAAGTTATTAAAATCTCGTGGCTGCGTCACACGGTGTGGGCGTGGCATGGCGGTAATTTTGAGCAAACTTGCCATGTTGAACGAAATGAGATTTGGAGGTGAAGGGATGCATGTAAAATCACCAAATCCACACAAGTCCTCATTAATCTCAAGAACTAACATTTAATATGCAATTCATGAATGGACGTGTTCAAACGGCTCCACAGCGCCCCCTACAAATATTCAAATACTCATAAAGAATCAGTTTTACTCTACAAACATGAAATTTGGAATATACACATACGAACCCGAGACCAACAGATTTACACAGTCGAGATTCCAATGAGCTCTACGGGGCCCCCTAGACAATGTCATTTGGACACATTGGAATTTAACGAACTCCTCCCAGGATTTTTGTCCGATTTTCACCAAATTCACTGTGTGGCATGTAGACCCCTCTAGGATGAAAAGTTATAAAAATATTGTGGCTGCGTCACACGGTGTGGGCGTGGCATGGCGGCCATTTTGAACAAAAAAGCTAAACAGCGCCAACTAGAACACATGGTGCGCAGGCATTGGAATTTAACAAACTCCTCCCAGGATTTTTGGCCGATCTTCACCAAATTCGCTGTGTGGCATGTAAACCCATCCAGGATGAAAAGTTATTAAAATCTTGTGGCTGCGTCACACGGTGTGGGCGTGGCATGGCGGCCATTTTGAACAAAAAAGCTAAACAGCGCCAACTAGAACACATGGTGCGCAGGCATTGGAATTTAACAAACTCCTCCCAGGATTTTTGGCCGATCTTCACCAAATTCGCTGTGTGGCATGTAAACCCATCCAGGATGAAAAGTTATTAAAATCTTGTGGCTGCGTCACACGGTGTGGGCATGGCATGGCGGCCATTTTGAACAAAAAAGCTAAACAGCGCCAACTCGAACACGTGGTGCGCAGCCATTGAATTTAACAAACTCCTCCCAGGATTTTTGTCCGATCTTCACCAAATTCGCTGTGTGGCATCTAGACCCCTCTAGGATGAAAAGTTATTAAAATCTTGTGGCTGCGTCACACGGTGTGGGCGTGGCATGGTGGCCATTTTGAGCAAATTTGCCATGTGGAACGAAATGAGTTTTGGAGGTGAAGGGATCCATGTAAAATCACCAAATCCACAAAAATGCTCATTAATCTCAAAACCTATCGTTCAATATACAATTCAGGAGCGGACGTGTTCAAACGGCTCCACAGCGCCCCCTACAAATATTCACATACTCATATAAAATCACTGCTGTATCCTACAAACATGAAATTTGGTACATACATATAGTTTCCCAAAACTAACAGATTTGCACAGTCGAAATTCCAATCGGCTCTACGGCGCCCCCTAGACAAGGTCGTGTGGAGAGGAGTGCGGTGAGGAGCGAGGGCCCGTCCGACGCTGCTTGCAGCTTTAATTAGGGCCCGAAGCACTACAGTGCGTAGGACCCTATTGTTCCTTTAGTGTTTGGCGGTTTGGCGGTTTGGCGGTTTGGCGGTTTCTTTTTCTTACGCCACTTTGAACCTCAATTTGACCCCCTAAACATGCTCAAAAACTCACCAAATTTGGCACACACATCAAGACTGGTGAAAAATTTGATATTTTGGGGGAATTACACATATGAATGGCAAAATGACTCAATAGCGCCACCTAGAAAATTGGGCTTTAGTGGAGTTAATACGGCTAGTTTCACGTAAACTCATGAAATTTGGTACACAGGTACAGTAGCCCGAGACAAAAACATTCCTGCTTTTAGAATTTCAAAAAAGGCTCAACAGCGCCCCCTAGAGCACGTAGTGTGCAGGCATTGGAATTTATCGAACTCTTCCCAGGATTTTTATCCAATCTTCACCAAATTCGCTGTGTGGCATCTACACCCATCCAGGATGAAAAGTTATTAAAATCTTGTGGCTGCGTCACACGGTGTGGGCGTGGCATGGCGGCCATTTTGAACAAAAAAGCTTAACATTGTACAATGGAACACGTTGTGTGCAGGCATTGGAATTTAACGAACTCCTCCCAGGATTTTTGTCCGATCTTCACCAAATTCGCTGTGTGGCATCTGCACCCCTCAAGGATGAAAAGTTATTAAAATCTCGTGGATACGTCACATGGTGTGGGCGTGGCATGGCGGCCATTTTGAACAAAAAATCTCAATGGCACCCCCTAGAAAATGCTGTGCGCAGGCATTGGAATTTAACGAACTCCTCCCAGGATTTTTGTTCGATCTTCACCAAATTCGCTGTGTTGCATTTAGACCCCTCCAGGATGAAAAGTTATTAAAATCTTGTGGCTGTGTCACACGGTGTGGGCGTGGCATGGCGGCCATTTTGAACAAAAAAGCTTAACCTCGCCCACTTCAACACGTGGTGCGCAGGCATTGGAATTTAAGAAACTCCTCCCAGGATTTTTGGCCGATCTTCACCAAATTCCCTCTGTGGCATCTACACCCCTCCAGGATGAAAAGTTATTAAAATGTTGTGGCTGCATCACACGGTGTGGGCGTGGCATGGCGGCCATTTTGAACAAAAAAGCTTAACATTGTACAATGGAACACGTTGTGCGCAGGCATTGGAATTTAACGAACTCCTCCCAGGATTTTTGTCCGATCTTCACCAAATTCACGGTGTGGCATCTAGACCCCTCCAGAATGAAAAGTTATTAAATTCTCGTGGATACGTGACATGGTGTGGGCGTGGCATGGCGGCCATTTTGAACATAATCGCCATGTGGAACGAAATGGGTTTTGGAGGTGAAGGGATCCATGTAAAATCACCAAATCCACACAAATCCTCATTAATCTCAAGACCTAATATTTAATATACAATTCAGGAATGGACGTGGTCAAACGGCTCCACAGCGCCCCCTAGAAATATTCAAATAGTCATATAAAATCACTGCTTTATCCTACAAACATAAAATTTGGTACATACATATAGTATCCCAAGACCAACAGATTTGCACAGTCGAAATTCTAATCGGCTCTACGGCGCCCCCTAGACAAGGTGGTGTGGAGAGGAGTGCGGTGAGGAGCGAGGGCCCGTCTGACGCTGCTTGCAGCTTTAATTAGGGCCCGAAGCACTACAGTGCGTAGGACCCTATTGTTCCTCCAGTGTTTGGCGGTTTGTTTGGCGGTTTGGCGGTTTGGCGGTTTCTTTTTCTTACGCCACTTTGAACCTCAATTTGACCCCCTAAACATGCTCAAAAACTCACCAAATTTGGTACACACATCAGGACTGGTGAAAAATTTAATATTTTGGGGGAATTACACATATGAATGGCAAAATGACTCAATAGCGCCACCTAGAAAATTGGGCTTTAGTGGAGTTAATACGGCTAGTTTCACGTAAACTCATGAAATTTGGTACACAGGTACAGTAGCCCGAGACAAAAACATTCCTGCTTTTAAAATTTCAAAAAAGGCTCAACAGCGCCCCCTATAGCACGTAGTGTGCAGGCATTGGAATTTAACGAACTCCTCCTAGGATTTTTGTCCGATTTTCACCTAATTCGCTGTGTGGCATCTGGACCCCTCCAGGATGAAAAGTTATTAAAATCTTGTGGCTGCGTCACACGGTGTGGGCGTGGCATGGCGGCCATTTTGAACAAAATCGCCATGTGGAACGAAATGGGTTTTGGAGGTGAAGTGATACATGTAAAATCACCAAATCCACACAAAACCTCATTAATCTCAAGACCTAATATTTAATATACAATTCAGAAATGGGCGTGGTCAAACGGCTCCACAGCGCCCCCTACAAATATTCAAATACTCATATAAAATCATTGCTGTATCCTACAAACATGAAATTTGGTACACACATATAGTATCCCAAGACCAACAGATTTGCACAGTCAAAATTCTAATCGGCTCTACGGCGCCCCCTAGACAAGGTTGTGTGGAGAGGAGCATGATCAGGAGCGAGGGCCCGTTCGACGCTGCTTGCAGCTTTAATTTTTCTTACGCCACTTTGAACCTCAATTTGACCCCCTAAACATGCTCAAAAACTCACCAAATTTGGCACACACATCAGGACTGGTGAAAAATTTGATATTTATGGGGAATTACACATATGAATGGCAAAATGACTCAATAGCGCCACCTAGAAAATTGTGCTTTAGTGGAGTTAATACGGCTAGTTTCACGTAAACTCATGAAATTTGGTACACATGTACAGTAGCCCAAGACAAAAAAATTCCTGCTGTTGAAATTTCAAAAAAAGCTAAACAGCGCCCCCTACAGCATGTGGTGCGCAGGCATTGGAATTTAATGAACTCCTCCCAGGATTTTTATCCGATCCTCACCACATTTGCTGTGTGGCATCTAGACCCCTCCAGGATGAAAAGTTATTAAAATCTTGTGGCTGCTTCACACGGTGTGGGCGTGGCATGGCGGCCATTTTGAACAAAAAAGCTAAACAGCGCCAACTAGAACACGTGGTGCACAGGCATTGGAATTTAACAAACTCCTTCCAGGATTTTTATCCGATTTTCACTAAATTCGCTGTGTGGCATCTAGACCCGTCCAGGATGAAAAGTTATTAAAATCTTGTGGCTGTGTCACACGGTGTGGGCGTGGCATGGCGGCCATTTTGCACAAAAAAGCTAAACAGCGCCAACTAGAACACGTGGTGCGCAGGCATTGGAATTTAACGAACTCCTCTCAGGATTTTTGGCCAATCTTCACCAAATTCGCTGTATGGCATCTAGACACCTCTAGGATGAAAAGTTATTAAAATCTTGTGGCTGCGTCACACGGTGTGGGCGTGGCATGGCGGCCATTTTGAACAAACAAGCTAAACAGAGCCAACTACAACACGTGGTGCGCAGGCATTGGAATTTAACGAACTCCTCCCAGGATTTTTGTCCAATTTTCACCAAATTCACTGTGTGGCATATACACCCCTCCAGGATGAAAAGTTATTAAAATCTTGTGGCTACGTCACACGGTGTGGGCGTGGCATGGTGGCCATTTTGAACAAAAAAGCTCAACGGTGCCCCCTGGAAAACGCTGTGCGCAGGCATTGTAATTTAATGAACTCCTCCCAAGATTTTTGTCCGATCTTCACCAAATTCGCTGAGTGGCGTCTAGACCCCTCCAGAATGAAAAGTTATTAAAATCTTGTGGCTGCGTCACACGGTGTGGGCGTGGCATGGCGGCCATTTTGAACAGAAAAGCTTATCATTGTACAATCAAACACGTTGTGCGCAGACATTGGAATTTAACGAACTCCTCCCAGGATTTTTGTCCGCTGTTTACCAAATTCGCTGTGTGGCATCTAGAGCCATCCAGGATGTAAAGTTATTAAAATCTTGTGGATACGTCACAAGGTGTGGGCGTGGCATGGCGGCCATTTTGAACAAAATCGCCATATGGAACGAAATGTTTTTTGGAGGTGAAGGGATCCACGTAATATCACCAAATCCACACAAATCCTCATTAATCTAAAGACCTAATATTTAATATACAATTCAGGAATGGACGTGGTCAAACGGCTCCACAGCGCCCCCTACAAATATTGAAATACTCATATAAAATCACTGCTTTATCCTACAAACATGAAATTTGGTACATGTGCAGAGCAGGATGAGACGAACACGAGTGCGTGCTTTAGACATTCCCATCGTCTCCACAGCGGCGTTGCGGGGGGGGAGCGAGGGCCCGTCCGACGCTGCTTGCAGCCTTAATTGTGTATTCAATTTGTATTGTGTGTAATGGATCCTCTCTAGTGTTTACAGTACATGTGTGCATTGAGTTGTGATAACGGTATTTTCTGAATTTACATATTGTTTCTATGAAAACATACAAATCTATGAATTCCCAATTATCTTCAGTAATATATTTCATATTTTCAGAATGATTTTGGTGTCAGAGTTTGGTTTTGAGCATATGAGCAACTGTTTTGCTGTCAAAGTTTGGTTTTGAAAAGAGAATGTGAGGTTTTGTGTATGTAGCTTGATAAAAGTACTTTGCGTTTAGAGCTTTGAGAAAACAGAGCAATGTTTCGTGGGATGTATTTTAGCAGTAGTGAAAAACTGTATTTACTTTTTATTCTAATACAGAAGAGACATTATGTCTGTCATTATTTCATCCATTATTTTTGAAGTTTGTTCTAATAAAACATGTTGAGTAACCTGTGTAGCATACCCCCCCGAATGAAGGATTGCACTTCAACTGATGAATTTTTAGGTTTAATGGCGATGAACCCTCAATTTCACCGTAAGAGCTTGAAAAATACACAAAAACAACGTGTAAACTAAAACCGTACTCTTACAACTGTATATCTTAATACAATGTTTACACAGAATCAATCATCTGTAGCTTTGGCAACAAGAATCAACCATGTACGATCCCGATAACACAAAACATTCAAATGGTGATTCATTTACACAATAAACATACCTTGTGCCTCTATCAAGGGGGCTGCTAAGCATGAAATACTGTACATTTTATTTGCTCAGTGTCAACCTTTTTACTTCACCGTCCTTTTGTTGCCGTTTAGCTCGTTCGCGCTCACTTAAAACAGGAAGTCCTTTCAAAATAAAAGCATTCGAAATATCAAACAGGAAGTCAGTCATAACTGGTTGTAAATAAGGCAATAAGTACCAAAATAAAGTACTTTCGTTATCTTTAGCAAATTAATAGATTTACTCAGGGTTATTTACAACCTGTGTGTCTTTGGTTATAGATAGTATTTGGTAATATAACAATTTTCTATCCATACAGAGGAGGCATACTTTAAATGTATTGAAATTATAAGGCATCTTTGACTAAACTTCGGGTATCATTTGAGTATCTCATTGCCAGGCTGATTGTCCTGGTTCTTGGTAATCAAATAATGGTGACCCTAACCCAGCCTATATCTGTGCAAATGTCCTGTTTTGTAACCTCATGCTATAACAGCCATTCATTGTCTATATTTATTCTCTTGTCCAAACAGCTGCTCAGTAAGTAGCAGGGACAGCTGCCATTCCACAGCTAGAGACTGAGAAAGACTTAGCTTAGTCAAGCCATCAGTGAGAGGTGGTGTGGGAGAGATGATTTAGAAAAGTTGAAAGGGATTGTACACAGACCTAGTCAACGAGATCAACCGATTTTGGAAAAATATCAGACGGACCTTTTGGGATACCAACTCCAGTTCAAGGTAAACCTGGCAAAAATACTCATTTGAAGCCACAATGACTGACACCAGCAGCCCCCCATTATCATCCTACATCATGGATGAGGAAACTCTGAAGAGAAAACAGAAGGAGAAGTTAAAGAAGTTGATGGCTACAGGAGGCAACCCGAGGCCTGCACGTTCTCTCCTCTTCTTGACTCTAAGAAATCCCTTCCGCAAAGCATGCATCAGTATTGTGGAATGGAAGTATCCTTTTAGTGAATGATTACTGGGCAGATGTATGGCTGGATCAGATATGCAATATGACAGTATTTACAATGCCATTTAATGTTATATAATTGGTGCTGGTTGGTGTGGGCTTTGAGCTGAAAGTGTACGTCTTGATTGTGTGTGTTTGCTGCTTCATTTGTGCAATGTGCATATCTTTATACAGTATGAATAAAATTGGTCAGGATGTAAGCTTCCTATAGATCACTCCCAGACCTTTTGAAATCATAATCCTGCTGGCCATCTTTGCCAACTGTGTGGCCCTGGCTGTGTACTTGCCAATGCCTGAGGAAGACAGCAACAATACCAACAGCAATTTGGTGTGTTAGCATGTTTGTGTTTGTTCATAAATGGATAATATGACATGATATGAGTACTGATTTACTTTAAATGCACAGTGATAACTTATTACAGACTACAATGATGACTTACAGTTTTTCACTACTGCTGAAACACATCCCATGAAACATTGCTCGGTTTTCACAAAACTCTAAACACAAAACACTTTCATCAAGCTACATATACAAAACCTAGCATTCTCTTTTCAAAACTAAACTTTGACACCTAAACAGTTGCTCATATGCTCAAAACCAAACTCTGACACCAAAATCACTCTCAAAGCCTGCAAAATTGTAAACACTAAAAATCATCATTACATACTACAACAAAAAATGAAAATACAATGTGTGAGAATGTTCTTTTTACAGTTTTTCACAACTGCCAAGACAACATTTTTATAAATCTTCTTATCTGTTCTCAAAATATATTACTGAAGAGTATTGGGCATTTGTAGATTTGTATGTTTCATAGAAACAATATGCAAATTCAGAAAATACAGTTATCACAACTCAATCCACAAATATACTGTAAACACTAGAGAGGATCCATTACACACAATCACAATACAAATTGAAAACACAATGTTTAGGGTGGGATTTATCATTATTATTATTGCAGAACTCCACCATCCTTATCAAAATGTCACAGTTTTTGTAAGTAATTTGAATACAGTAACACTATGCATATTATATTTGGAAACATGACCTATAGGTACAATGTAGGCCTACAGTAAAGAATTTTGTACCCTCCCTTGCCCCCCTCCACTTCCTCTTTGGCCTGCTCCTCTTCCTCTGCCTCTACCTCCGTTCATTGTTGCTGTTTGGAGCCTTGAGCAAACAGTGCATTCTGAACTGGTCTATATGTGTGGTCACAACATTTGCAAGAAGTGTCTTCAATTTTGAGTCGTTGTGTTTAATCATTGACACCAGGTGTGTTCAGTGTGGTCGAGTTTTGCAGACTGTGGCTACCATTTTGCATCTCACGAGCTTCAATGTACAGAATGTGTTTAGTGATTGAGAATTTGAGCAGAGGTTTTTGAAACGTATTTTAGCAAGACAAAATGTGTTCAGTTATGAGAAAAGGGGAGTTGAGTTTTGTGAATTCGATTCATTTATTTATATAGCACATATTTACAACATATGTCATCACATAGCACTAGAATTGTGTCTTAACATGTGAAACATGTTTATAGTTTTGGCAAATTGGGGCTAGTTTTATTAAATGTGTTTAGGTAACTGGTCATTTTGTTTAAAGAGTTGGGTTTTGTATTATAGCAATAGTGGAAAAACTGTATTACAGACTAGCTACTCAAATAACTATTATTGCACATATTTTTTGTACTTTCACAGTAAGTATGGCATTACTGTAATATGGCTAATTTATTTAATCAAACTCAACTCAATTCAAATTTATTTATATTGTGCAAATTTACAACATATGTCATCTCATAGCACTTAACATAGTAAGGAAGAACAGAGAACAGAAAACCCGACAATCCAAGGTTGCTTCTGGATTCTGTTTGAGCAAGCAGTCCATAATCTATCGATAATCTATTTATCAATGTACCAATCTATTTAACATACCACCCTCTGAAAAATCAAACTCACTGTATGTGCAATGCTTCTAAACTTCTTATGATGTCACAAATCATGGTCACAGGTCCACAGGTGAACTCAGATTTTTGGTGAGCTCAAATAATTTTTTTGCTTTGCTGCAGCAAAATCATGAAACAGTCTCAAAGTCTAAAACTCTCAACATACAGTACAAGTCAAACACGGGCAAAGTCCCTTACTGAAAAACTTTACTTTCTTTTAGTATTTTCTACTGTGTAGAACAACACTGAAAATATCAAAACAAAGAAATACCACAATTTTATCAAAATAGAAATATGCATTAAACTAGAAAAGCATTGTAAACTAGAAAAGCACTCAGAGAGTGCATACCTCCGCCGAGGAGCTTCAGTCCACCCCAACACAATCTCCCAATTTGCATATTTTGTATGGAACATTTTATTGAACCCTGGTCCTCCACTTTACAGTTCCCAATACAGTCCCTTATATGAATTAAAGCCCTTTAAACCTTATTTTAAACCCCTTAACATTAAGTTTAACAACAGAAATCAAATCCCCACCCAACCTTTTGACAAGGATATGTTATTTCAGTCACACATAAATCAAGTCTCTTAGACAGCCTTCTTTCACCTGTGCAATATTATCAAAACTAGGAACATCCTGTGTTAGGGTCATGCTGAAAAAACTGGTCCATGCATTTGTTGCTTCAAGGCTTGAATATTGTAATTCCTTACTATCAGGATGTCCCAATAACTCTCTGAAAAGACTCCATTTGATTGAAATGACTGCAGTGAGAGGACTGACATAATATGTTCTCTCTGTATTGGTTTTCTGTAAAATCCAGATTAGAATGTAATATTTTCTCCTTACCATTAACTTATTAACCAAGCTCCATCTGATCTTTAATACATCACTGTATTATATTATTCCCACTGAGCACTTTGATCTCAGACTGCAGATTTACTTGTAGTTCCTACAGTTTCCAAAAATAGAATGAAAGACAGAGCCTTCAGTTATCAGACTCCTTTCCTGTGAAACCAGCTCCCAGTTTGGATTTAGTAGGCAGACACGCTCTCTAGTTTTAATATTAGGCTTCAAATTCAAATTTATTTAGTGAATTTGTGCTAGCAGTCTAAGGACTGAATTTTAGCAGAACTTACAATTAAAAAAACAAACAAACAAAAAACACATTTATACAATAAACACATTCATCAATAAAATTATTAGATGCATATCTTGCACAAAGGTTCTAGTAGGAGCAGCTTTCGGGAATGTGCCTGTGAATAGTGAATGGTTTATAATTGTTAAAAAAAATTCCTCTGCCAAACTGTTGAAAACCAATTTTAAAACAGTCGTGGGAATAGGATCTAGAGCACAAGTAAAGGATTTTAACTCACCAACTACTTTCATTTTCATTTTGAAGTTGACTGGCGTAAAAAAGTGCATAGTGGTTTAGGTTTTGGTGCAATATGCAATATCACATTTTCTAGCCTTTTGTGAGTAATATTTGTTCTAATGACTGTAATCTTATCCGTGAAGTAGGCAGAAAATTCATTACATTTTAGGTGATCAGAGTAAGGGTTTGGGGCTGGGTTTATAAGGCTATCAATAGTTGAAAAAAGAGCCCTTGGACTTAGTTATTTTTTATGAGTTCAGAGCAGTAATATTGCTTGGTGTTTTTCATTGCTGCATTGTATTCTGCCAGAGTTTCTTTTAAGATATCCTGGTGGACTTGAAGTTTCATCTTTTGCCATCTCCGTTCAGCTTTGCGACAGTTTCTTTTCAGTTGGTTAGTGTTCTGGTTTCTCCATGGTGGTTTTTGTTTTGTGAGGAATTATTTTTTATTTGGCTGGGGAGATTTGGTTGATAACTGATTGTTGTTTTGTGTTTAAGTTGTCCTTTAGGTCATCAGCAGATGATGGGAGAACTGGTAAAGATCTGTCATTTATAAAATAAAATTTTCTGCCATCTCAGGTGCAAGATATCTTTTCTTAAAAGTGTTTCTAGAATTATGGGCAGCATATGACAAGAGACAATGAATTCAATTCAATAGTGATCGGATAAAACCACATTCTTAACTTGTTAAATGTCAATAGAAAGGCCCCATGTAATGACAAGGTCTAAGGAATAACCACTGCTATGAGTTGGTTCATGTACATGTTGGCTGAGGCTGTGATCTTCTAGCAGTTGTTTGATTATATTGTCATAGTTGGAGATAATGATGGATAAAGCTCGGAGAAATCAGACAGGAAATTCGAGCAATACTTTGGGGGTCTATAGACACAAACAGTAAGAATGGGGACCTGACATTTCAGTATGACAGTGTGATACTCAAATGAGTTAAAAACATCAAAGGAAATATCCTCCTCTTCATAGCATCCATACATATGGTGGCTGTGCCACCGCCCCTCTTCCCTTGTCTAATGGAATAGGAGGTTATAATTTTGCGGTGCAGTTTCAATAAGGACTGCAGACCCATCCGTATTTAGCCAGGTTTCAGGTAGAAATACAGAGTCAAGCTGTTGGTCTAAAATAAGATCATTGATCAAAAACACTTAATTGACAAGGGACCTGATATTTAGTGCAAATTTTAGATTTGCTGTCTTGTTTTGATCTGTGGAGCTACAAGATGTTGAGATACATAAGAAGTTGCTAAAGTTTACTCCACTACAGAACTGCTGAGGCTTAGATCAACAAACCTGAGAGCGGTACCTATTTGTAATGATTGGGATTGTAAAATGAACAGGTGAGGGTGTTACTACCAGGGGAGAACAGGGGGAGCTACCACTGGAGACGGAGGCATGATTTGCTACCAGGGTCATAGCAGAGGGTGTGTGTGGTGTAAACAGTCAGTCACGTGGAGCAGACTGTACGGCATGCTGCAGGTTAGCTGCTCTTACCAAGCTACCCAAACTATTTGGGTGAACTCCATCAGTCCTATAAAAAGGTCGGTTCCACAATAGATTAAATTGTCAATAAAACCAAAGCTGTGAGCACAGCAGGTGGACTGGAGCCAAGTGTTGAAGCTAAGAAGTCTGCTAAAAAGTTCTGCCCCACGGGACAGCGTTGGTAAGGAACCACGATAAAAACGGACTTCCTACAGCATTTTACAAGGCTAAAGAGGTCAGTAAAGTCCTTTTCTGTAAGCTGGGATTGTCAACAAGCTGTGTCGTTACAGCCCACATGGACGAACACCCGGTTTATGGAGGATGGAACAGATTGCAATAACCTGGGTAGTTTGTCCATGATGTCTAAGGCTGTGGCTCCAGGAAAACAGCGTGTGATGGCATTAAAAAAGTGAATATTCCTGGTAATGCTGTCACCCACTATCAATGTGGCGGAGGTGAAGAGAAGATGAGAAGAGGGAAAATGAAGGTGAAGGGACTCACGGCTGGCAGGTGCATAGTCCACACTGTGCGACCAGGCAGGCAAAGATGGACAGCCGATGGCATCTGCACCAGGAGTATTCCAGGTCAGGTCTGGGAGAGGAAGCCCACTAGACTGTCAAAGCACAACCCTCTTTGAAAATGCTGCGCCGGGTTGCAGGGTGGACAGGTGATGTGTCCTGGGCCAGAGGAGTAGAGGCGTCAGAACATCAGTGAGATGGACCAGCTTGTCATCAGCCAAGACAGCATACCAGTTGGAGAGGCTCAGGTGAAGGGGAGAGGCAGATCCGTCCGAACCTCTCTTGCTTCCATGGACCACCAGAATAACCCATGGTTTGGGGTTGAGCAGGAGGGCCACAGACAGACAAATGGGTCCCACACAGCTGTGTCCTGAAGGGTTACACTGAGCAAGGCTAACTTCTTGGACTGCTCAGCCACCATGAAGCTGGACAGTCGTGGGAGCAAGGTCATGAAGTCAGACAGCAGTAAGTCCTTCCTTTGCAGTTCATCCGAGAGGCATCTGATGTTCTCTTTAGGGTAAGCAATCTTTTTGTTTGCCTCTTTTAGTGGATCGCTGTCTTCACCAGACACAGCAGACATTGCTGACAGGTTAGCCGAGCCGCCCTGCTAAAGCTAGCCTTGTAGCACACAAGTCGGAGAAGTAGATAAAAACCATAGAGCTAAGACCATGGGTGAAGGGAGTCTTTTAAAATCACTGTACAAAATTAAGATCCTAAAAGACCACTAAAAACTGCTGAAGTATGAAATCTTGGGTTATGAATGTCTAGCTTCTATTCACCCTCTTAGAAGGCTTTTCCACCAACAAGCACCAGGTGCTCGTTCAGTGCTTCTGCTAGTTTGGTGTTTAGTTGGTTCAAATCTCATTCCTCCTAAGAACCTGATTGGTTTTCCACTGGCCAGGAGCCAAGTTAGAGCCACATCATTACATCACCGTACAATGACTAAGCTTGCATTGATTACATGGCAGTTAAGCAAACGCAATAAGTTGATGATAATATCTGTAATGAATGAATGAACGTTAAAAGTAATACATCTTGACAACTGACTATCTTTGATAGCAGTGAGTATTATGGATAGTGGTATGAAGTGGGAGTGTATTGTTGTTCTGTCTTACATACGTTCACATGACGGTTCAGTAAAAGGCACGGCAAAATAAGTCACGGAGTCGGTGTGTTTATTTTATGTCAGTAAGCAGAGTCTACAGAAATTAAATATCTATGTTCATCATTATAGATGGTCTTAAAGGCTGTTTGTGAGGCAGAGGTCATCTGTTGCCTGGGCACATCTGAGATTGTGCTACTGTTGGGACGCAATTGTGCTGGATTTAGCGCGCAACAGTGGGTCACCTTAAAACATCTAGGCTTGTATCGATTACACAGCAGTTAAACAAACGCAATAAGTTGATGATAATATCGATCTTTATCTTTGTAAAGATGCTTATAAGATCTGCGAGGCGGAGGTCACCTGTTTCCTGTTGCCTATTGCCACTGCCTGCACATCCACGATCAGGGACATGGATGTTAAGGCGGTGGGACACAATTGTACTGGATTTCAGCGCAACAGTTTGTGCAAAACTTCAGTGTGTCCCGGGAGTCAATCCAATACATCTGCGATCGGACCAGGGACGTCCTGCAGAAAAAGGACACTAATTACCTCGTGTGTGCCTTTCTACCATTTATTGTTGGTCACGATAGCCCTGCCCCCAGCCCCTGACGTACTCTGTGCTTTGCTCTGGCCCAGCAAAGAGTTGGTATTTACTAAGCACCAGTTTTTAGAACCTGGAGCCGGTGCTTAGGTGGTGGAAACACAAAGAACTGGTGCTAAGTCAGGCTCTGGCTCCGAACTAGCACTGGAACCAGCTCGGTGGAAAAGCCCTATCAGAGGAGCATCCTGGTAGTTTGTAGATCTAAAGAAAAGACTATCAAGGAGATGCAACAAGGTGTTTGTACCTGGGCACTGGAGACAATCTTGTCCAATTTTCCAGCCAATAACCTGCCTCTGCACAACAAGGAAGCTACTGTAAGGCATCATAGTGGCTAAGATGAATAGGCACATGGCTCAATTTATGAGCAGGGCCCAAAAAGGAAGTGGAGACACCATTGGAGTCAAGCCCCAGCTACTGATCGACAGAGCAGTCACTCAAGACTGTAAGACCAGAAAAATCAATCTATGCACTGTCTGAGTGAATACAATAAAACTCATAACTCAGAGCTTTAATTAAAAACTCAATGGGACTGTGGAAACAACACTAGAGGCCAACTCATAGCCGACTGCACAGATTAAAATCAATTGCAAAATATACCAAGGAGATTCTCTGCCAGCCCTGCTGTTCTACATATGCCTGAAACCCCCAAGTCAGACGAACACAAAGAGAGGATTTGGATACAGATTCTGAAGAGGAACGACCATTAGCCACTTCCTCTACATAGATGACTCAAGCTTTACGCCTGAAATGAGCGAGACATTGATTCATGGATCCATATCCCCACCATCTACTTTAACAGTCTGAAAGACTGTCCAGTCTGAAAGACACTGAATTGTCTTTCAGACTGGACAAGTCTATGATATAATATCCGAGAGAGGCAAGATGATCACCACTGAAGGGATTAATCTACCAGAAGGCAAAATAGCATATGGTCAGGACAGCTACAAATAGTGCTACAAGCAAATGGAAACCATGAGGTGACGCAAGAAAGTAAGCCCGAGCCAAATACCAACATGGAGTGAGTCAAGTCCTGAAAAGCCAACTGAATGGACAGAACAAGATAAGAGCCATCAACACATATGCCCTGTTGGTGATCAGATACTCCACTGGTATAATAACATGGCCAAATGAAGTGATAGAGCCCACTGATACCAAGACAAGGAAGCTCCTCACAATGCATGAAGTCCAGCATCCTGAGATTGTATACAAAACAGGAGGGAGGCCAAGGATTAGTGAGTGTCAAAGCCACTATCCAGGGTGAACAAAGAGTCCCAATTGATGACCTGCTACATAAATACCTCAGGCAGTAGAAACCAGATAATGTGGAGGAGGAAGAAGAAGGACCATTATGGAAGGAGAAGCCCCTGAATGGCATGCCCTACCGACAGATAGAAGAACTGGCTGATATCGAGGAAATATATCAGTGGCTTGAAAATAATGGTCTGAAAGACAACACAAAGGCACTAATCATGGCAACACAAGAACAGCACAAGATTATTAGAGGGTGGGGTCTATCACACCAGACAGGACCCCAAGTGTAGGCTGTGCAAAGATGCACCTGAGACAGCACAGAACATAACAGCAGGCTGTAAGATGCAGACGGCACAGCATACATGAATCACCATAAACAAGTAGCTGGCATAGTGTACAGAAACATCTGCACTGAGTATGGGCTGGAAGTCCCAGGATCAAAATGGAAGATGCCTCCAAAGGTGGTAGAGAATGAACAAGCCACGAACCTGTGGGACTTGAAAAATACTAAGGGCTGACAGAGGAGCTCGAAAAGATGTGGAAGGCGAAAGCAACAGTAGTACCAGTGGTGATCACAGCACTTGAGCTGTAATGACCAAACTGGGAAAGCTAGATTTCAGCTAATCCCTGTAGCAACATCTGAGATCTCTGAGAATGCACTCCTTGGAACAACTAAGATACTATGCAGAACCCTCAGGATCTATTTTTCTTTTCCTTCTTTCTTTTTTTTAACTACCCAAAAATGCTTTTTTAAAAAAATAATTGACAATTCTTTTAGATTTAAACTTGGTTGTAGACACAAGTCTGCAATTAAGAACCAAGTTTTGTAATGCAGTGACCCATTACTTTAATTACTTGTTTATATCCAAGGACAAGGACACAAGGACAGTATAGGACTTGCACATTAGTTTAATGCCACTGAAGGACATTGTCAGTATGGTCATATTTAAATAGACTCACATAAATTCACTGCATGCCTCTGCTGAAATGGGAGAGGCCATAAAACATTCCTCTGGTGTGTGAGTTTGTAAGTGACATGAATAGCCAGAGGAGGATTAGTGTGACTTGCAACATAAAACTCACATGAAGCTGAAAGAAACATGACCAGGGGTGATGATCTGACTACTCAACTGACAGGACTTAATCCCTCTGCCCCTGACCAGCATAATGCTAAATGATGTTTGTTTTCATTGAATAAAAATCAGAATGTTGTCAGGAAATGCAAGTCAAAACTCTACATTAAATACAGTGGAAGGTAGTAATGTGTTACATTTACTCTGTTACATGTACTTGAGTATTTTTAAAAAAAAACTACTTTTTAAAGTAGTTATTTTGCAGAATACATTTACTCTTACTTCAGTAAATTTGTGAGAAAATGTATGTATTTTTGCTCTGTTACTTTGGGCTACATGCTTGTCGTTACATTAATTTATCTATAAAGAAAGTCAGACAAGCTCAGATGCAGGACTGCAGCTCTGCAGCTCTGCAGCTCTTGGCTGACAGAGATATCATTAACCAATTACAACACAGTACCACAGTACCACAGGTGGACGGAGGCCCCGCCATTCCACCGCCCCACATTCACACCCTGTCTGCCTTTCAAACAGTCATATAATGCACTGCCTACTTTGTCAGCCCAAAACAGTGGAAACCTCGACTTTCAAGAATTACACATCAAATCTTAGAAAACACGTGATGGTACATAGGCTGATGTTAAATGTTACTCGTCGCAGCCGCAACAGCGGCCGGGGGTGTGTGTGCATGAGTATTTGGATCTGAAAATTATTATCCAGATACTACCACAACAATTGAATGTTCGGATATTCAGAGGGTCCAGCCCTAATGATTCAAAAGAAAAGGGCAGACTATAGCTCTGAAAACTTAAACACGCTAGTTTGTCTCAGTAACTGGCGTAAAGAGAAAAAATCCTTCGAGGTATGGTGAGTCCAATTGGTTTGTTGTTAAAAAGCACTAAGATGTTTATCAAATTGTTAGGGCTGATATTCCTGATATTTGTTTTGTTGTTTACCATTTTCGATGGTAGAAAGTGACACTTTTTATTAATCCATTTTTTACTAAGGTGCTTTCTTTACCATTTTTAGTGGCCAGGGTTCCTTGGAATGTACTTGAAATATGTTTTCAAGTGTTTAAGTTTACAAAAAGTCTTAAAAATGTTGAATATAATAGCTGTAACAGTACTTTGAGTTTGTACTAATCAGTGAATGTAGTAGACAGATGAAAAATGCTGAATAAATATAGATGAAAAATTATAATTTTTGTTGTTTAAGTTCACGTATATGTCTATTTATTGATTCAGTAGTCAACCAAGATTTATTAGAATTGAAAAACTTTGCATATTGTATCAAATATTGTTATTTTATAATAATGTGAGTAATTACAATTAAAGCCCACCACCACTTATATATACATATATCAATTCAATTCAATTCAGTTTTATTTATATAGCGCATATTTACAACACAAGTCGTCACAAAGCGCTAAACATTGTAAGAAAAAACAGGATACAGAAAACCCAACAATCCAAGGTTACTTTTGAATTCCCTATGAGCAAGCAGTCAGCGACGGATGGAAGGAACCAAAAACCCCCTATGGTAGGGAAGGGGGAAAAAAAAACCTCCGACAGAACCAGGCTCAGGGAGGGCGGCCATCTGCCTCGACCGGTTGGGTTGGGAGTGGGGAAGAGGAGGGAGGGAGGGACAGCAGGAGAGGTTGGGGTGGGGAATGGAGGTGGTAAGGCCAGCGGCTGCAGATCAGGGACGTTGAGCTCCAGACCAGGGACGCTGAACTCCAGATCAGGGATGTTGAGCTCCAGATCCAGAGACATCCACGGAGAGAACAAGCAGGACACAGAACCTCGGGGGGGAAACATAGGTTAGTCATATGTAATGGTGATATATGACAGTACATAGAGTAGAGGAGAGGAGCCCAGTGCATCATGTGAGTCCCCCAGCAGTCTAAACCTATGGCAGCATAACTAAGGGACAGCTCAGGTGGTCCTGAGCAGCCCTAACTATAAGTTTAGTCAAATAGGAAAGTTTTAAGCTTAATCTTAAAAGTAGAGAGGGTGTCTGCCTCCCGAACCCAAACTGGGAGCTGATTCCATAAGAGAGGAGCCTGATAACTGAAGGCTCTGCCTCCCATTCTGCTTCTGGAGACTCTGGGAACCACAAGTAAACCTGCAGTCTCAGAGCGAAGGGCTCTATTAGGATGATAAGGTACAACAAGGTCTTTAAGATAAGATGGAGCTTGTTCATTAACAGTTTTGTATGTTAGAAGCAGGATTTTAAATTCTATCCTGGATTTTACAGGGAGTCAATGAATATCCAATGATTTTAATGTATCCAAGCCTTTCCTTCAGGGAGTGATGGTTTGTTTTTGACTTACTAAATTGCATTTGAAGTTTTTTACGAGGTACTTTTTTACTCTTACTAAAGTACTTTTTTATGAGTACTTTTACTTCTACTTGAGTCATTATATTATAAATGTAACAGTACTTTTACTTGAGTACCGTTGTTGTTTAGTCTACCCACCACTGATTAAATAACGCTACTAGAAGTTACTTTAGGTTCATTTAAAAGTCAAATCAAGTCATTGTTATTTATATAGTTAACTGAAAACAATAGCTGTTGAGGAACTTGTTTTCCAGTAGAGGAATAAGACTTGCATGACAAATTTACCTCACAAGTTTATATATTGAGGTTACGATGATATTTCCTCGGAACAGGCATATTTGTGACGGTGGAGAGGAGCAACTCTGTATTAACAGGAGTAGACCTTCCTCCCAGAGAGAACAACAGCTCAGAGAGGGCAATTCAGTTCAATTCATTTTTATTTGTATAGCCCATATTTACAACATGTCACCACGTAATGCTTTACATAGCAGAAAGAACAGAAAACAGAAAACCCAACAATCCAAAGTTGCATTTGGATTCCCAATGAGCAAGCAATCAGCGACAGTAGGAAGGAACAAAAAAAAACCCTAGGATAGGAAGGGGGGAAAAAAAACTCAGACAGAACCAGGCTCAGGGAGGGTGGTCATCTGCCTCGACCGGTAGGGTTGGGAGCGGGGTGAGGGGGAGGGATAGCAGGAGAGATTGAGGTGGAGGTGAGGCTATCTGCCTGGACTGGTTGGTGTTAGCATAAAGAGAAGAAAGAAAAATAAAGCTGCAAGCAGCGTCGGACGGGCCCTCGCTCCTCATCATACTCCTCTCCACACGACCTTGTCTAGGGGGCGCCGTAGAGCCGATTAGAATTTCGACTGTGCAAATCTGTTGGTCTTGGGATACTATATGTATGTACCAAATTTCATGTTTGTAGGATAAAGCAATGATTTTATATGAATATTTGAATATTTGTAGGGGGCGCTGTGGAGCCGTTTGACCACGTCCATTCCTGAATTGTATATTAAATATTAGGTCTTGAGATTAATGAGGTTTTGTGTGGATTTGGTGATTTTAAATGGATACCCTCACCTCCAAAACCCATTTCGGTCCACATGGCGATTTTGTTCAAAATGGCCGCCATGCCACACCCACACCGTGTGATGTAGCCACTAGATTTTAATAACTTTTCATCCTGGAGGGGTTTAGATGCCACACAGCGAATTTGGTCAAAATCGGACAAAAATCCTGGGAGGAGTTCGTTAAATTCCAATGCCTGCACACCACGTGCTCTAGGGGGCGCCGTTGAGCCTTTTTTTAAATTTTAAAAGCAGGAACTTTTTTGTCTTGGGCTACTGTACCTGTGTACCAAATTTCATGAGTTTACGTGAAACTAGCCGTATTAACTCCACTAAAGCCCAATTTTCTAGGTGGCGCTATTGAGTCATTTTGCCATTCATATGTGTAATTACCCCAAAATATCAAATTTTTCACCAGTCCTGATGTGTGTGCCAAATTTGGGGAGTTTTTGAGCATGTTTAGGGGGTCAAATTGAGGTTCAAAGTGGCGTAAGAGAAATAAACCGCCATCCCAACCGCCAAACACTACAGGAACAATAGGGTCCTACGCACTGTAGTGCTTCGGGCCCTAATTAAAGCTGCAAGCAGCGTCGGACGGGCCCTCGCTCCTCACCGCACTGCTCTCCACACGACCTTGTCTAGGGGGCGCTGTAGATCCGATTGGAATTTGACTGTGCAAATCTGTTGGTCTTGGGATACTATATGTATGTACCAAATTTCATGTTTGTAGGATAAAGCAGTGATTTTATATGAGTATTTGAATATTTGTAGGGGGCGCTGTGGAGCCGTTTGAACACGTCCACTTCTGAATTGTATATTGAACGTTAGGTTTTCAGATTAATGAGCATTTTTGTGGATTTGGTGATTTTACATGGATCTCTTCACCTCCAAAACTCATTTCGTTCCACATGGCGAATTTGCTCAAAATGGCCGCCATGCCACGCCCACACCGTGTGACGCAGCCACGAGAATTTAATAACTTTTCATCCTGGATGGGTCTAGATGCCACACAGCAAATTTGGTGAAAATCGGACAAAAATCCTAGGAGGAGTTCGTTAAATTCCAATGCCTGCACACTACGTGCTCTAGGGGGCGCCGTTGAGCTTTTTTGAAATTTTAAAAGTAGGAATATTTTTGTCTCGGGCTACTGTACCTGTGTACCAAATTTCATGAGTTTACGTAAAACTAGCCGTATTAACTCCACTAAAGCCCAATTTTCTAGTTGGTGCTATTGAGTCATTTTGCCATTCATATGTGTAATTCCCCCAAAATATCAAATTTTTCACCAGTCCTGATGTGTGTGCCAAATTTGGTGAGTTTTCAAGCATGTTTAGGAGGTCAAATTGGGGTTCAAAGTGGCGTAAGAAAAAGAAACCGCCAAAGAAACCGCCAAACAAACCGCCAAACAAACCGCCAAACCGCCAAAGAAACACTACAGGAACAATAGGGTCCTACGCACTGTAGTGCTTCGGGCCCTAATTAAAGCTGCAAGCAGCGTCAGACGGGCCCTCGCTCCTCACCGCACTCCTCTCCACACGACCTTGTCTAGGGGGCGCCGTAGAGCCGATTAGAATTTCGACTGTGCAAATCTGTTGGTCTTGGGATACGATATGTATGTACCAAATTTTATGTTTGTAGGATAAAGCAGTGATTTTATATGACTATTTGAATATTTCTAGGGGGCGCTGCGGAGCCGTTTGACCACGTCCATTCCTGAATTGTATATTAAATATTAGGTCTTGAGATTAATGAGGATTTGTGTGGATTTGGTGATTTTACATGGATCCCTTCACCTCCAAAACTCATTTCGTTCCACATGGCGATTTTGTTCAAAATGGCCGCCATGCCACGCCCACACCATGTCACGTATCCACGAGAATTTAATAACTTTTCATCCTGGAGGGGTCCAGATGCCACACAGTGAATTTGGTGAAGATCGGACAAAAATCCTGGGAGGAGTTCGTTAAATTCCAATGCCTGCGCACAGCGATTTCTCGGGGGCACCGTTGAGATTTTCTGTTCAAAATGGCCGCGATGCCACGCCCACACCGTGTGATGCAGCCACAAGATTTTAATAACTTTTCATCCTGGAGGGGTTTAGATGCCACACAGGGAATTTGGTGAAGATCGGACAAAAATCCTGGGAGGAGTTTGTTAAATTCCAATGCCTGCGCACCACGTGTTGAAGTGGGCGAGGTTAAGCTTTTTTGTTCAAAATGGCCGCCATGCCACGCCCACACCGTGTGACACAGCCACAAGATTTTAATAACTTTTCATCCTGGAGGGGTCTAGATGCCACACAGCGAATGTGGTGAAGATCGAACAAAAATCCTGGGAGGAGTTCGTTAAATTCCAATGCCTGCACACAGCATTTTCTAGGGGGTGCCATTGAGATTTTTTGTTCAAAATGGCCGCCATGCCACGCCCACACCATGTGACGTATCCACGCGAATTTAATAACTTTTGATCCTTAAGGGGTGCAGATGCCACACAGCGAATTTGGTGAAGATCGGACAAAAACCCTGGGAGGAGTTCGTTAAATTCCAATGCCTGCGCATAATGTGTTCCATTGTACAATGTAAAGCTTTTTTGTTCAAAATGGCCGCGATGCCACGCCCACACCGTGTGACGCAGCCACAAGAATTTAATAACTTTTCATCCTGGAGGGGTGTAGATGCCACAGAGCGAATTTGGTGAAGATCGGCCAAAAATCCTGGGAGGAGTTCATTAAATTCCAATGCCTGCGCACCACGTGTTGAAGTGGGCGAGGTTAAGCTTTTTTGTTCAAAATGGCCGCCATGCCACGCCCACACCGTGTGACGTATCCACGAGATTTTAATAACTTTTCATCCTGGAGGGGTGTAGATGCCACACAGCGAATTTGGTGAAAATTGGATAAAAATCCTGGGAGGAGTTTGTTAAATTCCAATTCCTGCGCACCACGTGTTCTAGTTGGCGCTGTTTAGCTTTTTTGTTCAACATGGCCGCCATGCCACGCCCACACCGTGTGACGCAGCCACAAGATTTTAATAACTTTTCATCCTGGATGGGTCTAGATGCCACACAGCGAATTTGGTGAAGATCGGATAAAAATCCTAGGAGGAGTTCGATAAATTCCAATGCCTGCACACTACGTGCTCTAGGGGGAGCTGTTGAGCCTTTTTTGAAATTTTAAAAGCAGGAATGTTTTTGTCTCAGGCTACTGTACCTGTGTACCAAATTTCATGAGTTTACGTGAAACTAGCCGTATTAACTCCACTAAAGCCCAATTTTCTAGGTGGCGCTATTGAGTCATTTTGCCATTCATATGTGTAATTCCCCCAAAATATCAAATTTTTCACCAGTCTTGATGTGTGTGCCAAATGTGGTGAGTTTTTGAGCATGTTTAGGGGGTCAAATTGAGGTTCAAAGTGGCGTAAGAAAAAGAAACCGCCAAACCGCCAAACCGCCAAACACTAGAGGAACAATAGGGTCCTACACACTGTGGTGCTTCGGGCCCTAATAAACCAACCGCCAAACCGCCAAAGAAACACTAGAAGAACAATAGGGTCCTACGCACTGTAGTGCTTCGGGCCCTAATAAACCGCCAAACCGCCAAAGAAACACTAGAAGAACAATAGGGTCCTACGCACTGTAGTGCTTCGGGCCCTAACAAACCGCCAAAGAAACACTAGAGGAACAACAGGGTTCTACGCACTGTCGTGCTTCGGGCCCTAACTAGAGGAACAATAGGGTCCTACGCACTGTAGTGCTTCGGGCCCTAATAAAGAAACCGCCAAACAAACCGCCAAAGAAACACTAGAAGAACAATATGGTCCTACGCACTGTAGTGCTCGGGCCCTAATAATTCCAGAGACAAACAGACAACAAACAAGAGAACATAAACACTGGACTGATTGGACCACACATGAGACACATGCAGCTCCAGAGTTAGAAGTACCTACAAAGAGGTACAGGGAGAGAGAGTACAAAGGGAACTAAACAAATCATGAGAGAGAGCAGGCAAATGTAACGGATGAAGGAAAGGACAAGGATTACCACATGGGAACATATCCATATGGGTAAAATAAACTGAAGAGTTCAAACTATATTAGCAAAACAATAAAATAGATAACTGAGTGAAATCAGGAAACCAATCAATACAATAAAGCAGTGTGATTAAAAAAAGTGGACACAACGAGGGCACCTTAATGATAAAGTAGAAGAAAGGGTAAAAATATGAATCTTTAATTTTGATTTGAAATCGTCAATGGTGGGGCAGGATTTGAGACGGAACAGGAGACTATTCAAAAGCATGAGTACAGTAACTTAAAAACTGGTCATCTTTGCTTTTGAAATGTCAGTAGGGGGCTGAGAGAAGCAACTGTGATGAACTGTAGTTGGGTAAGGTTGTACTGTGTCAATCCCATATACAGGGAGGCACAAGAGCACAACTCCTGTTTCAGGTCTCATAGAAGATAAAATCACTTTCAGTTTAGCAATTGTTTTGTCTTAGATGACAATAGCTGTACCTCACAGTGCTGCTGACTTGTTTATTAAAATTAAAATAGGAGTTCAAGAATACATCCAGATTTTTGATGAGATTGTGCATGTTTGAAATAGAACAGAACTGTGTGGGCAAAATACTACAACCTCAGATTTGTTTACATTTTTTAATTTATTTATTTATTTTTTTTTTTGCCATCCAGCGCTTGATGATGTCAAGACAGCAACGAATTGAATGAGAATAAAAAAAATTATGAGGCACAGTAACTCAGTGACAGATTTAAACAAGAGGAACAATAGGGTCCTGTAGTGCACTGTAGTGCTTCGGGCCCTAATAAAGCCCATTGTTATTGTTTTACAGGAAAGCCTGGAGTACATCTTCCTTATCATCTTCTCGATCGAGTGTTTCCTGAAGATCGTTGCCTATGGGTTTCTTTTTCATGCAGATGCGTATTTAAGGAACTGCTGGAACATTTTGGACTTTGTCTGTGTATCTGTAGGGTAAGTTGATAAATCTAAGTTGATCTTACATAGTTTGTAGTCTAATGTTTTGAATGACCTTGGTACTGTAATTCTGAGATAGAATTTACAACTGCTTAGATCTGTCAGCTCATGCCAAGAAGGTCCTGGGTCTCTGCTTGACCCTGGTCCTATACATTTGAATTTTGCATGCCTTCTCCTTGTTGCTAGGGTTTCCATGCATGCCTTCTTGTTTTGCCTGTCTTCTAATGAGACCTGGAAGCTATTTTTCTTTTAACTCTATCAGAGGTGGAAGTTGAAAAAGAACTGTAAGTTAAAGCTGCAAGCAGCGTTGTACGTGAAACTAGTCGTATTAACTCCACTAAAGCCCAATTTTCAAGGTGGCGCTATTGAGCCATGTTAACATTCACATGTGTAATTACCCCAAAATATCAAATTTTTCGCCAGACCTGATGTGTGTGCCATATTTGGGGAGTTTTTGAGCATGTTTAGGGGGTCAAATTGGAGTTCAAAGTGGTGTAAGAAAACCTAGAGGAACAATAGGGTCCGACGCACTGTAGTGCTTCGGGCCCTAATTAAAGCTGCAAGCAGTGTCGGACGGGCCCTCGCTCCTCATCATACTCCTCTCCACACGACCTTGTCTAGGGGGCGCCATAGAGCCGATTAGAATTTCGACTGTGCAAATCTGTTGGTCTTGGGATACTATATGTTTGTACCAAATTGCATGTTTGTAGGATAAAGCAATGATTTTATATGAGTATTTGAATATTTGTAGGGGGCGCTGTGGAGCCGTTTGACCACGCCCATTCCTGAATTGTTTATTAAATATTAGGTCTTGAGATTAATGAGGTTTTTTGTGGATTTGGTGATTTTACCTTGATCCCTTCACCGCCAAAACCCATTTCGTTCCACATGGCGATTTTGTTCAAAATGGCCGCAATGCCACGCCCACACCGTGTGACGTAGCCACGAGATTTTAATGACTTTTCATCCTGGATGGGTATAGATGCCACACAGTGAATTTGGTGAAGATCGGATAAAAATCCTGGGAGGAATTCGTTAAATTCCAATGCCAGTGCACAGCGTTTTCTCAGGGGTGCCATCGAGATTTTTTGTTCAAAATGGCCGCCCTGCCACGCCCACACCGTGTTATGCAACCCCAAGATTTTAATAAATTTTCATCCTGGAGGGATCTAGATGCCACACAGAAAATTTGGTGAAGATGGGACAAAAATCCTGGGATGAGTTCGATAAATTCCAATGCCTGCGCACAGCATTTTCTTGGGGACGCCGTTGAACTTTTTTGTTCAAAATGGCCGCCATGCCACGCCCACACCGTGTGACGTATCCACGAGATTTTAATAACTTTTAATCCTGGATGGGTCCAGATGCCACACAGCGAATTTGGTGAAGATGGGGAAAAAATCCTGGGAGGAGTTTGTTAAATTCCAATGCCTGCGCACGAAGTGTTTCAGTGGGTGCCATTAACCTTTTTTGTTCAAAATAGCCGCCATGCCACGCCCACACCGTGTGACGCAGCCTCAAGATTTTAATAACTTTTCATCCTGGATGGGTCTAGATGCCACACAGCGAATTTGGTGAAGCTCGGGCAAAAATCCTGGGAGGAGTTTGATAAATTCCAATGCCTGCACACTACGTGCTCTAGGGGGCGCCGTTGAGCCTTTTTTTGACATTTTCAAAGCAGGAATGTTTTTGTTTCGGGCTTCTGTACCTGTGTACCAAATTTCATGACTTTACGTGAAACTAGCCGTATTAACTCCTCTAAAGCCCAATTTTCTAGGTGCCGCTATTGAGTCATTTTGCCATTTATATGTGTAAGTCCCCCAAAATATTAAATTCTTCACCAGTCCTGATGTGTGTGCCAAATTTGGTGAGTTTTTGAGCATGTTTAGGGGGTCAAATTGAGGTTCAAAGTGGTGTAAGAAAAAGAAACCGCCAAAGAAACACTACAGGAACAATAGGGTCCTACGCACTGTAGTGCTCGGGCCCTAATTAAAGCTGCAAGCAGCGTCGGACGGGCCCTCGCTCCCCCCTGCAGCGCTGCTCTGGAGACGATCGGAATGTCTTAAGCACGCAATTGTGTTCGTGTCATCCTGCTCTGCACATTTACCAAATTTTAAGTCTGTAGGACAAACCAGTTATTTTATTTGAATTTTTGAAATTTCTGGGGGCGCTGTGGAGCTCTTTGGTTGCCCCCAAGTGTTGAGGGATAGCCTGTCATCAAGCACATCAAATTTCATTCACATCTGATCATGTACAGTCAAGTTATGAGCAATTCACACTTCATGGCCACAGGCCAAAAATGGCCGCCATGCCAAGCCCACACCGTGTGACGCAGCCACGAGATTTTAATAGCTTTTGATCCTGAAGGGGTCCAGATGCCACTCAGCCAATTTCATCAAGATGGGATAAAAATCCTGGCAGGAGTTCGTTAAATTCCAATGTCTCCACACGACCTTGTCTAGGGGGTGCCGTAGAGCCGATTGGAATTTTGACTGTGCAAATGTATTGGTCTTGGGATACTATATGTATGCACCAAATTACATCTTCTCATCATCTCTCTGGAGGGGTGTAGATGCCACACTGCGAATTTGGTGAAAATCAGATAAAAATCCTGGGAGAAGTTCGTTAAATTCCAATGCCTACGCACCACGTTTTCTAGGGGGGGCCATGGAGCTTTTTGCTCAAAATAGCCGCCATGCCACGCCCACACCGTGTGACGCAGCCATGAGATTTTAATAACTTTACATTCTGGAGGGGTCGAGATGCCACACAACCAATTTGGTGGAGATGGGACAAAAATCCTGGGAGGAGTTCAATAAATTCCAATGCGTGTGCAACACGTTTTTTTGTATGAAATATGAATATGGAATATGGGTATTTGAATATTTGTAGGGGGCGCTGTGGAGCTGTTTGACCACGCCCAGTCCTGAATTGTAAATCAAACATTAGTTTTTGAGATTAATGAGGATTTGTGTGGATTTGGTGATATTACATGGATCCCTTCACCTCCAAAACCCATTTTGTTCCACATGATGAATCTGTTCAAAATGGCCGCCATGCCACACCCACACCATGTAATGCAGGCACAAGATTTTAATAACTTTTCATCCTGGAGGGGTGTAGATGCCACACTGCGAATTTGGTGAAAATCGGATAACAATCCTGGGAGGACTTCGTTAAATTCCAATGCCTGCGCACCATGTGTTCTAGGGGGCGCCGTTATGCTTTTTTGTTCAAAATGGCCGCCATGCCACGCCCACACCGTGTGACGTAGCCACGAGATTTTAATAAATTTTCATCCTGGAGGGGTCTACATGCCACACAGCAAATTTGGTGAAGATGAGAGAAAAATCCTTGGAGGAGTTCGATAAATTCAAATGCCTGCGCACCACGTGTTCTATGGTATGCCATGGAGCTTTTCTGTTCAAAATGGCCGCCATGCCACGCCCACACCGTGTGACGCAGCCACAAGATTTTAATAACTTTTCATCCTGGAGGGTCTAGATGCCACACTGCGAATTTGGTGAAGATCAGATAAAAATCCTGGGAGGAGTTCGTTAAATTCCAATGACTGCGCACCACGTGCTGTAGGGGGCGCTGTTGAGCTTTTTTTGAAATTTCAACAGCAGGAATATTTTTGTCTCGGGCTACTGTACCTGTGTACCAAATTTCATGAGTTTACGTGATACTAGCCGTATTAACTACACTAAAGTCCAATTTTCAAGGTGGCGCTATTGAGTCAGTTTGCCATTCACATGTGTAATTCGCCCAAAATATTAAATTTCTCACCAGTCCTGATGTGTGTGCCAAATTTGGGGAGTTTTTGAGCATGTTAAGCGGTCAAATTGAGGTTCAAAGTGGTGTAATAAAAAGAAACCGCCATCCCAACCGCCAAACCCCCAAACCGCCAACCACTACAGGAACAATAGGGTCCTACGCACTGTAGTGCTCGGGCCCTAATAAACAAACCGCCAAACAAACCACCAAACAAACAGAGCAGGAACAATAGATTCATGCTCTGTTTGTTTGGCGGTTCCTGCTCCTACTCAATCAGTGTTTCACACTGACCGCTGCCCTTTGCCCTTTCGTGCTCGGGCCCTAATTAAAGCTGCAAGCAGCGTCGAACAGGCCCTCGCTCCCCCCGCACCGCCGCTGTGGAGATGATCGGAATGTATAAAGCACGCAGTCGTGTTCGTCTCATCCTGCTCTGCACATGTACCAAATTTCATGTCTGAAGGACAAACCAGTGATTTTATATGAATTTTTAAAAATCCTAGGGGGCGCTGTGGAGCTGTTTGACTATGCCACAGTGTTGAGGGAAAGCCTGTCATTAAGCATATCAAGTTTCATTCACATCATGTACAGTCAAGTTATGAGCATTTCACACTTCATGGCCACACATCAAAATGGCCGCCCAGTCACGCCCACACCATGTCATGCAGCTACAAGATTTTAGTTAAAGCTGCAAGCAGCGTCGGACGGGCCCTCGCTCCCCCACACCGCCGCTGTGGAGACGATCGGAATGTCTGAAGCACGCAATTGTGTTTGTCCCATCCGGCTCTGCACATGAACCAAATTTCATGTCTGTACGACAAACCAGTGATTTTATATGAAATTTTAAAATTTTGTAGGGGGTGCTGTGGAGCTGTTTAAGTGCGCCACAGTGTTGAGGGACAGCCTGTCATCAAGCATATCAAGTTTTTTTCATATTCAACCATGTGCAGTCAAGTTATGGGCATTTCACACTTCATGGCCACAGACTCAAAATGGCCGTCCTGTCACGCCCACACCGTGTGATGCAGCCACAAGATTCTAATAAATTTTCATCCTGAATGGGTCTAGATGCCACACAGCCAATTTGGTGGAGATGGGATAAAAATCCTGGGAGGAGTTCGTTAAATTCCAATGTCTCTGCACCACATTGTCTAGGGGGCGCTATGGAGCTGATTGGAATTTCAAGTGTACAGATCTGTTTGTTCGGACAGACTATACATGTGTACCAAATTTCATGTTTGTAGGTTAAAGCAGTGATTTTATATGAGTATTTGAATATTTGTAGGGGGTGTTGTGGAGCCGTTTGAACACGCCACTTCCTGAATTGTATATCAAACATTAGTTTTTTTGATTTGTGAGGATTTGTGTGGATTTGGTGATATTAGGTGGATCCCTTCACTTCCAAAACTAATTTCATTCCATATGGCAAAATTGGTGACAATGGCCGCCATGCCACGCCCACACCGTGTGACATAGCCACGAGATTTTAATAACTTTTGATCCTGAAGGGGTCCAGATGCCACACAGCCAGTTTCATCAAGATGGGATAAAAATCCTGGGAGGAGTTCGTTAAATTCCAATGTCTCCACACGACCTTGTGTAGGGGGCGCCGTAGAGCTCATTGGAATTTCGACTGTGCAAATTTGTTGGTCTTGGGATACTATATGTATGTATCAATTTGCATGTCTGTAGGATAAAGCATTGATTTTATATGACTATTTCAATATTTGTAGGGGGCGCTGTGGAGCTGTTTGACCACATCCATTCCTGAATTGTATATCAAACGTTAGTTCTTGAGTTTAATAAGGATTTGTGTGGATTTGGTGATATTATATAGATCCCTTCACCTCCAAAACCCATTTCGTTCCACATGGCAATTTTGTGCAAAATGGCTGCCATGCCACGCCCACACCGTGTAACGCAGCTACAAGATTTAAATAACTTTTCATCCTGGAGGGGTCTAGAGGCCACACAGCAAATTTGGTGATGATTGGATAAAAATCCTGGGAGGAGTTCGTAAAATTCCAATCCCTGCGCACCACGTTTTCTAGGGGCGCCGTAGAGCTTTTTCGATATTTCAAAAGCAGGAATGTTTTTGTCTCGGGCTACTGTAGGTGTGTACCAAATTTCATAGCTGTACGTGAAACTCGCCGTATTAACTTCATTAAAGCCCAATTTTCATGGTGGCGCTATTGAGTCATTTTGCCATTCATATGTGTAATTCCCCCGAAATATCAAATTTTTCGCCAGTCCTGATGTGTGTTCAAAATTTGGGGAGTTTTTGAGCATGTTTAGGGGGTCAAATTGGGGTTCAATTTGGCGTAAGAAAAATAAAGAAAGAAAGAAAGAAAGAAACTCACGAGGAACAATAGGGCCTTTGCCCTGCAAGGCAAAGGCAGCGTTCAGTGTTTCACACTGATCGCTGCCCTTTGCCTTTTCGGGCTCGGGCCCTAATAAAGAAAGAAACAGAGCAGGAACAATAGGGCCTTTGCCCTGCAAGGCAAAGGCAGCGTTTAGTGTTTCACACTGATCGCTGCCCTTTGCCTTTTCGGGCTCGGGCCCTAATTAAAGCTGCAAGCAGCGTCGGACGGGCCCTCGCTCCTCACCGCACTCCTCTCTACACGACCTTGCCTACGGGGCGCCGTAGAGCCGATTAGAATTTCGACTGTGCAAATCTGTTGGTCTTGGGATACTATATGTATGTACCAAATTTTATGTTTGTAGGATAAAGCAGTGATTTTATATGACTGTTTGAATATTTCTAGGGGGCGTTGTGGAGCCGTTTGACCACGTCCATTCCTGAATTGTATATTAAATATTAGGTCTTGAGATTAATGAGGTTTTGTGTGGATTTGGTGATTTTACATGGATCCCGTCACCTCCAAAACGCATTTCGTTCCACATGGCGATTTTGTTCAAAATGGCCGCCATGCCACGCCCACACCGTGTGACGTATCCACGAGAACTTAACAACTTTTCATCCTGGAGGGGTCCAGATGCCACACAGTGAATTTGGTGAAGATCGGAAAAAATCCTGGGAGGAGTTCGTTAAATTCCAATGCCTGCGCACAACCTGTTCCATTGTACAATGTTAAGCTTTTTTGTTCAAAATGGCCGCCATGCCACGCCCACACCGTGTGATGCAGCCACAAGATTTTAATTACTTTTCATCCTGGAGGGGTGTAGATGCCACACAGGGAATTTGGTGAAGATCGGCCAAAAATCCTGGGAGGAGTTTGTTAAATTCCAATGCCTGCGCACCACGTGTTGAAGTGGGCGAGGTTAAGCTTTTTTGTTCAAAATGGCCGCGATGCCACGCCCACACCGTGTGACACAGCCACAACAATTTAATAACTTTTCACCCTGGAGGGGTCTAGATGCCACAGAGCGAATTTGGTGAAGATCGGCCAAAAATCCTGTGAGTAGTTCGTTAAATTCCAATGCCTGCGCACCACGTGTTGAAGTGGGCGAGGTTAAGCTTTTTTGTTCAAAATGGCCGCCATGCCACGCCCACACCGTGTGACGTATCCACGAGATTTTAATAACTTTTCATCCTGGAGAGGTGTAGATGCCACACAGCGAATTTGGTGAAAATTAGATAAAAATCCTGGGAGGAGTTTGTTAAATTCCAATGCCTGCGCACCACGTGTTCTAGTTGGCGCTGTTTAGCTTTTTTGTTCAAAATGGCCGCCATGCCACGCCCACACCGTGTGACGCAGCCACAAGATTTTAATAACTTTTCATCCTGGATGGGTCTAGATGCCACACAGCGAATTTGGTGAAGCTCGGGCAAAAATCCTGGGAGGAGTTTGATAAATTCCAATGCCTGCACACTACGTGCTCTAGGGGGCGCCGTTGAGCCTTTTTTTGACATTTTAAAAGCAGGAATGTTTTTGTTTCGGGCTTTTGTACCTGTGTACCAAATTTCATGACTTTACGTGAAACTAGCCGTATTAACTCCTCTAAAGCCCAATTTTCTAGGTGCCGCTATTGAGTCATTTTGCCATTTATATGTGTAAGTCCCCCAAAATATTAAATTCTTCACCAGTCCTGATGTGTGTGCCAAATTTGGTGAGTTTTTGAGCATGTTTAGGGGGTCAAATTGAGGTTCAAAGTGGTGTAAGAAAAAGAAACCGCCAAAGAAACACTGGAGGAACAATAGGGTCCTACGCACTGTAGGGCTTCGGGCCCTAATTAAAGCGGCAAGCAGCGTCGAACGGGCCCTCGCTCCTGATCATGGTCCTCTCCACACGACCTTGTCTAGGGGGCGCCGTAAAGCCGATTAGAATTTTGACTGTGCAAATCTGTTGGTCTTGGGATACTATATGTTTGTACCAAATTTCATGTTTGTAGGATAAAGCAATGATTTTATATGAGTATTTGAATATTTGTAGGGGGCGCTGTGGAGCCGTTTGACCACGCCCATTTCTGAATTGTATATTAAATATTAGGTCTTGAGATTAATGAGGTTTTGTGTGGATTTGGTGATTTTACATGTATCACTTCACCTCCAAAACCCATTTCGTTCCACATGGCGATTTTGTTCAAAATGGCCGCCATGCCACGCCCACACCGTGTGACGTATCCACGAGATTTTAATAACTTTTCATCCTGGAGGGGTGTAGATGCCACACAGCGAATTTGGTGAAAATTAGATAAAAATCCTGGGAGGAGTTTGTTAAATTCCAATGCCTGCGCACCACGTGTTGAAGTGGGCGAGGTTAAGCTTTTTTGTTCAAAATGGCCGCCATGCCACGCCCACACTGTGTGACACAGCCACAAGATTTTAATAACTTTTCATCCTGGAGGGGTCTAGATGCTACACAGCGAATTTGGTGATGATCGAACAAAAATCCTGGGAGGAGTTAGTTAATTTCCAATGCCTGCGCACGTGTTCCATTGTACAATCTCTAGCTTTTTGTTCAAAATGGCCGCCATGCCACGCCCACACCGTGTGACGTGTCCACAAGATTTTGATAACTTTTCATCCTGGATGGGTCTAGATGCCACACAGCGAATTTGGTGAAGATAGGACAAAAATCCTGGGAGGAGTTCATTAAATTCCAATGCCTGTACACCACGTGCTCTAGGGGGCGCTGTTGAGCCTTTTTTGAAATTTCAACAACAGGAATGTTTTTGTCTTTGGCTACTGTACATGTGTACCAAATTTCATGAGTTTACGTGAAACTAGCCGTATTAACTCCACGAAACCACAATTTTGTAGGTGGCGCTATTGAGTCATTTTGCCATTCATATGTGTAATTCCCCCAAAATATCAAATTTTTCACCAGTCCTGATGTGTGTGCCAAATTTGGTGAGTTTTTGAGCATGTTTAGGGGGTCAAATTGGGGTTCAAATTGGCGTAAGAAAAAGAAACCGCCAAAGAAACACTGGAGGAACAATAGGGTCCTACGCACTGTAGGGCTTCGGGCCCTAATTAAAGCGGCAAGCAGCGTCGAACGGGCCCTCGCTCCTGATCATGGTCCTCTCCACACGACCTTGTCTAGGGGGCGCCGTAAAGCCGATTAGAATTTTGACTGTGCAAATCTGTTGGTCTTGGGATACTATATGTGTGTACCAAATTTCATGTTTGTAGGGTAAAGCAATGATTTTATATGAGTATTTGAATATTTGTAGGGGGCGCTGTGGAGCCGTTTGACCACGCCCATTTCTGAATTGTATATTAAATATTAGGTCTTGAGATTAATGAGGTTTTGTGTGGATTTGGTGATTTTACATGTATCACTTCACCTCCAAAACCCATTTTGTTCCACATGGCGATTTTGTTCAAAATGGCCGCCATGCCACGCCCACACCGTGTGACGTAGCCACAAGATTTTAATAACTTTTCATCCTGGAGGGGTCTACATGCCACACAGTGAATTTGGTGAAGATCGAACAAAAATCCTGGGAGGAGTTTGTTAAATTCCAATGCCTGCACACGTGTTCTATTGTACAATCTTAAGCTTTTTGTTCAAAATGGCCGCCATGCCACGCCCACACCGTATGACGCAGCCACAAGATTTTAATAACTTTTCATCCTGGATGGGTCTAGATGCCACACAGCGAATTTGGTGAAAATCGGACAAAAATCCTAGGAGGAGTTCGTTAAATTCCAATGCCTGCACACTACGTGCCTTAGGGGGCGCCGTTGAGCCTTTTTTGAAATTTGAAAAGCAGGAATGTTTTTGTCTTGGGCTACTGTACATGTGTACCAAAAGTTCATGAGTTCATGAGAAACTAGCCGTATTAACTCCACTAAAGGCCAATTTTCTAGGTGGCGCTATTGAGTCATTTTGCCATTCATATGTGTAATTCCCCCAAAATATCAAATTTTTCACCAGTCCTGATGTGTGTGCCAAATTTGGTGAGTTTTTGAGCATGTTTAGGGGGTCAAATTAGGGTTCAAAGTGGCGTAAGAAAAAGAAACCGCCAAAGAAACACTAGAGGAACAATAGGGTCCTACGCACTGTAGTGCTTCGGGCCCTAATTAAAGCTGCAAGCAGCGTCAGACGGGCCCTCGCTCCTCACCGCACTCCTCTCCACACGACCTTGTCTAGGGGGCGCCGTAGAGCCGATTAGAATTTCGACCGTGCAAATCTGTTGGTCTTGGGATACGATATGTATGTACCAAATTTTATGTTTGTAGGATAAAGCAGTGATTTTATATGACTATTTGAATATTTCTAGGGGGCGCTGCTGAGCCGTTTGACCACGTCCATTCCTGAATTGTATATTAAATATTAGGTCTTGAGATTAATGAGGTTTTGTGTGGATTTGGTGATTTTACATGGATCCCGTCACCTCCAAAACGCATTTCGTTCCACATGGCGATTTTGTTCAAAATGGCCGCCATGCCACGCCCACACCATGTGACGTATCCACGAGAATTTAATAACTTTTCATCCTGGAGGGGTCTAGATGCCACACAGTGAATTTGGTGAAGATCGGACAAAAATCCTGGGAGGAGTTCGTTAAATTCCAATGCCTGCGCACAACGTGTTCCATTGTACAATGTTAAGCTTTTTTTTTCAAAATGGCCGCCATGCCACGCCCACACCGTGTGATGCAGCCACAAGATTTTAATAACTTTTCATCCTGGAGGGGTCTAGATGCCACACAGCAAATTTGGTGAAGATCGAACAAAAATCCTGGGAGGAGTTTGTTAAATTCCAATACCTGCGCACAGCATTTTCTAGGGGGTGCCATTGAGATTTTTTGTTCAAAATGGCCGCCATGCCACGCCCACACCATGTGACGTATCCACGAGATTTTAATAATTTGTCATCCTTGAGGGGTGCAGATGCCACACAGCGAATTTGGTGAAGATCGGACAAAAATCCTGGGAGGAGTTCGTTAAATTCCAATGCCTGCGCACAATGTGTTCCATTGTACAATGTTAAGCTTTTTTGTTCAAAATGGCCGCGATGCCACGCCCACACCGTGTGACGCAGCCACAAGAATTTAATAACTTTTCATCCTGGAGGGGTCTAGATGCCACAGAGCGAATTTGGTGAAGATCGGCCAAAAATCCTGGGAGGAGTTCGTTAAATTCCAATGCCTGCGCACCACGTGTTGAAGTGGGCGAGGTTACGCTTTTTTGTTCAAAATGGCCGCCATGCCACGCCCACACCGTGTGACGTATCCACGAGATTTTAATAACTTTTCATCCTGGAGGGGTGTAGATGCCACACAGCGAATTTGGTGAAAATTGGATAAAAATCCTGGGAGGAGTTTGTTAAATTCCAATGCCTGCGCACCACGTGTTGAAGTGGGCGAGGTTACGCTTTTTTGTTCAAAATGGCCGCCATGCCACGCCCACACCGTGTGACGTATCCACGAGATTTTAATAACTTTTCATCCTGGAGGGGTGTAGATGCCACACAGCGAATTTGGTGAAAATTGGATAAAAATCCTGGGAGGAGTTCGTTAAATTCCAATGCCTGCGCACCACGTGTTCTAGTTGGCGCTGTTTAGCTTTTTTGTTCAAAATGGCCGCCATGCCACGCCCACACCGTGTGACGCAGCCACAAGATTTTAATAACTTTTCATCCTGGATGGGTCTAGATGCCACACAGCGAATTTGGTGAAGATCGGATAAAAATCCCACCATTCCTGATGTGTGTGCAAAATTTGGTGAGTTTTTGAGCATGTTTAGGGGGTCAAATTGAGGTTCAAAGTGGCGTAAGAAAAAGAAACCGCCAAACCGCCAAACCGCCAAACACTAGAGGAACAATAGGGTCCTACGCACTGTAGTGCTTCGGGCCCTAATAATAATACATTGCATTTATTGAGCACTTTTCAAAAACTCAAAGACGCTTTACAGGTTAAAAAAACATATGGCAAAATTGCTCAAAATGGCCGCCTTGCCACACCCACACGCAGTCACAAGATTTTAATAACTTTTCATCCTGGAGGGGTCTAGATGCCACACAGCGGATTTGGTGAAGATCGGATAAAAATCCTCGGAGGAGTTCATTAAATTCCAATGCCTGCACACCACGTGCTCTAAGGGGCGCCGTTGAGCCTTTTTCTCGGGGTACTGTACGTGTGTACCAAATTTCATGAGTTTATGTTAAACTAGCCGTATTAACTCCACTAAAGCCCAATTTTCAAGGTGGCGCTATTGAGTCATTTTGCCATTCATATGTGTAATTCCCCCAAAACATTAAATTTTTCCAAATTTGGGGAGTTTTTGAGCATGTTTAGGGGGTCAAATTGAGGTTCAAAGTGGCGTAAGAAAAAGAAACCGCCAAACCGCCAAAGAAACACTACATGAACAATAGGGTCCTACGCACTGTAGTGCTCGGGCCCTAATAAAAAAACCGCCAAAGAAAGAAAGAAAGAAAGAAAGAAAGAAACCGAGCAGGAACAATAGGGCCTTTGCACTGCAAGGCAAAGGCAGCATTCAGTGTTTCACACTGATTGCTGGCCTTTGCCTTTTCGTGCTCGGGCCCTAATAAAGAAACAAACAAAGAAACAAAGAAATCGTAAGGGAACAATAGGGTCCTCGCACAGTAGTGCTCGGGCCCTAATAAAGAAACAAAGAAACAAAGAAACAGTAAGGGAACAATAGGGTCCTCGCACTGTAGTGCTCGGGCCCTAATTAAAGCTGCAAGCAGCTTTGGACAGGCCCTCACTTGTCAGTGTTTCACACTGATCGCTGGCCATTGCCCTTTCGTGCTTGGGCCCTAAAAAACAAAGAAAGAAAGAAAGAAAGAAAGAAACATAGCACGAACAATAGGGCCCTTGCACAGCAGTGCAAGGGTAGTGTTCAGTGTTCCACACTGATCGCTGGCCCTTGCCCTTTCATGCTCAGGCCCTAATAAAAAAGAAAGAAAGTAACAAATATGGCAGGAAAAATAGGGTCATTGCACTGTAGTGCATCGGCAGCGTTCAGTCTTTCACATTGATTGCTGGCCCTTACCCTTTCGTGCTCGGGCCCTAATTAAAGCTGCAAGCAGTGTTGAACGGGCCCTCGTTTCTTGCTGGTCAGCTACTTATGCATCCCATCAAGCTCAGACTTTGATCACGCATTGGATTGGAGCACACACAGGAGAGTTTGATAGCACTTCCTGTTTCATGGCGTGCTGGCGACTAAGACAGGAAATGGCCATACGCATGTCCTCAGGCCCGGACTTATATCACACGTGAAGTTTCAGGCCGATTGGAGCATGTGCAGTCTAATTAGTGTGCACTTTCGGTTTCATGGCATGCTGGTGACTGAGACAGGAAATGACCATATGCATGTCCTCAGGGCTGTACTTTTATCACGCATATGAAGTTTCAGGCTAATCGGAGCATGTACAGACTAATTAGAATGCACTTCTTGTTTCATTGCATGCTGATGACTGAGACAGTAAATAGTCATGTACATCTAATCAGGATGGGACTTTTAGCACACGTGAATTTTCAGGCTGATCGGAGCACTTACAGACCAGTTGGAGTGAACTTCCTGCTTCATGGCGTGCTGGCGACTGAAACAGGAAATAGCCTTTTGCATCTCATCAGGGTGGGACTTTAATCAGGCATGTGAGGTTTCAGGCTGATTGGAGCACACACATTGTAGACTGCACTTCCTGTTTCATGACGTGCTCGCAACTGAAACAGGAAATCGCCATATACATGTCCTCAGGTCCTGAGTTTAATCACGGATGTGAAGTTTCAGGCTGATCGGCGTACAGGCAAGTTACAGATCACTGACTTTTTCTTTCATCGCGAAATGCCACAATGGCGAACGGACAGGACGCCATGGCCACACCCTCATACTTTTGCAGAACATTTTAATAACTTCTTGTCAGGACTGCCTTTAGTATATTTGGGCAAAATCTGAAATGTGTGTAAGTTATCCTGTAGGACGAGTTTGCTCTAGAAAACATGAAAAATTCTGACCGTAAATTCAAAATAGCCGACTTCCTGTTGCATTTTGGGGAAAGGGTTGATTAGGCAATTTTTTTTCGTCTTGTCGTGATACATATGTGTACCAAATTCGTAGCTGTACGTGAAACTAATTGTATTAACTCCCATTAAGTCAATTTTCAGAGTGGCGCTATTGAGTCATTTTGCCATTCACTTGTGTAATTCCCCCAAAATATCAAACTTTTCACTGGGCCTGATCTTTGTGCCAAATTTGGGGAGTTTTTGAGCATGTGTAAGGGGTCAAATTGGGGTTCAAATAGGTGTAAGAAAAAGAAACAGCAGGAACAATAGGGCCCATTCAGTCTTTCACACTGATCGATGGCCCTTGCCCTTTCGTGCTTGGGCCCTAATAAACAAAGAAACAGAGCAGCAAGAATAGCGTCCTTGAACTTCGTTTTCGGGCCCTAATGAAACAAAGAAACAAGCAAAGAAAAAGAGCAGGAACAATAGGGGTCAGTGTTTCACACTGATCGCTGGCCCTTGCCCTATTAGGCTCGGGCCTTAATAAAGAAACAAACAAAGAAACTGAGCAGGAACAATTGGGTCCTTGCACTGAAGATTTGGAAATAAAATACTCAAAAAAAGAAAAACATATACAAAAAATATCACTGAAAACATATAATGCTGTGTTTCCACAGTTGGAGTTTAGTTTCATTCTTATGCTTTATGAGTCACTGCTGATGCAAGCCTGTCATGCAACATTGCTTCTCATTAGAGTCCAACAAACCAACAGTAGGCAGAAAGAAGTTAGCAGAGCCAACAAGAAGCTAACACAGTAAAGAGCAGCAGTTAGTAATTTTTTTTTTCCTTTTTTTGTGCTGTTGTGGAAAAACTGCTGTGTGGTGAGAAAGTATTTTATTGGGTCAGCATAGCTTGACAACATGCCCACACAGAATTGACCTCAGCCCTGTTCACCAGTCGTACATCTCACATATCTGACAGAACAGATATGCCTATAAATGAGTCCAGCATTTTTAACACTTTCTGTGTAACAGCGCATGGAAATGTCACATCAACATACCTGCATTTAAGTAGAGTATAGGGTTCCACTAGTATTGAAGATTGAGGTTTTCTTGTCAGCCCCTGTTAACTCACTTTGACATCATCATTTTACAAAGAAATTATTTTTTTATGTTACAGTGAGATCAGACTTCAATAAAGTCCTCTGCATGCATTCCTCTCTCATTCTTTCAGCATGTCTCCTCATGTCTTCAGTAGGTGGAACTAAGATTTGAGGGAAAGATGCAAGCAGGGGGGAAATAAGATGTAGTTAAAAGAAAGATTCACACTTCCTTTAACAGTGTTTCCTGGGAACTTTTAGTGTTTGACATTTGGCTACTCTCTGTTACCTCAACATTAAAGAAATCTCATATGTTGTCTATGTCTGATTAGGCTGTTTACTGTGGCAGTGGATGCCATTAACCACATCAGTGGAGTGGAGGCTCCAGTAGGAGAAAAAGGAGGTGGCTTTGACATGAAAGCTCTGCGGGCATTCCGAGTCCTCCGACCACTCAGACTGGTCTCTGGAGTCCCCAGTAAGTATCTCGTCTGCCCTTGAATAAGATACTTGATACTTAAACTTAATTGTAGAATTTCATCATGCTGCAGTAAATGCACTCAATTATTTTGTCATTGTAAATCAATTTTAGTAGCAGTATTTGTTATTATTCACAGTAAAGTGGTAAAGGCTCAAGGCAATAACCAACTAGAAGCATTATAGTAATTAACAGTAGGGAAATTACTGCCTGCTTGGAGAAAGAAACACATTGTGGACAATGACAACTATCTATGGAATTTTGAGTTGATCAGTTCCAAAATGCTTCCTCTTTCCCCCTCAGGCCTGCAAGTGGTGATGAACTCCATCCTGAAGTCCATGCTGCCTCTCTTTCACATCACCTTACTGGTCTTTTTCATGGTCACCATATACTCCATTATGGCACTGGAACTCTTCAAGTGCAAAATGCACAAAACCTGCTACTACACAGGCACAAGTACAGTATGCAGCAAAATAGGGTTATATATGGCAATAATTCAGGGTATGCCAAATGTCACATATTTGACAGACATTAACCTAGGAGAGTGGTCGAAATTGATGGGGTACTGTGACATATGGATGTGAAATTTTCTCTATTTCTGTTTGTGAGAGGGACAGAGACAAAGATTAAGGTAGAAAGTGAAATTCCAAAGCAAGTCAAATGCCACTGGCTTTGAAAAATCTGTAACAATTTCTCCTCAATGTTAGCCACATAGCCATTTATAAGTCACAATTTGAATATATTATATATATTGCCCACCAGTAGTCAGAAGAATACCGAGTCTGAATGTGGTCAGGATATGGTTCAGTAATGATTGATCACTTCCTTTCTTTTCTTCGAAAAAAAGCAGCAGGGAACAGATATATGACGAAGAACAGTAATTTGAGTTTTAAAGTTGAATAAGCATAAACAGGCTTATTTGGAAAAACATCATTCCTAAATAAAAACTGCACAGCGTAATATACAACAATCAAATTCAGAACATGGTCTTGAGATTTTGCTGGCTTGTGTTGCTGTAATCACATAACGTAAAGTTCCAGTGAAGATTAATTAGTGAAGTAATCTACAGAGGTGTGTTTAAAGTAGAAAGGATTTTCAGTGGATCTACAATGCAATGCACATAAGCCATAACAAGATGCACAATTAGCAAATAAAATGTGTAGTGAAGTGAGAGATGTTTTCAGTTTCCATTTGTCTCCACAAACTAATGCCACGGAAAATGCCGTTTCTGCTATTGTGTTAGAATGCAGTCTTAAAAGCAACCCACTCTTTCCTCTCTGTTTTGCTCTCGCTACTCTTTGCTGCTGAAAGATGGTGTTACTGTTTAAATATAAGTTCAATACTAACTCATTACTTTCCACATGTGCCTTGCAGTACCACATTTAAAAGAAAATAAAAAAATATAAAAATATTTTTTAGAATCTGTTAAAAACAAATAGTAACAATGTGACCAAAAAATCGTTGCAATGTATATACAGTATGTTATAGGGTTCAACAAATGTGGACTTTTCTTTTAATGGGATAACACAGCACTGGTAGGCTTTTACTGGGCTGCAAATTTTCAAAGAACTGAGTTGATATATATTTTGCCAAAAACACATTTAGACATTTTAAGAACATTTTGTGAAGTTAAACAGTTGTTGAGAAATTCTGCATATTAAATGATAGATTTCGTTTTGGCCTAATCTTAGTAAAAATGGCCTTGTTGCAATTAACAGTGCAAAGGTTTGATGCCATTCTAATGGGCAGGTGGAGCTGTATCTCGCTGTTAAAGTTACTTAGAAATATAGGAGACTGGGAAAGTAAGGATATAGCTATGGGTAAGGACAGAGACAGAATGGGAAAAATGAACAGAAAGGAGGCAGCCATTATAACATCATGTTGAAAAGCGATCCCACCATTGTTGTGTTCATATGTTTTCTTTTCAGAAATATTATTTGTACTCTGTATTAGCCAGTATGTAGTTTTGTGTAAACTTTCTTTCAGTGGATAAAAATCTGATAGGTACATCTCTAAATATGTTCCCATAGGTACAAGACATGAGAACATTTGAATGGGGATAGCTATGTATTCTTCCTACAAATACATATAAACAAATGTAACCATTATTCTCTTCTGGCTTTCAGACATAATTGCGACAGTGGAAAATGAGAAGCCAGCTCCATGTGCCCAGGCAGGGAATGGCCGTCGCTGTGCCATCAATGGCACTGAGTGTCGAGCTGGATGGCCAGGCCCAAACCATGGAATTACACACTTTGACAACCTGGGCTTTTCCATGCTGACTGTTTATCAGTGTATCACCACACAAGGGTGGACCGATGTCCTCTACTGGGTAATGCATTAGATTAGTTTAGAAGCAACTGGGTTTGCCCACAATATAAGTTCTCTAGTACTCCATAGTGACAGCTGAACATCCAAAAGGCAAGAGCAAAATAATCACATGTAAAAATGCTCACCAAAATGTTCACCCCTGCACACTCAGAGAGCCTCTCTTCGAAGCACTGCTGTCCCAAGGTCTCCCTTCTCATTGCACTGAAGGTCTTTGGTGTAATATTTAACAAAAACACATATGAGCCACTATATTAGTTTTTGTGGTTGTTTTTTTTTTTTTTGGAAGATTTAAGTTCCCCAAGTTGTACTTTAAAAGCAGTTTAGTTTAAAAAACATACAACGAGTTATGCAAGATTTCAACTGTGGAGTCTGCAATTATGAAGACAGATTATTGATGGTTAGAAAGATTTACCATCCCTTTAGCTTCCTGTCCATCTTCACGCCCCCTTCTTTCCTCTTGCATGAACATGACAAACTAAAATGTGCATGGAACACGCTTGAATAATGTTGTGCAGATCTGCCTAAGCTGCTTTGTTTGTTTTCAATTTACAGAGCCAGTCAACTGTGACAAAACAATTTGTCAAAAAGTGTACTAGATTAGAATGGAAAATTTTTAATATTTGGAGTCTGGGCACAGCTTGCTGTTTTCTCTGCTAATTATCCAGCCTATCTGAGGTTCATCACTCATCAATTTCACCTGGCTTAAAAAATTAAACTGTGTTAAATTGTCATTTGTCTCTGGGTCTGGTTTTGGATCAACAGTTGTTTATGACAGACTGATTTGGCCACAGTAGACCTAGCAGACCCTAGTTCTGAGACAATTCAAAGAGACATTGCTCCTCAATGAATGGTATTTCGACATCATGGGCACTTAATATGATCCCTCTCTGACAGTAACCACATTGTGATTAACAAATTTGTTTACAATATTAAGCCTCTCATTCAGCTTCTGATGGAGCACATGTCCAGTTTGCTTGTTGTTGTTGGCTAACTACTCTGACTTTAGGCTTCTTGTGTACCATCTTGATCACCAGCTCTTTCCTAACCTTTTAGCAGCCTTTTAGTTGACTATTTTCTCTGCATCCTATGTGTGTGATTACTTGGCCCTTTGTGTTCTGCACTGGAAAATCATGTGTCATGGCGTGGTGTCGGTACGACTGCACCGGCACCACAGAAGAGCTAGTCATTTTGGACACACTCTAAATTCAGCAGTGTCTATCCATCCATCTATCCGTGCATCCATTGTCTTGTGCTTATCCGGGGCCATGTTGCAGGGGCAACAGTCTAAGCAGAGAGGCCCAGACTTCCCTTGCCCCAGACACCTCCTCCAGCTCTTCCGGTGGGACTCAGAGGCGTGTCCAGCCAAGAGACACAGTGCCTCCAGCATGTCCTAGGTCTACCCCGAGGCCTTCTCTTCAGTGGGACATGCCTGGAGCACCTCCCCAGGGAGGCGTCCCGTAGGCATCCGGAACAGATGTCCAAGCCACCTCAACTGACCCCTCTTGATGTGGAGAAAAGTAGCAACTCTACTCCAAGCTCCTCCCTGGTGACTGAGCTTCTCACCTAATCTTGAAGTGTGCGCCCAGCCACCCTCCGGAGGAAACTCATTTCAGCTGCCTGTATCTGGGATCTTGTTCTTTCGGTCAAGATCCAAAGTTCATGACCATAGTTGAGAGTCAGAACGTAGATTGAGTGGCAAATAGAGAGCCTCGCCTTTTGGCTTAGCTCCTTCTTCACCACGATGGACCGGTACAGTGGCCGCATGACTGCAGATGCTGCACCGATCCGCATGTCAATCTCATGCTGCATCCTCCCCTCACTTGTGAACAAGACCCCAAGATACTTAAACTCCTTCACTTAGGGCAGGGCGTCTCCACCGACCCGGAGAGGGTCAGCCACCTTTTTCCGGTCGAGAACCATGGCCTCAGATATGGAGGTGTTAATTCTCATCCCAGTTGCTTCACACTCGGCTGCAAACCATCCCAGTGCATGCTGGAGGTCTAGGCCTGATGAAGCCAACAGGACCACATCACCCGCAAAAAGCAGAGACGAGATCCTGGGGTCCCCAAACCGGACCCCCTCTGGTCCCTGACTGTGCCTAGAAATTCTGTCCATAAAAGTTATGAACAGAACTGTTGACAAAAGGCAGCCCTGCCGAAGTCCAACGCGCACCTGGAACAGGTCTGACTTACTGCTGGCAATACGAACCAGGCTCCTGCTCCGGTCATACATGGACCGGACTGCCCTTAGCAAAGGGCTCCGGACCCCATACTCCCAGAGCACCCCCTATAGGATGCCACGAGGGACATGGTTGAATGCCTTCTCCAAATCCACAAAGCACAAATGGACTGGTTGGGCGAACTCCCATGAACCCCTCGAGCACCCGATGGAGAGTGTAGAGCTGGTCCAGTGTTCCATGACCAGGACATAAACTGCATTGGTTTTCCTGGATCCAAGGTTCAACTATCGGCCAGATCCTCCTCTCCAGTATTTTAGAATAGACTTTCCCGGGGAGGGTGAGGAGTGTGATCCCCCTGTAGTTGGAACACAGCCTCCAGTCCCCCTTCTTGAAAAGAGGGACACCACCCCAGTCTGCCAGTCCAGAGGCACTGTTCCAGACTGCCACATAATGTTACAGACATATGTCAGCCATGACAGTCCCTGCACATCCAGAGACTTGAGGTACTCAGGGCGAATCTCATCCAACCCTGAGCCCTGCCACCGAGAAGCTTGTCAACCATCTCGGTGACTTCAGCTTGGGTGATTGACGAGTCCGCCTCTGAGCACTCAGTCTCTGCTTCCTCAGTGGGAGATGTGACGGCGGGATTGAGGAGATCAGGAGATTCAGGATTCAGGAGCGGGATTCAGGAGATCCTGCTCTTTATGTGGGCAGAATAAGCATTTGTGGCTAACATCATCGCACACATTTTATGCTGCTTAATAACTCTAAACTTTAGTCTTTACAGTTATTAGGATATCCTAATGATAAGAGATAACAATATTCTAGCCTAGAAGTAAGAAAAACATGGATTTTCAGGATCACTATGAGACAGAATTTTCCTTATTTTGACAATATTGCACAGTTGAAAGAAGGTCGTACTAGTGACCTGTTACAGTTAGGTCCATAAGTATTTGGACATTGACACAATTTTCAGCATTCCAGCTCTGTACAACACCACAATGGATTTGAAATGAAACAATCAAGATGTGCTTTAAGTGCAGACTTTGAGCTTTAATTTGAGGGCATTTACATCCAAATCAGATGAACGGTGTAGGAATTACAACACATTTCATATGGGCCTCCACCTTTTTAAGGGACCAAAGGTAATTGGACAATTGGCTACTCAGCTGTTCCATGGCCAGGTGTGTGTTATTCCCTCATTATTTCATTTACAAGGAGCAGATAAAAGGCCTGCAGTTCATTTCAAGTGTGGTATATTCATTTGGAATCTGGTGAGGCCATCTCTCAATATGAAGTCCAAAGAGCTGTCACTATCAGTAAAGCAAGCCATCATTAGGCTGAAAAATCAAAATAAACCCATCAGAGAGATAGCAAAAACATTAGGTGTGGCCAAATCAACTGTTTGGTACATTCTTAAAAAGAGAGAACGCACTGGTGAGCTCAGCAACGCCAAAAGACCTGGAAGACCACGGAAAACAAGTGTAGTGGATGACAGACGAATCCTTTCCCTCATTAAGAAAAACCCCTTCACAACAGTTGGCCACATCAAGAAAACTCTCCAGGAGGTAGGTGTATCTGTGTCCAAGTCAACAATTAAGAGAAGACTTCACCAGAGGAAATACAGAGGTTTCACCACAAGGTGTAAACCATTGGTGAGCCTCAAAAACAGGAAGGCATGATTAGAGTTTGCCAAGAAACATCTAAAAGAGCCTGTGCAGTTCTGGAACAACATCTTATGGACAGATGAGACAAAGATCAACTTGTACCAGAATGATGGAAAGAGAAGAGCAAGGAGAAGGTAAGGAACTGCTCAAGATCCAAAGCATACCGCCTCATCAGTGAAGCATGGTGGTGGTAGTGTAATGGCGTGGGCATGTATGGCTGCCAGTGGAACTGGATCTCTTATATTTATTGATGATGTGACTGCTGACAAGAGCAGCAGAATGAATTCTGAAGTGTTTCGGGCAATATTATCTGCTCATATTCAACCAAATGCTTCAAAACTCATTGGACGGCGCTTCACAATGCAGATGGACAATGACCCGAAGCATACTGTGAAAGCAACCAAAGAGTTTTTAAAGGCAAAGAAGTGGAATGTTCCGCAATGGCCAAGTCAATCACCTGACCTGAATCCAATTGAACATGCATTTCACTTGCTGAACACAAAACTGGAGGGAAAATGCCAAAGATCAAGCAGGAACTGAAGACAGCTGCAGCAGAGGCCTGGCAGAGCATCACCAAGGACGAAACCCAGCATCTGGTGATGTCCATGAGTTCCAGACTACAGGCTGTCATTGACTGCAAAGGATTTGCAACAAAGTATTAAAAAGTGACAATTTGATTTATGACTATGTTAGTTTGTCCAATTACTTTTGGTCCCTTAAAAAGGTGGAGGTACATATAAAATGTATTGTAATTCCTACACTGTTCATCTGATTTGGATGTAAATGCCCTCAAATTAAAGCTCAAAGTCTGCACTTAAAGCACATCTTGATTGTTTCATTTCAAATCCATTGTGGTGTTGTACAGAGCTGGAATGCTGAAAATTGTGTCAATGTCCAAATACTTATGGACCTAACTGTATATGTTGAAGCCCTGGTCAAAAATAACTTCAAGGTTCCTCATTGTATTAGTGGAGGCCAGGACAAAATTCAAAAATTAAATGAATATATAATGTGTTGTTGAAGTAATGTAATGTGTTGTTTGCCATTTGTGCATGATAGCAAACAGAACTGTATGGTGCATTGTTCCTTATAATTGTTCGTTCTCTAAAAATGTAGATTACACTAGTTGTTTGTTAAAGACAAGAAGCTGTACTTTATTTACTAGGTGAATGATGCCATAGGAATGGAATGGCCATGGATATTTTTCACCTCGCTCATCCTGGTTGGCTCCTTCTTTGTGCTCAACTTGGTTCTGGGTGTGCTGAGTGGGTAGGAATACCCTTTACCTGACTACTGCTTTGTTGATTTCTTGTTCATGATTTATTCATTGCACTGTCCATTTCTCCAGGCCATATTTTGTGTCTGCTCTTTACATTACTTGTCATTCTGTTCTGTCTCTTATGTTAACTTTCTTGCATCCAACTAGTGAGTTCACAAAAGAGCGAGAGAAAGCTAAGTCCCGTGGAGAATTTCAGAAGCTGCGGGAAACCCAGCAACTGGATGAGGACCTCAAGGGCTATATGGAGTGGATCACTCAGGCTGAAGTCATAGATAATGACCAGGAGAGACAGGGTAAGACAAAAGACACACAGAAGCAAATACTTGTTATTTCAGTGTGGCATGACATAACTGTCAAAACTCCAATTACTACTAGTGGATCCTTTATAAAACAGAATTATAAATGTACTTGTTGACAATTTGTGTGTCTTTTATATTCATTATTGGTTGAATTTTGACCACATGATAAGACAGAGCTTTATTTAAAATACAGTGTTCACAATATGGAGTTTCTTACATCCTACTGGTTAGTACAAACTATAACTTAAATGGTGGCTGGAGGTTGAAGCAGGGTATAAGGCATAAAACTGTGAACCTGAGAAAGCTAAGAAATTCAGACACCCCTTGAATAAAATCTGAAAAAAAAAATGGCTGTTTCTTGTGAATTTGTGAACAAATACACGTGTGCAATAAATTTGCATAACTGTAGCACTGAGAGAGAGAGACTGTTGTGACAGTGATCACACACTGTTACTTTTCAAACCACCCGTCTTTGCATAAATGTGCAAGGATGCACCCTAACATGGTAAAGCAGTGATTTAAAGCCTAAATCAAAAAGCCAGTTGACCTTGTGTGTGTGTATTTTCTTCAGGCCTGCTACCAATGGAAAATGGAGATTCAGACAACGGAAATGTCACCAAAATGGACACCATGCAATTGATCATCTATTACTAGTCAGTAGTGCACATGTCATTGATATATATGTCATCGATTTCTACTGTGATATATATGTGTGTGTGTGTGTGTGTGTGTGTGTGTGTGTGTGTGTGTGTGTGTGTGTGTGTGTATACACAGCTGCTTGTCCTGTGCCTGAAACACAGGACAAGCAGCTGTATATCTCATGTAAAATGTCTAAATTCAAGGCTAATATGAAGCTGGTCATTCTCCTTTGTTTTTTGCTTTTGCAGTAAGCTAGCTCGTAAGTGGAATCGCTTGTTACGCCGTAAATGCAGAGTGTATGTGAAGTCCAAACTGTTCTACTGGTGGGTCATCATGCTCGTCTTCCTCAACACACTGGCCATTGCAACTGAACATCACAAACAGTCGCAGAGACTCACAAACTGGCAAGGTCAGAGCATAACTCACCTTACACACCTATATATATTTTTATATTTTATTTCCTGACACTTTAAGTTGTTCCTTTCAGTGAGAGCAAAACAGACAATACACACATACAGTAATAACAGTAATGCATAATACCTATCTGATGTGGAGAGTGGGATAAAACACACACACATATATGAGTTATATATATGTTGGTCCCCCTTATGTGGTCAAAAATGCTCTGAACCACTGGGGATAAACTAGAGGACCTCTCAGGAGGTCCTATGGGGTCTATCACCAGGACATTGAAAGTGGATCCTTTGGGTCCTCTGGGTTGTGCAGTGGGGCCTCTGTCAATCAAACTTGTTCATCCTATTGATGCTTGATCAGAATGGGCTTTAAGAAGTTTGGAGGTCAAATCAACGTCTGGGAGACTGTCATGTTCCTCAAGATGTTCCTGATTGTTTGATGTTTTTGCCATGTGGTGGGGTGCATTTTTCAGCAGGGGTAGGCCAGTGACAATTGGGTTGTCTATTTGCATAAGGGAGTTTGTTTGTTCTGAGACACACACACACAAACACGAACATGTGCGCGCGCGTGCACACACACACACACACACACACACACACATATACATACACACATACCCATATATATATATGGGTATGTGTGTATGTATATATATATATATATATATATATATATATATATATATATATATATATATATATATATATATATATATATATGGGTATATGTGTATGTATGTGTGTGTGTGTGTATACATGTGTTATATAAATTTGAATTTGAATTGTCACAAAAAGCAGTCATGTTGTCATGGAGCGTCGGACAGCCCAAATGCAGACACAGAGACCGGATCATGCCAAGTGATTTATTTATTATAAAACAGAAAAAAATGAACGTAGTAATGCCAATTAATCAAAAACATAAAATTAAAATGAGTGACTGCGTAAGTATACCACCTTTTAAAGTGACTTGCATAATTCAACACACTGCTAACTAAAACTGAAACTGAGATTTTGTGAGAGTAGTAAATGTGCCTCAAGTGATTGTACTATAAAGACACTTGTATCTGGAAGGTCCAGTCAAAGACTTCAATCCAATTGAGAATCTATGGCTGGACTTAATTCAATTTCAGTATTTACAACACGTCATTACACAGCACTTACAACGGGATGTTTGCTCACTATCCTCATGTAGCCTGACAGAACTAAAACAGTTTTACAAAGAAGAAGAGAGTAAAGTCCAGAGAGTGTCCAGATGCAACCCTGGTGTGCAAGGATAAGAGACCTATACACAGGCTTAATGCGGTAATTTCAGCCAAAAGTACATCTTACTTGCTACTTATGCAAACATTTATTTTATGTTTCATAGTTTTAAGTTATTTACATTATTTTTGTTTAAAAAAAATCTTTGACATGAAAGTAATGAATTCTGTTTTGTAATTGATTCTCAAATAATCCAAATTACATGTATCATGATTTATGGAAAAAAGAAATTAAAGGGAAATACTTCCAAGTAGGGTGAATATTTTTGTCCAGATTGTACATTACTAAATAAAGTCTATGCTAGAAAACATGACATGAGTACTGAGATACAAGGAATGCATGTGGAATTCAACAATATAGGATACCTCATGAACTAGCAAAGGGAAAGAGAAAATAAAATTAAAGCTGCAAGCAGCGTCGGACGGGCCCTCGCCCCTCATCATACTCCTCTCCACATGACCTTGTCTAGGGGGCGCCGTAGAGCCGATTAGAATTTCGACTGTGCAAATCTGTTGGTCTTGGGAAACTATATGTATGTACCAAATTTCATGTTTGTAGGATAAAGCAATGATTTTATATGAGTATTTGAATATTTGTAGGGGGCGCTGTGGAGCCGTTTGACCACGTCCATTTCTGAATTGTATATTAAATATTAGGTCTTGAGATTAATGAGGATTTGTGTGGATTTGGTGATTTTACATGGATCCCTTCACCTCCAAAACCCATTTCGTTCCACATGGCGATTTTGTTCAAAATGGCAGTCATGCCACGCCCACACCGTGTGATGTAGCCACTAGATTTTAATAACTTTTCATCCTGGAGGGATATAGATGCCACACAGCGAATTTGGTGAAGATCGGACAAACATCCTGGGAGGAGTTCGTTAAATTCCAATGCCTGCGCACAACGTGTTCAATTGTACAATGTTAAGCTTTTTTGTTCAAAATGGCCGCCATGCCACGCCCACACCGTGTGACGTAGCCACTAGATTTTAATAACTTTTCATCCTGGAGGGGTCGAGATGCTACACAGTGAAATTGGTGAATATCGGGTAAAAATCCTGGGAAGAGTTCGTTAAATTCCAATGCCTGCGCACTACTTGTTCCATTGTACAATGATAAGCTTTTTTGTTCAAAATGGCCGCCATGCCACGCCCACACCGTGTGAGGCAGCCACAAGATTTTAATAAATTTTGATCCTGTAGGGGTTTAGATGCCACACAGCAAACTTGGTGAAGATCGGGGAAATATCCTAGGACGAGTTCGTTAAATTCCAATGCCTGCGCACCACGTGTTCTATGGGGCGCCATGGAGCTTTTTTGTTCAAAATGGCCGCCATGCCACGCCCACATCGTGTGACGCAGCCACAAGATTTTAATAACTTTTCATCCTGGAGGGGTGTAAATGCTACACAGCGAATTTGGTGAAGATCGGACAAAAATCCTGGGAGGAGTTTGTTAAATTACAATGCCTGCGCACAACGTGTTCTATTGTACAATGTTAAGCTTTTTTGTTCAAAATGCCCACCATGCCACGCCCACATCGTGTGACGCAGCCACAAGATTTTAATAACTTTTCATCCTGGAGGGGTGTAAATGCTACACAGCGAATTTGGTGAAGATCGGACAAAAATCCTGGGAGGAGTTTGTTAAATTACAATGCCTGCGCACAACGTGTTCTATTGTACAATGTTAAGCTTTTTTGTTCAAAATGCCCACCATGCCACGCCCACATCGTGTGACGCAGCCACAAGATTTTAATAACTTTTCATCCTGGAGGGGTGTAAATGCCACACAGCGAATTTGGTGAAAATCGGGCAAAAATCCTGGGAAGAGTTCGTTAAATTCCAATGCCTGCGCACCACATGCTGTAGGGGGTGCGGCTGAGCTTTATTGTTCAAAATGGCCGCCATGCCACGCCCACACCGTGTGACGCAGTGACAAGATTTTAATAACTTTTCATCCTGGCGGGGTCTAGATGCCACACAGTGAATTTGGTGAAGATCGGACAAAAATCCTGGGAGGAGTTCGTTAAATTCCAATGCCTGCGCACCACATGCTGTAGGGGGCGCTGTTGAGCTTTTTTTGAAATTTCAACAGCAGGAATGTTTTTGTCTTGGGCTACTGTAAATGTGTACAAAATGTCATGAGTTTACGTGAAACTAACCGTATTAACTCCACTAAAGCCCAATTTTCTAGGTGGGGATATTGAGTCATTTTGCCATTCATTTGTGTAATTCCCCCAAAATATCAAATTTTTCACCAGTCCTGATGTGTGTGCCAAATTTGGTGAGCTTTTGAGCATGTTTAGGGGGTCAAATTGAGGTTCAAAGTGGCGTAAGAAAAACTACGCACTGTAGTGCTTCAGGGCTTAATGAAGAAACCGCCAAGCAAACAAAGAAACCGCCAAAGTGTTTCACACTGATCGCTGGTCTTTTCCCTTGGGTGCTTGGGCCCTAACAAAGAAACCGCCAAAGAAACACTACAGGAACAATAGGGTCCTACGCAATGTAGTGCTTCAGGCCCTAATTGGGGCCCGCGCACTACAGTGCGTAGGACCCTATTGTTCCTGTAGTGTTTCTTTGGCAGTTTGTTTCTTTGGCGGTTTCTTTTTCTCACGCCACTTTGAACCTCAATTTGACCCCCTAAACATGCGCCCCTAAAACTCCTCCCAGGATTTTTGTCCCATCTTCACCAAATTTGCTGTGTGGCATCTAGACCCATCCAGAATGAAAAGTTATTAAAATCTTGCAGCTGCGTCACACGGTGTGGGCGTGGCATGGCGGCCATTTTGAACAAAAAAGCTTAACGGTGCCCCCTGGAACACGTGTTGCGCAGGCATTGGAATTTAACGAACTCCTCCCAGGATTTTTGTGCCATCTTCACGAAATTGCCTGTGTGGCATCTAGACCCCTCCAGAATGAAAATTTACTAAAATTTAGTGGCTATGTCACATGGTGTGGGTGTGGTATGGCGGCCATGTTGAACAAAATCGCCATGTGGAACGAAATGGGTTTTGGAGGTGAAGGGATCCATGTAAAATCACCAAATCCACACAAAACCTCATTAATCTCAAGACCTAATGTTGTCTATATTTAACATGAGAATAACAAGTGCATCAGTTCAGTCAAACCATCTACATGGCACACTCCATGGTACAAATGTGTTCTCCTGGACACACGCACACACATATAGGATACATGGGATACCTCACTTATATATGAGGTATCCTATGTTGTTGAATTCCAATTATATATATATATATATATATATGTGTGTGTGTGTGTGTGTGAGAGAGAGATAACTTAATAAGCAAACAAAACAGAGAATAAAAAAGTTGACTTGTCCATATACATATGGATACTGAAAAAAGGGAGCCATGCTCCAGATTCTCATTGGTATGCAACAATTGATAGTTGTTCTGTTATTAGCTGCCCTCCTTCCCATGGTCAGGAGTGATGGAAATATATTACCAAAAGTATTTGCTCACCCATCCAAATGATCGGAATCAGGTGTCCTAATCACTTGGCCTGGCCACAGGTGTATAAAATCAAGCACACAATATGTTTGATCTGTGTGCAAAATCATTTCCAAGATGTTTTTAAGTGTATTTGACAAGGCTCTGGATAGTACTTTGTAGTCTGTGCAGAAAAGGGCCACTGGCCTCCAATTCTGAAGTAAGGCCGCGTCTCCCTTCTTGGGCAGCAGGGAAGCTACTGCTCGTTGACAAGAGACAGGAAGAGATCCTGCTCCAAAGCACTCCAGCAAAACAGCATGCAAATCAGGTCCAAGAATATTCCAAAAACATTTTTTATAAAGTCAGCAGATAGGCCATCAATCCCAGGTGCCCATCCTGATGCCAACTAGTTGACACAGCAACTGTAAACTCCTCCAAAGTCAGCTCACAGTCCAGCACAGCTTTCTCCTCCAGGCTCAGCTGAGGAAGCCCCTCCAGGAGCTCCTCCCGATACTCCATGCTGCACTGCTCTGCCTTGGAGAGTTCAGCATAGAAGTCCACTGCATGGCTCCTCATCTCACCTGGGCTTGTGGTCACCTTGCCTCCTGGAAGCTTCAGGCAGGTCATCTGCTTCCACTGCGCCACAGATATTTCCAGATTAAAAAAGAAAGAAGTCGGGGTATCCATTTCCTTTAACTGGAGGAAGCAAGGCCTGACGAGGGCTCCCTTCACTCTTTCCTGCAGAAAGGAGCTCAACTCTAACTTCTTCTCCTGCAGCAGATGACCCATAGCAGGATCACCCCCCGAGGTAATAACAGTGTTTTCTAAGCCTGCAGAGCTTGTCGAGCCTTCTCTGCAGCCTGACACTGCATCTCAGTGCCTGCAGACTGAGAGCTGCCCAGCCTCTCTGCACCCACAGGAGCCTGTTGCTCAGTTGCCACAATCGTGGCCATGGACCCAAGCTCGAGCTCAGTCCAGCGTGGCCATAGCAACGTGTTCAGCGTCATCCGCTTCCGCGGTGCCTGGCATGGCATCAGCAGCCGCTTCAACACCACGCAAGGCGTTGGCCGCTGCCGCGGCACCAGCTGCCGCCACGGCATCATCGGTCACCTTAGGGTTAGCCGCGTGGACAACAGATGCACCACCAGCTGCCCCCTGCCCCTTATGTGGACATGCAACACGTTTGTGTCCCACATCCCCACACTCAAAACATTTCAGCTGTCCTGAGCTAGCATACACCATGTAAGAACCATCACCGTGCTTCACTCTGAAAGACACCTCCAGTGTTTCAGAAGGTGAATCCAAAAACATAAACACCTGCCGTCTCAGAGACTGCACATGCTTCAGCTTTGGATCCTTACATCCCAAACTCACTGTCTTAAATCCACTGGCAAACTTGCCAAACCTATGGAGCTCGTTCTCCAATTACTCATTAGGGATAAACGGCGGTGATCCGCTTGGAGAGAACTGACATCGGGGGATATCTGCACAAAAGTGTCTCTGATAAACAAGCCACTTTCTTATCAGCTGATGCACTTCAGCTTCATCTTTCACAAACACATTTTTACAATATTAAGTAGATTAAAGAATGCTGTCCTACTTGTTTTATATGCAGGTTGAACGACATACTCTGATCAAAAATAACTCCAGAGTTTTTTGCAGTAGAACTGGAAGCTAAGGCTATGCCATCTAGAGTAACTATATTCTTTACTCCACAGGAAGTATGAAACTCTTTCTCATATGAGTTCCAGTATGAGGAACTTTCACACTGCAGAAGGTTGACTGTAAAACCATTTGTCTTAGCGGGTTCAAGTAGTGATGTTAATCTCACCAGTCCTCTGATGTAAATGTCTCTGTCATAATGATGACTGTTTTTTCTGAGAACAGTTGGAATTCCCCATTCTGCATCATGTATGAACATGCCTTTGTCCATCAAGTAGATTTAATTGTACATATTCAAGACAGTCAACTCAGACAGTGCTTTATTTTAATATAACTTAAGTTGCATTAAGTTATTTTTTACTGTGTCAGTATTATTTCGGTATTATTTCCATGCCATTATTGTAATTTCTTTCTGTGCCTAAACTTATCTCCTCATTTACTCACTTTACGAGTTCATTTTTGATGCTAATAGAACAGTGCATTGTTATTTTCTGTAGAATATAATTGATGGAATTTAAATGCAATTAACTGCTTCAAAAGCAATTTTACAGGTCAAAGGACCTACACAACAAATTCTTTATACCATGCAGCTCCATGTAATGTTGTACAGCCTTAGGACAACTAAATAACTGTCTTTCTTTTTCTACCACTCTGTTTTTTGCTTTCCCTCCATACTGTTCAGACAATGCCAATAAGCTGCTGCTGTCGATGTTTGCCCTCGAGATGTTCATGAAGATGTACGCTCTAGGCATACCCTCCTACTTCATGTCTCTCTTTAATCGATTTGACTGCTTTGTGGTGTCCACTGGTATTATGGAGCTCATCCTTGTTCATATGGGTGTTATGTCAGTCATGGGCATTTCTGTGCTGCGTTGCATACGACTGCTCCGCCTGCTCAAAGTCACTAGGTGAGGTAATGACAAACAGCTGTTACACTGTGAATTTAGTTAACAAATTTGTCATGTTTTTTTTTTTTTTTTTACTTGAACAAACAAATTTGTCTTGATAAAATCCATTAATTCCGTTTTATCCAAAAAATGTGATACACAGTACGTTGTGACAGGAAACTCTTACAGTTACAAATTATCTATTGGTGTCAAGTTTTCTGACTGAATGCAGCTGGCTGAATAACTAATGATTTGTTCAACTAATTGTGTTCTCTAGATACTGGACATCCCTTAGTAATCTGGTGGCTTCCCTCTTGAACTCCGTTCGTTCTATTGCCTGCTTGTTGCTGCTCCTTTTCCTTTTTATTGTCATCTTCTCCCTGCTGGGTATGCAGGTGTTTGGTGGGAAGTTCAATTTTCCCAACCAACCCAAACCACGCAGCACCTTTGACAGCTTCCCTCAGGCCCTCATCACTGTGTTCCAGGTACTAAATGAGTGCTTCTTGGTGTCCATTTTTTGAAAGTGAACTTACAGCAAGATCTGAATTTGCTCAAAACGCTCCTGGTTGAGCTACCAGTTATACAGATAAGTAACAAAAAAGTATTTTTTATGAAAGAGAACATTGCTAATGATAAGCAAAGCTTTAGAAATATGCTTTCTGTTTATTCAATTAGCTGTTTTTGTCAATTAAATTTATCATGTGATCTTGCAACAAAATATTCTTAATTGTTACAATTCCTGTATTCGCCTGTCTATGTCTTTTCGCCATAATAGCGACTTCTGGTTCACGACAGCCTATAAGTACACAGAACCACTAATCTCATGCTGCCAATATTTAAGAAAATTGAGGCTGTCATAAGTACTTAAATAATATAGACACGAAAAAAAATTTTTTTTTGATAATAATGATGTTTAAAATATTTGTGTTCCAGATACTGACGGGTGAGGATTGGAATGCTGTTATGTATGATGGCATTATGGCTCACGGAGGACCCAGCATGCCTGGTATCCTCGTCAGCATCTACTTCATCATTCTCTTTGTCTGTGGAAATTGTATCCTTCTTTAGAATGTGTCTCTGTAGCTTTGCACATGTAACCAACACTAAACTTTCAATATTACAGTTGAACTCTAATCATAGTAATAATCTTTGACTTTGCTGTCATTCAGTCATCCTCCTAAATGTCTTCCTGGCCATTGCTGTTGATAATTTGGCAGAGGCTGAGTCTTTGACTTTGGCACAGAAAGAGAAAGCAGAAGAAAAAAAGCGCAAGAAAGCCCTCAGGCAAGTCTTAAAGGACTAGTTCCAATTTCTTTGAAGTGGTGTTATATGAGGTACTTATCCATAGTCTCTGATAGTATCTGGTGGTCTGCTCCAAATTTGGAGCAGACCACCAGATTTGGAGCAGACCACCGGCAGACCACCAAATTTGGACCAAAGCTCCAGCTTACGTGCTGGAGCAGTAATGTACTGCTCCAGCACGTAAGCAGTACATTACTTACCTTACGTGCTGGATGTACCAACACGTAAGCTCAGTAATGTACTGCTTGCAACAGCCAAACATACAGTAGCCATGTAAAAAGGCTCAACTTGCAAAAGGCAGCTATAAAAAAAATCTATGTCAATTCAAGTGTAGGGTATATTTACATTATTTTCACTGGTTACCATGCTGTCTTGTTGCCCAGTTTGCTTGGAACCTCAATCTTATATATTGCCTTTGTCAACGCCACCACACTCTTTTGACAAAACCAGTAATTTTTCTTTGTAGCACACGGGAGTTGCTGGTCTACCACTGCCTTGGTTGATTAATTAGTTTGTGTCATTGTTTGAGTTTGGTGTTTAAAAGAATTTGTTTGGATTCAAACTAACAAGTTAAAACACCACATTCAACATGTAGTAGACCAGACTATTCAAGGGTTTAAGATAAGACAGGATAAAACTTTATTATTCCCGAAGGAAATTCCTGTGCCAGATATTGCTCTGAAAAAACCCCCAGAAACAAATGATAGTTTAAACACAAGAAACTTGTGCTAAAAAAAAAGGATTCATACTCAGTGAGGACCGAGGACCCCTAATCTGTCGCTATACCTCACAGTGAGCTGTGATTCCTAACACATCTCAGGGGGTCATCAGGTGGAAACCTCCCTTCAACGGTATTTTGCCTGCTTAGTCCCCCCCCCAGTGCCAGTTCACACTGCTCCTACACAATCCAAACAGCACTGCCACGTTCAACTGATCCAAGCCTGTTTAGGAGATGCTCCAGGTAGTGACCAGTGCCAATGCTACCATTTAGCTAGTGCAAATGTTACATGCTACTGCTAACCACTAATTGCTTTAAATATATTACTGACAAATAGCTATTGTTAAGTGCTGCACTGCTACTCTAGTACTAGATGCCACACACAACTGCTAAGTGCTAAGTGATTATGACAGAAGGCAAGCAAAACAGGAGCACAAATGAAACAAACCTCTACTGAGACTGTAGCGATTTTTCCTGACTGTGGCCACCATGAAAACGACTTATTCATTCATAAATATTCACATATTGATTCCTTATTTAAATTACTATATGAACAAGAAGTAAAATAGTTACTAGGTTACTATATCCTACTGGAGCTTCTATTGGAGGTGATCCTCTGTAGACCAGTGAAAACATGACTATCTTCACTGTTCTTGGTTTACTTCCACCAAGTTATCTGATAAAATGTTTAACATAAATTATATTTGGTTTCTGTTCAGACAGCATGTATTTAGTCATCCTCATCAGAAACACTCAGCCCAGAGATTGTGGAGATTTATAATATTTGAAGTTCATATCGACGTGGATGTCAACAGATTTAAACAAGCTGTGGACGCTTCTTGTTTCTCAGACAGTTTAGGCCCGTACCATCGTACAGTAAAAGACCCTCAAGTCTTCAAGGATATAAAACATATTAAAAACAAAAATTACAATTTCGGGATCAAATCTAGTCAAAAATTAGGTAAAATTACAATGAAAATTTGTTTGTCAGGGTTGCTAGGTAACAAAGAGCGGCGCTATGCAACGTCATGACGCAAGCAGGAAGTTCATCGTAGGCTAGACCATCTCATTTAACAAATGCTTATGCAGCCTTCTCATGCAGCCTACCCGTCCTTCGAAGGACCCAGACTTCGAAGGACGGGTAGGCTGGGTCCTTTGAAGGATGCAGCCCCTGAATTTGGATACAGCTAGAGAGACTCTAGCAGGCCACTCCCTCACCTTAAATACACTTGCTTCCTCTTCCTGGATCTCTGCCTAATGGGAGAGGGAAAATGGGGCGGAGAAAGCAGAGCAGAGGAGAGGTGTCTGTCTGAACTGTATCCTCTCCTTCTGCCAGGTTAGGCATGTCCTCTGCCTCCCCCTTCTCCCTCACTGCCTTTACTTCACCCCCCAACTACTATTATTTCTCCTAATTCATATCCAAAGAGACTCTAGCAGGCCACTTCCTCACTTTACATACACTTACTTCCTCTTCCTGGATCTCTACCTATTGGGAGAGGGAAAATGGGGCGGGGAAAGCAGAGCAGAGGAGAGGTGTCTGTCTGGACTGTAATAAGAAATGCTAATGTCTAAAACTGAAAAGCAATATGGAATAAGAAGCAATAAGATACTGTGTAAGTACGAAAGTCTCAGCTGAAGCATGTATATATCCATACACAATAATACAAATATAACCACAGTCCAAGACTGAAAGGAAAGAGAGGTAGAGAATCAATATTTATGATGTCCGTTTGGGAGGGATTTGGGAGGGGCACAAAGAGGACTGAGTTGCAGTAATCAATACAGGAGGTGACGAGGCTGTGGACCAGGATAGCAGTGGTGTGAGGAGTGAGAGAGGGGTGGAGATGATTAATGTCACTGAAATGGAAATATGCAGACCGAGTTATGTTATTCATGTTAGAGTGACAAGAAAGTGAGTTATTGAGGATGACACCCAGACTCTTAACCTGAGGGGAGGGGGACACTGTAGAACTGTTTATGGTGAGGGAGAAACTGTCAGCTTTGGATAAGGTGGCTTTGGTGTCGATAAAGAGGAGTTCTGTTTTATCACTGTTAAGTTAAGTTTGAGCAAGTTGGAGAAGAACCAGGGTTTAATTTCTGTGAGGCAGTGGGTGAGGGAGGAGGGCTGGAAAGTGGAGTTGGGTTTACTGGACAGATAGAGCTGAGTGTCATCCGCAAAGCAGTGAAAGTGAATATCAAATTTGTGGAAAATACTGTCAAGTGGGAGAAGGTAGATGATGAAGAGGAGGGGCCCAAGGACAGAGCCCTGGGGCACACCTGAAAATTAAAATCACAGTTTTTTACAGTTGTTTACACACTAAAATTAAAATTTTCACACAATTAACAGATTTTACACTCAAGAAGCAAAACACCTTTCCAGAGTTGCACAACAATAAGCACAGACTCAGCTTCACACATTTGCAAAACATTATACACAGTGATTTGCAAAACATGTTCACAACTTAGACACAGATAAGAATTGTGAGGTTACTTCCTTTTCATTACAAAGCCCCGGCTTGCCAATGACCACACTCACAAATGAACTGGATAGACACATCCACCAGATGTGGAAGCACACACATACTTAATTTTATAAATACAGCCCCTCAGGTAGGTGCTATAAAAGGCAGCAGGTGAGTTCACCTGTCTTCAACAAAATGGAAGGAGTTAGAAGAAGAAGAGTGAGAATTAGAGGGGAGTTCAAAGAGGAGAAGAAGGAGGTAGAGGAAGAGGCCTAGGTAGAGGAAGAGGTAGAGAGTGAAGAAGTGATAGAACATTTTACAGTAGTAAGAAAAACTACTGTTTTGTTCTGGATTTCATTGTTGATTGATATGTTACTGTAACTGAGTATGGTAAGAAACACATATTTTCAGTCTGCAGCATCAGTGTTGGGCAGTGCTTGGTAGTTTTATAGTATTTGTGTACTTTCTCTGTATATCTCAAAGTAATCATGAAGAATGTTGTGGATTTGTCAATATGTTTTTGTCATCTAAATTATCCCTATCTAGCACATGCTATTTCCTAAAATAGGGATTTTTACAAATGTGTTTTGTATTGATCACAATAGTGTGTAACTGACTGCAATAGTGTCTGATCATTTGAAAACTTTGTTAGTGAGATGAAAACAAAACAGCATTTTTATAAATATGTGTATGTTTTTAAAATATGTGTATAAGTTTTGACTGAAGTTTATAGGTTTTGATTGAAGTGTGTAATTTTGCAAACAATCTAGGAGTTATACAAATTGAGCGTGGTGTTTGGATAATTGTGTGAATATTTTGAAAAAGGGAGCCCTGTTTTCAAAATTGCATGTAAACAATTGAAAAAAAACTGTAAAATATCTGTATTACTTTGGGGAGAATACAAGATAGAATTAACAGCATGAAGTGGTAATATAAGTTTTATAGAAATTCACACAGATTCAGATTTAATATTTCCAGTAGTTACACCACAGATAAGCTGCCTTGGAAAGACCAACAAAAGAGCTCTACAGGGTTTCTATCAATAGTCATAATCTAAAACAAGACAGTAATGCGCTTCTCTATAAAGCTGTATTGTTGTATGCTAGTGTACAGAGAGGAAGGATTTAAGCTGATTTACTATAGATTTTTATGCTTTTGCTAGACATAGTAATTTAGAGAGGGATCTTTAATTGTTGAGGTAGGATATTCCACTGCCCTTACATTAAAGGTAATGCAGTACAAGCAGCTCTAGACCTCAGTAATTGTACCTGAACGCCTAAAAATGTTATATAGCTGACTAAAATTGAAGTGACAGGTTTTGTTGAGTTCATCCTCTCCTGTCAAAGTCTTCAAATGTGAAGCTGGCAACTGACCACTTCAGGAGCCAACAGCTGTAATGTAAGAAAAAGTCCACTTTAAGACTGATCCAACAAGTTACAAGCAAATGCAAAATGATTTATTAAAACCACCACCAATCTGACTGCCAGGATAGTTTACTAAGTTAGGGCGTTGCCATATAGGCGTAGGTCGCCAGCAGTGGTTGTGAGTTTGAGTCCGGCTCACGACCTTTTGCTGCATGTCTTTCTCTTCTGTTTCTACCCCCTTTACCCTGTCTCTCCCCTATCATTAAAAATGGAAAAACTCTCACCACCAATCTGATTATGGGCTGACATACACTCATCAGCTTTTTGCGAAAAAGAAGAAAAGAGAGGGATGGCAGATCAAGAAAATTTAGTGCATCCAGAATTTTGCTGAGTTTAAATACAGCTTGGTAATTGAAAACAATTACTGTATTAATGCTGCCATCATGGGTTTTCTCAGCACAAACTTAGCCTTAGGCAGGACTGAAAAGGCAAACAATATCACTTAATTCAGCAGGCAAAATCCTAAAAATATTACTGTTTAGTCATGTGCTAAAATACAGAGCACAGTAATGTTATGTCCTGACAAGCTTCCAAGGAGGCAAGGGGAGCTTGGATTAGGGCTTAGGCATACCACATCGATACCAGATAGGAGAACTGATACTTTGTGACACTACACACCATGCAAGGAACACCACAAGTGCACTGTAATAAAAAGGATGTGAGGGCACATGAGCTGAGCTGCCACCTTCTAGGCTTACTGCACTTGCCACGCAGAAAGAGGAAAATGTTTAAATCAAGGTTCAAAAACTTCAGGAGAGCAGAGACACAAGGTCAGCCAGAAGTACTTTTTTAAAGTTCTTTTGAAAGACAGGTAAGGGTGAGAAGTAAGATTACCTCTACATGTTTCGACCACTACCGGTGGTCTTCCTCAGGAGGCACGTCACAGGATGGGAAGTGACGTGTCATATTGGCTGCTGGCTCTTTCTTTGATGTTTTCCAGACAGTAGGGGGAAATTACGCCCCCTACTGTCTGAGGCCTTCTCCAGGACTGCGTCCCACGTGTGTGACAAAGTATACGCCCCCTCGTCACGGTTCATACTCCTTGGACCTCGCTTGCGGATCTCAATGGCCTCTCTGATCCAGCGTTGGTACTTATTACTTTCAGCACGGATGACCCTGGCATTATTCCAGTCCATGATGTGGTTTTGTCTTTTGCAGTGGTCGGATATGGCAGATTTCAGATTTTCCTGTAGTGATTGTTCTTTTATTGCTCTTGTTTGTCTGTTGGCTGTCTCCTTCTCGCACTCCTTCTGATGTTCGTTTTTCCGTGTTCCGAATGATCTCCCTGTCTCCCCGCTGTATGTATTGTTGCATGATAAGCATGGAATTTCATATATTACGTTGCATTTGTGTTCTGGTTTTATCTTGTCCTTTGGTCTGACTAGTAGCTGTCGGAGTTTTGTGTGTGGTTTGACCGGTGTATTGATGTTGTGTTTTTTCATGGCTCTTTGAATGCGTTCAGTGACTCCCCGAATATATGGCAGTGTGACTGTGGCTGGGATATTGGGTGCGTCCTTCTTCTTACGTGTATGCTTTTCTTTACTGAGTGCCTGTTTTTTGCCTTTTTCTATTGCCCATTTTGGATACTGACAGTGTGTGAGTGTTTTGTGTATGTGTGCCTCCTCCTCTTGTCTGTCCTGTGCTTCTGTGATGAGAGTGGTCCGGTTGTACAATGTTCTGACGACTGAAAGTTTGTGTTCTGTGGGGTGTTCCGAAGTCCAGAGTAAGTATTGATCTGTGTGGGTGGGTTTCCTGTGTATTTTGAGTTTTATGCTGCCGTCGTTGTGGTGTATTTTCAAGTCCAAAAAAGCTATTTCATTGTTTGTTTCCTCTTCGTATATGAATTTGATGTTTCCTGTAGAGTCCATGGTGTTAAGGTGATCTGTGAGCTGTTGGGTGTGGCCAGTTTGATTTTTTCCAGAATATCGTCAACGTATCTTTTCCAAAATGTGATATTGCAGTCTGATGGTGCTGTGTTAATTGCTGTTTGTTCCAAATGTTCCATAAAAAATCCGCTCATTATTGGTGAAAGTGGGTCCCCCATTGCAAATCCATGTGACTGTTTGTAGATGGTGTTCTGGTATTGAAAATAAGTGGATGTGGCAACGAACCTGAGGAGAGACATGATGTCGTCGACTGTGAGTTTTGTTCTTTTCCGGAGTGTTCTGTCGTTATTGAGTCTGTTGTGTACTAAGTGGAGGGTGGCTTCAACTGGGGTTTTTGTGAATAGTGATACAACGTCGTGTGATATGAGTATTTCATCTGGTGCAATGGTGAGTTGTTCCAAGTCCTGTGCCAGTTGTTTTGAGTTTTTGCAGTGCTGTTGTGTGAGTCCAAGGAGTGGTTTTATTATTTCAATGAGGGATTTGGAGAGGTTGTATGTGACTGATCCGATGCTGTCTACGATGGGGCGGAGTGGTGAACCGGGTTTGTGTATTTTGGGGGTGCCATATATTCGGGGTGTGATGGTGGCTGTGGGGACCAGGTGGCGATATTGTTCTTGAGTGATTTTGTCTTGAGCTAGCAGGGGTTTGAGTATTGTTTTGAGTGTCCGTTTGAGTTGTTCTGTCGGGTCTTTTTTGAGTGTGTGGTATGTGTTATGGTCCTGTAATAGATCTGTCATTTTGTCTGTGTAACTGTCCCTATCCATAACTACTGTGGTGCGTCCCTTATCTGCTGGTAGTATGATGATGTCGCTAGCTTTAGGTGTTGTTTTTCCAGCGCGCGGCAAGCCTTGACAGCGCTCTGTCCAAAACTTTCTCTTATCTTTTGGTAAAGGTTCATACTGTCTTCAATTCACGAAGTACTTTTTTGTTTGTGGGCTACATGCAGCAAGCTCTTGTTGATATGTGCTGGGTCCAGGCTACAAGGCTAATGGCACTCACAACTCCTTCCAGAATAAGCTGGGGCCCGGTACGCTGGTAGCTTCCCCAATTCCTGTTTTGACAGGCAATAGAAAATATATTCCGACTTTGGTAAGAAACAGGAAGCACTCATCCAACTCTGTAAACTTATCAAATTTAGCATTAATTCCTCATCAGCCACAGTCTGTCTCTAGAAGATGTTCTTTTAATATGCTAAGGTTAGCTTTACTAAATGTCAGGTCTTTGGCGGGTAAATCCTTTTTAATCAATGATTTTATTGTCAAGCACGACCTTAATTTTATGTTTTTAACTGAAACCTGGTTAGACCAAAATAACAGTGCAGCTGTTCTAATTGAGTCAACCCCTCCAAACTTCAGTTTTTTGAGTGAGGCTCGAATGAATAAGAAAGGAGGTGGGGTTGCCATTTTGTTTAATGAATCCCTCCAATGCAAACAGATGTGTTATGGGAATTTTGATTCTTTTGAATATGTTGCTCTTAAGCTTAATTCCTCCTCACGAGCTTTGTTCCTGAACATCTACAGGCCACCTAAGTACAGTACAACCTTTTTTGATGACTTTAATGAACTGCTTTCAGTCATCTGTATTGACTTTGGCTGTGTACTTATTGTTGGTGATTTTAACATCCATGTTGACAACCCTCAAGACAAAGGGACCAAAGAACTGTTCTGTATCCTTGATAATTATGGACTGATTCAGCATGTGACGGTACCCACACACAATAAGGGACACACTCTGGACTTACTTATTTCAAAAGGCCTGAACATATCCAAGGTTGTAGTGACTGATGTTGCTCTTTCTGATCACTCCTGTGTTTTCTTTGACACCACTATTTCTGTACACACAAATGTTCAAACTGACATAATAACAAAACGGTATATCACTGAAAGCACTAGTGAAATGTTTATTCAAGCTTTCTCTTCCACACCTGCCCCCTCCTGGGTCTCAGTAAATGACCTTGTAGATGATTTCAATTCTAAAATTACAAATATTATTGATGCTATTGCTCCCACTAAAATTAAGACTGTCTCTGGTAAGAAAAGATCTCCATGGAGAAAAGCCACGATGGTAAGAGCAGAAAAAAGAGAGTGTCGAAAAGCAGAACGCAGGTGGCGAAAAACAAATCTCCAGATTCATTTTGACATCTGCAAAGACAGACTTCGCATCTATAATTTAGAACTGAAAAATGCAAGGCAGTCCTTCTTCTCTGACATCATCGCCAAAAACAATAATAATGCACGTGCCTTGTTTGCTACTGTCGACAGGCTAACAAATCCTCCTGTGCGCGTAGCCCCTGAATTTTTATCCACCAAAGCCTGCAATGAATTTGCCTCTTTTTTCACTGACAAAATACATACTATAAGACAAGCAGTATGTGCGTCCGTACCAAGTACGGGACGTATGTTGTCCCTATGTCCACTTAAAATCAATCCAAATACTATGACACAATTTCATCCAGTTAACCACAAAAATCTGGAGGACATTATACAGCATCTGAAATCCTCCTCCTGCTGCCTTGATACACTGCAAACAGGCTTTTTCAAAAATGTTTCACACTGTATGGCCTCAGATCTTCTACAGATCGTGAACACGTCTCTTCTCTCAGGTGTCTTCCCACAGGCCCTGAAAACTGCAGTGATCAAACCTCTCCTAAAGAAGAACAATCTGGACACGTCACTGATGAACAATTACAGGCCCATATCTAACCTGCCATTTTTGAGTAAAGTCATTGAAAAGGCAGTTTTTCAACAACTGAACAGCTTTTTAGCAGTAAACAATTGCTTTGATGTCTTCCAGTCAGGCTTTCGACCTCACCACAGCACTGAGACTGCTCTTGTCAAGGTCTTCAATGACATCCACCTGAACACGGACAGTGGCAGAACGTCAGTCTTAGTGTTACTTGATCTCAGTGCTGCATTTGACACAGTCGATCACAACATACTACTAGACCGTCTGGAGAACTGGGTAGGACTTTCTGGGTCAGTACTAAACTGGTTTGAATCCTACTTAAGGGACAGAGATTACTTTGTGTCCTTAGGCATTTATACATCTGAGAGGACAAAAATGACATGTGGAGTTCCCCAAGGTTCCATTCTGGGGCCTCTTCTGTTTAACATCTACATGCTTCCACTGGCTCAGATTATTGTAAACAACAAAATATGTTACCATAACTATGCAGATGACACGCAAATTTACATCACTCTGTCACCAGGGGACTATGGTCCAATACAAGTACTTAGTAACTGCATTGACCAAATCAATGATTGGATGTGCCAGAACTTCCTCCAGTTAAACAAAAACAAAACCGAGGTACTTGTTTTTGGAGCCAAGGAGGAGCGGTTACAAGTCAGCGCTCAACTTCAGTCTGCAATGTTAAAAACTACAAACCAAGCCAGAAATCTGGGTGTAGTCATGGATTCAGACATGAATTTTAACAGTCACATTAAGCAAATTACAAAGTCAGCCTACTATCACTTGAAAAACATATCAAGAATTAAAGGGTTAATGTCTCAGCAGGATTTGGAAAAACTCGTCCATGCTTTTATCTTCAGTAGACTTGACTACTGTAACAGTGTTTTTACAGGTCTCCCTAAAAAATCCATCAGACAGCTGCAGCTGATTCAAAACACTGCAGCTCGAGTCCTTACTAAAACAAAGAAAGTGGATCATATCACTCCAGTTCTGAAGTCTTTACATTGGCTTCCTGTCTGTCAAAGAATTGACTTCAAAATCCTACTGCTGGTTTATAAGGCACTGAATGGTTTAGGGCCAAAATACATTTGTGACCTCCTTAAAAACTACGAACCCTCCAGACCTCTCAGATCATCTGGGACTGGTCTGCTTACTGTTCCCAGAGTCAGAACCAAGCATGGAGAGGCAGCGTTTAGTTTTTATGCTCCAAATATCTGGAATAAACTACCACAAAATTGCAGGTCTGCTACAACTCTCAGTTCTTTTAAATCAAAGCTGAAGACTTTTCTGTTTGCTGCTGCTTTTAATTAAATCAAATTATTTATATCTTAAACGGCACTGTAACTTTTATTGCTGCATTTTATACCCATCTTATTTTATTCTATATTTTTTATTTTTTTTTATTTTTATGATTTAATATGATTTTTGAGTCCACAAGTGAGGTCTGTTAACCAAGACCAGTGGTGAATCTTTTTAATGATTGTTTTAATCTCATTTAAATGTTTTAAATTCTTTTATGTTGAATTGTCCTGTTTTTGTCCTGAAATGTATGTAAAGCACTTTGAATCGCCTCGCTGCTGAAATGTGCTATATAAATAAACTTGCCTTGCCTTGCCTTGCCTAAAGTTCTTTTGAAAGACAGGTAAGGGTGAGAAGTAAGATTACCTCTACATGTTTCGACCACTACCGGTGGTCTTCCTCAGGAGGCACGTCACAGGATGGGAAGTGACGTGTCATATATGTAGGGGGCGTAATTTCCCCCTACTGTCTGGAAAACATCAAAGAAAGAGCCAGCAGCCTATATGACACGTCACTTCCCATCCTGTGACGTGCCTCCTGAGGAAGACCACCGGTAGTGGTCGAAACATGTAGAGGTAATCTTACTTCTCACCCTTACCTGTCTTTCAAAAGAACTTTAAAAAAGTACTTCGTGAATTGAAGACAGTATGAACCTTTACCAAAAGGTCAGCCAGAAGTCTAGTGACATGTGCACAATACAGGTGATACAACATGAGCAGCCTACCCCAATGACACAGTACTGCGTATTCTGTACCAGCAGAGGCCCACAGCGGAGCAGTTGCACCTCTTGAACCCCCAAGCATCAGTCATTACGCCTGCAAAATAGTTACAATCGAGAGAGATTGGCTAAAGCACATACTGTCAATATAAATGAAGAGTACTGCTGATTAGCCATGCCAAACACAGACATCACCACGCCAGACCACATCAATGCCATAGTTTGGAAGAGGAAGGAGCAAGAGGGCGCAGTCCACCTCGATATATATAGGTAACAGGCATCGCCCACCAATCAAGGTACTGGCGCATCTAACGCCATCACAAACAAACATTTCCTTTTTTCAAAACTGAAATGATTAAGATGTTTAGTAGTTTAGAGTAGGCTCTGACTTTTAATAAGCTTTAGAGTCACACTTTAAAGCCTGTGAGACTGAGGAAGCCTTAGATGTACACACCTGTAAAGAAGAGTTGGGATGCTAACTAATGACTGTTTGCTTGTGTTGTTAAATTAACAGTATCAGCTACATCAACCAGCTGAATGAACCACTCTGTTATTTATAGGGCTAACATGCCAGACAAGGCCTCAGAGGAGAAAACTAATCTGGCAAAAAAGCTGGCTGAGCAAAGGGCCAAGGGTGTAGAGGGCATCCCTACTACTGCCAAGGTGAGGCTTTAAAGAGCGTGCATTGACACTAAAAATAACATTTAAATCTTTTCTCTGGTTTGTTTTCATCTGCCTATTTTCAAATCTACAGCTCAAAATTGATGAGTTTGAGTCGAATGTCAATGAGATCAAAGACCCCTTCCCTCCTGCAGACTTTCCTGGTAAATCACTGTGCCTCCATTTTGCATTATTATCCAAACTAATCCAAACTAAGAGCTTAGACAGGCCTGTGACCATCTGACCTTCTCTCTGTTGGCAAGGTGATGATGAGGAGGAGGACCCCGAAATGCCAGAAAGCCCCAGACCTCGTCCAATGGCAGATCTGCAGTTGAAAGAGGAAGCAGTGCCAATGCCAGAAGCCAGCTCATTTTTCATTTTTGGACCTCAGAACAAGTAGGATGCTTTTGATATTAGCAAACCATAAGCATGTAGAAAGAGTTCCCGAGACTGCGCTTGAGCTGCAGGCACGTTGTAGACATGACAGTAGACACAGCCCATAGGTCCAACCCTGAGAAGGTTTTGGTGTTCACAGATCATTTTATAACAATGTTCATGTAGTCAGGCCAATTGCAAATCAAAGGTATAATAAGTTTTTCTCAAAGGTTCTTAAACTCGTTTCAGTGATCACAGGTGTGTTGATTTATGCTGTAGTGAGTTTCTACTTTGGAGCCTGTATCTTCAATAGGCTTTCTAAAGTGTTTAGTTTTTACTTTTCAGCTTAGAAATAATGTAATTTTTAAATAGTGATAGAATTTTCAATCACATGACATTTGAGTGATACCATACAAAGATTTAATCACTTCTGTTGTATACTCTACATATGCATCTCATATAACAGACGGTCTCATAGGTTAAGAAATAGCAACACCTTGATCTGCCATGAAACAACGGAAGCACAATCTCAGTCATGAGCCTTTTGAGGAAACATCTGATCCATGCATTTTAGATATTTGACTGGCAGGACTTTAAAAGACAGTCCTTTCATTGTGTGTGTGTGTATTTCATTGACATATAGATATGTTGTATAACCTAACTGGTATCACTATATTTCTGTTTATATACAGAAAACATCAGTAAATATTGAGGATATTATATGTATAAAAATCTTACAGTGAATCAAATCCAATCTAATTAGCTGTGGATACTCATCAAGTATTGATCTGTATCTGTATTGCATAATTTATTTGATTTACTCCTGTACTGTTGTTGTGCATATAAATATAATTATACTGTATTAAAAACTTATAAACAACAAGGAAGAACAAACAAAAAACTGCATAAAGTACTGTACGTATCTAAGTTTTAGTAGTAAGTCTTTGTAAGTAAGGTCATTGACAGTTTATGATAACCACTAAACCAACTAGCAGTATAATGAATAGGACCCTAACCATTTTCATAATGTGTATCTGTAACGTGTGTAATGGGAACCTCAAGACCTCATCGTTAACTAGTGTCTCTTTTTTTTTAAATAATAAAGACTTTTCACAGTACCTCTTCCTCAATGCAATTACATATTAGGGTACCTTATAATTATGCATGGTTTAAACAATACTAAAATAGATATTATTTGAATCTATCTTTTTGTTGTTAAAACCCATCACTAGCTATGGTATTTTCTTGTGTTAAGATTGCAGAGTTAATGAATTAACTGTGCTGTAACTGGATTTCAAGGATGTCCAGTTCTTGCATTACAGTTCCTAATGAAATTTTTGAAAAGTTTCCCTGTTATCTGACGGCATTCCAATTTCTTTCATCATTGTCATTTTTAAGTAATGAACATGTTTTTTAACAATTTCAGGTTTCGGAAGCTCTGCCATCGTATTATCAATGCAACTACTTTCACCAACATCATCCTTCTCTTCATCCTGCTGTCATCTATTTCTTTAGCTGCTGAGGATCCCATTGACCCGATGTCTTTCAGAAACCAGGTGATAAAGTGCATGGCTGCCTCACTCTAATTAAAAATTTTAAGTCATACTGTTATTGGAAGGCTAGTTTTAATAATATGTTCAGCATTTTAAATTGTATTTATTTGAATATTATAACTAATGTGACCTTTTTAGGTGTTGGCCTACGCTGATATAGTCTTCACCTCTGTGTTCACTGCAGAAATTGTGCTCAAGGTAATAACAGACATCACAATGAAGATTTTTATTACAGATGGTGACAAATTAAAGTAAAAAAACAGTAAAGATATAAGATAAAAATCTACATGATAGAATAAAGGTTAGTTTGGGTCACTAAATAATTTGATCAGAAAAAATTATGTGAATCATAGCATTCACATTCATCTCAGCCCAACTGACCCGAACATACTCTTTTGTCAGAATGGTGTCCACCCCTGCAGTTGCGAAACAGAATAGGGCAATCTTGACAAGGGGCTGTAAAGCTGCTCTGGAAAAAAAAACACTTTTATGTAACACTTCATGTCAAATCCTTGATTTTTTTCCACGACTCCTCTCCTCATGTTTTAGTCCCTCTGACCAGAGATCTGAGCGGTGGAGGCAAGGAGGAGATGCAAGGACAGAGGGTTTGAGACAAAGGGAATTTAACAAAATGAGACATCCTCTTCTCAGAGTATCTGTTTAAAGCGATGTCAATTATATATGACTTGTGGTGTTAAGGAAATTTCTGATGTTGAATGACTGCTCACAAACAGAAGAGTTCTGAGTGTTATTGGAAGCACCTGCAAAAGTGACCCCAGTTCACTGTGCATTGTCTTTGGCTGACATGACATCTAATGATGGTGTGTTTGTTAAACAACTTATGCACACACATGCCTTTGAGCAGTTTTTTTGCCTTGTCAGAACAGACAAAACGCATGACGGTGAGACAGTGACATCACTTGTGCATGTACATCATCAAGACACCTACACACAAGTAATTAGGAACACCCACACATCTAGTGTTACATCAGCAGCTGATGTCTTTCACAGCTAAATGATAAACAAAGCAGATTACAAAAGTAAATGATGAACTGAGTCAGTCACCTGGTCTCAGTTCGACTGAGCTGCATTCAGGCAAAATTTGAAAATAATGTGATTTTGGCCCGATGACTATGAATCTGAGCTTAAATTCTGCAAAGTGTTCTGATATTTTTACTCTGCATCAGTGCCAAGTATCTACCCTTTGCATATGAACAGTGAAAACCTCACTGCCCCTTTGGAATACAGACGAGTTCAAACATAGGTAGACAAAGACAAAGTATTTATATTGTCATCATGATCTTACAAGCTTTAACAGATGATTCATTATCGTTCATATTAAAAAATTATGTCAACCACTAAGCTTACATCAATACATACTAAATGGATTCAGGAGTTAGCAAGGAGTTAGCAAGTCAATAAAGATTGGAGTTGTGAGTTCAAACTACTTTGACTCAAGAAAAATAATACACAATTTGGTTTAGAAGCATCTGCTGTCATGAAAAGAAAAAAAGATTTTCCGTCAAGAATTGTTGATTTGCATAAAGCTGCAGAAAGCTTATTCAGTCAACAGTTAGACAAACTATCCGTGAACAGATCACATGAACTAATAATGGTTCATATTTGTAGCTTACTCTCCCAAGAAGTGGGAACCCAGCAGAATACTCACTGAGGTGATAATGACACACAGAGTAACTGCGGAAGCCTTGAAGGAATCATTGGAGCTGGTTGACAAGTTCGCTAGTATAGCATGCACAAATGAATTATCAGGAATGCCCTGCATGGAAGAAAATGAAAATTTCTCCAGTGCACATGTTTTTGAACAGATTTTTCAGTAAAGCAGAACACATGTACATCTTCATTAATTCTGTATTTTTGAATGAAGCATAATAATGTGGAACACTAGTGACAACCAGTAAATGTTATTCAAAAAGATTATTTTGCCAGAAAGAGCATGTATGTAAGCACTGTCATGTCTTACTTGATGAAAAATTGGAAAAGATAGGCCATTAAAGCAATACATACACAGAAGTGTTACATTTTAGTGGAGATTTAAATTTCAGTCTTGATTCTTATTGGAAGTTGGCAAATTTAATCTCTTAATTTAGACCTTGTCCACACGTAGCCGGGTTTTTGTAAAACCGAATATCCTGCCCCCTCCGTCTAGAAAAACAACTTACGTACGTCTTCAACAAAATGAAAGGAGTTAGAAGAAGAAGAGTGAGAATGAGAGGGGGAGCTCAAAGAAGAGAAGAAGGAGGTAGAGGAAGAGGAGAGGAAGGAGGCAGACAAAGAGGCCTAGGTAGAGGAAGAGGTGGAGAGGGACCTGAAGAAGTGATAGAACACGTTACAGCAGGGTTTCCCCCAGAAAACTTGCTAAGCCCGGTGGTAGAGAAACCCACCGGCCGCCCACTGTGTTTTTGGTAAAAAAAACAAAAAAACAAACCCCCCCCCCCCCAAAAAAAAACATTAAACGTTTACAAGAATTTTAAAATTATTACTATTATGTGCTATTATAAGCCATTTATTAACAATACTTAAATGTAGAGTCTTATAAATAGGCACAATCTTGAAATATGGTTTTAGCAAACACAAAAAATACAATTAAAATAAATAATATCGATTGTTTTTACTTAAGTTAAATCCTAGTGAATCTTAAAACAAGCTGTTGCTGGTCACATTTAAAAGTAAAATAAATTAACATAAATAAAAAAAAGTGCAAACATGGCCAAGGGGTAAAACCAGGGAATTCAGAGGCTGAACAGGTATGGTGTGCTGTGTTACCTGTTCTACTTTTGTTGCACATGGTACAGGTTGGATCAGTGCATCAATCTGTCTGGGCTTACCATACTCAGTCTGGTAGAGCCATTAAATTTAGGGTCAGCTGGATTGGTCACGTGACCCGAAGCAAGATGGCTGCTTGAGCTTCTGCTATGTGCTGCTCCACTCCAGGCTATTATCAAACTCCGTTATTTCTCCTACTAAACCTCACTGCGCAAACTACACTCGGCTGCTGAGATGCCTAAACCACAACGTGACAAAGATTTTTCTATTTTTTCGTCAGCCGGCCAACATTCTAGCAAGAAGAAGGAGCTCTCTCAGTCGGCCACATGTTCTACTAATGAGAAGCTTCAGGTAGCTAGCAACCCGGAGCTTTTCAGCCCAGCAACCATGGAACAAATTTTGGCCGAGGTTAAATCTGTGGCTTCACGCGTGGGTAAGATGGATACATTCGTTTGGATGCTATCGACGGAGCTCTCAGTGAAATTAAAACATCCATTATCACCGCCGAGAGCTCACTCTCTAGCCTTTGTGGCCGCGTGACCGACCTGGAGAAACGCATGGAGGAGGCTGAGGGCAGAGTTTCCACATCCAAGGATGACTACAATAAATTCAGCACCCACCTGGCCTCCATGGAAAAAACTGTGGAGCAGCATCGGAGGAAGGTTGACGACCTTGAAAACCGCGGCCGGCGTAAGAACCTAAAGATTGTTAATCTCCCGGAGAAGGCGGAGAATGGCACATCGCTTCTGGACTTTCTTCAGACTCAGCTGCTGACCTTGGTCGGCCTGCCCGCCGACTTTCCCCCACTGGAGATTGAGCGCGCCCACCGAGTCTTGACCCCCTCTCCGGCCCCTAATAACCCCCCAAGATCTGTTCTTGTGTGGTTCCTGCAATTCCCTCAAAGAGACGCCGTGCTTAGAGCAGCCTTGAAGAAGCGTGACATCCTATACGACGGCTCCCAGCTACGGTTTTACCCCGACCTTTCTGCCGAGGTTTTACGGAGAAGAAGGGATTTTGACACCGTGGGAAAGATGATGGCTCGCCGCAACATGTACCGCGGATTTGCTTAACCAGCTCGTCTCCGGTGTTTCCATGATGGTCGGATCCATTTCTTTGATACGCTGGAGTCTGCTGCTGATTTTCTGGACACTCTGAAGTGAGGGTAAACTTTTTACACTTTGCTAATCATGACGGAGAACACTGGATTTAACCCGCGATGATCCCCCTCTAAACATTTTTGGTGCTTTTGGTTGTTAAAGTAACGGTTGAAAAATAAGTAGCAGTGTCGAACTGGCCTGCGCCTTCCTCTCTGGGAAAGAGGTGTTTTGTTTATTTCTATGCCAGCTTAATTGAGGATGACATTTTTCACATGATAGACTCCAATGTTTAATTTAATTTCTATCGTAGTGCTGTGCTACACTGACATTGGTTTGAACTTTTTCCTTTGTGTCTTTCTTTTGACATTGCGTTGGTTTTTCCATGAAATTCACTGTGTTTTGTTCCTATTCAAGCAGCCATTGATTATGGATAGGTTTGAAAAGATCTTAGAGCATTTCTGTATTAGTTTTTTTTTTTTTTTTTTTTTTTAAGGGGTATCTCGCAGTTGGTGTCATTATTTAGCCTGGAGTTCTGACATTGTCTCGGGTGTCTAAGCTGCTATTGTGGTCAATTTGAAGATGAGACACGCAGTATCTATGCATAGTATGCTTAGTGACTTCATTTGGGGTAGTTTTATCCTGTCGTTTGGGGACAGGATTAGGGAGGGCAAATGCTGCAATTTTGGGTTGTTGTTGTTCTCGAAATTTTTATTTGACTATTTCTATTGTGTTGTGGGGTCAGGGTTCAACTCTCCTTACATGTGGTATATCTGTATAAACTTTAGTGGTTTCAGTGCAGTCACATTTCAACCTTACACTTGTTATGACTGGGACGCTTAAACTCATAACCTGGAACGTCCAAGGAATTGGTCATGTTATTAAAAGAAAAAAGATTCTAATGCATCTGAAAAAACAGAAATCTGACATCGCTCTTCTTCAAGAAACAAGGCTATCTGACTCAGAACACTTGAAACTCAAAAGAGATTGGGTTGGTCACATCTACTTCTCTTCCCACTCACAAAATAAAAGAGGCACAGCTATTCTCATTAGTAAGAACCTGCCTTTTATTTTGGAATATGAAGAAAAAGATCCAGAGGGTAGATTTATATTGATTACTGACTCAATACTGCAACAACATATAACTATCCTCAATGTTTATGCCCCGAATCAGGACTCCCCTCATTTCATATCACAGATTATTTTAATGTTTAACCATTACTGTAAAGGCTTGGGTTTCCTAGCTGGTGATTTCAATTGCATAATGAATGCTGCTCTGGATAAGTCCTCCTCCGCAAGTATAGCAAACCCAAGATCCTCGAATATTCTCCATAGTTTAAGTGTAGATACCGGATTAATAGATGTTTGGCGACCAATATGAGAGACTATACATTTTATTCACACCCTCATAATTCATATTCCCGACTCGACTATTTCTTCATTCCCCAAACAATTTTTACATGCAGTTCAGACTTGCCGCATAGATTCTATTGCCCTGTCAGATCATGCACCAGTTTATTTGCATATTGATTCAGCATTTAATATCCCTAAGACCCCAATTTGGAGATTTAATACATCCTTTTTAAGTAACGAGTCATTCTGCAGCTGCGTCTGGAGTAGCTTATTACAGTTTTGGTCTGATAATAGAAACTCTCCGGTGTCCTCAGCTATGATCTGGGACGCAGCTAAAGCCACTCTGCGTGGCCATCTTATTTCATACACCTCTCATCAAAAGAAACTAAGAGACAATCATAGGAAAAATCTTGAAAAAGAAGTTGCTAGGCTAGAACAGGTACATAAACAAACACCCACAGCTCCAAATCTAAAGGCACTAGTATCTGCTAGGACTGAACTACTTTTTACTAAACAGAAATACTATGAATTTAATAATAAATCCAGTTGTTTACTTTCACATCAGTTGAAAAATCAGAATAGTGACCGCGCCATTAACATCATAAGATCACCATCCGGTAATATTTCATGCGATCCACTGATAACTAATAACACATTCAGGGATTTTTATAAATCTCTTTATAGTTCAGCGGGCACTAATCCAAATATTTCTTCATATTTAAGTACTATTTCTCTACCTGCCATTGCGGAGGAGGATCGTTCCGTATTAAATGCGGCACTCACCCCTGAGGAGTTTTGGGCTGCAATTTAGGCTATGCCAAATGGTAAATGTCCAGGACCCGATGGGTTTCCCTTAGAGTTTTTTAAGAAGTTTTGGCCAGAGATCCATCCAATACTTATGCCTGTTATTAGAAATATCTTAACAGATGGCATCCCTCCCTCCTGGAACCAGGCCTCTATCAGCTTGCTCTTAAAAAAGGATAAAAACCCTCAGGACTGCTCTTCATATAGGCCCATTAGTTTACTCAATGTGGACTATAAAGTAATTGCCAAAACATTGGCCTGTAGGCTTGAAAACACACTCCCTAAGATTATAAACCCAGACCAGGCCGGATTTGTTAAATCTAGACATAGTACAGATAATGTTCGTCGTGCACTTAATATGATACTTTACCTTAACACTTACAAAAACCCAGCATTTATTATATCTTTAGATGCTGAAAAGGCCTTTGACTGCGTGGAATGGCCTTTTCTTTTTGCTGTGTTAGAAAAATTCGGTCTGGGCCCAAAATTCATCAATTTGGTTAAAGTTTTTTATTCTGACCCAGTGGCCGCTGTTAATACAAATGGTCTGATGTCTGAAGGTTTCCCAGTGTGCAGAGGTTGCAGGCAGGGGTGCCCTCTGTCACCCTTACTGTTTACTTTATTTATTGAGCCTCTGGCTGAAGCCATCAGGACCAATCCTGACATACATGGAATCACAGTTGGGGAGGAAAATCATGTCATTTCCTCATTTGCAGATGATGTCCTCCTGTATTTAAAGGATCCTGAAAAATCAGTTCCTGCTGTTCTGAGTTCCATAACCTTTTTCAGTGCGCTGTCAGGCTATAAAGTAAATTTAGAAAAATCTGCTGCTTTACCCTTTAATATTCCCCAGAATATCTGTATACCGTCTCCCTTCCAACTATCAGAGTCAGGTCTTAGATATCTAGGAATTTTTATTTCTGCCGATTTAAACAAGCTGTTTGATTTTAATTATTCCCCTTTGATTTACAAAATTAAAAATGACCTGAAAAACTGGTCTTCTTTGCCAACTTCTCTCCTTGGGAGAATAAATGTAATTAAAGCTGCAAGCAGCGTCGAACGGGCCCTCGCTCCCCCCCCCACCGCCGCTCTGGAGATGATAGGAATCTTTAGAGTACACAGTTGTGTTACTGCTCTGCACATGTACCACATTTCATGTCTGTAGGTTAAAGCGGTGATTTTATATGAATTTTTGAAATTTCTAGGGGGCGCTGTCGAGCTGTTTGGCTGCGCCCAAGTGTTGATGGATAGCCTGTTATAAAACATATCAAGTTTCATTCACATCTGATCATGTGCAATGAAGTTATGAGCATTTCACACTTCATGGTCGCACGCTCAAAATGGCCGCCATGCCACGCCCACGCCGTGTGACGCAGCTACGAGATTTTAATAACTTTTCATCCTGGAAGGGTCTAGATGCCACACAGCGAATTTGGTGAAGATCGGATAAAAATCCTGGGAGGAGTTTGTTAAATTCCAATGTGTCCAAATGACTTTGTCTAGGGGGCGCCGTTGAGCTCATTGGAATTTCGACTGTGCAAATCTGTTAGTCTCGGGTTTGTATGTGTATATTTCAAATTTCATGTTTGTAGAATAAAACAGTGATTTTAAATGAGTATTTGAATATTTGTAGGGGGCGCTGTGGAGTCGTTTGACCACGTCCATTCATGAATTGCATATTAAATGTTAGTTCTTGAGATTAATGAGGACTTGTGTGGATTTGGTGATTTTACATGGATCCCTTCACCTCCAAATCTCATTTCGTTCAACATGGCAAGTTTGCTCAAAATTACCGCCATGCCACGCCCACACCGTGTGACGCAGCAACGAGATTTTAATAACTTTTCTTCTTGGATGGGTCTAGATGCCACACAGCGAATTTGGTGAAGATTGGATACAAATCCTGGGAGGAGTTCGTTAAATTCCAATGTCTCCACACGACTTTTTCTAGGAGCCCATTTGAATTTCGACTGTGCAAATTTGTTGGACTCGGGATTCTATATGTATGTACCAAATTTCATGTTTGTAGGATACAGCAGTGATTTTTTATGAGTATTTGAATATTTGCAGGGGGCGCTGTGGAGCCGTTTGACCATGTCCATTCATGAATTGTATATTAAACCTTAGCGTTTGGGATTGATGAGGATTTGTGTGGATTTGGTGATATTAGGTGGATCCCTTCACCTCCAAAACTCATTTCATTCCATGTGGCAAAATTGGTGAAAATGGCTGCCATGCCACGCCCACACCGTGTGACGCAGCCACAAGATTTTAATAACTTTTGATCCTGGAGGGGTCTAGATGCCACACAGCAAATTTGGTGAAGATGGGACAAAAGTCCTGGGAGGAGTTTGATAAATTGCAATGCCTGCGCACCACGTGTTCTATGGGGCGCCATGGAGCATTTTTGTTCAAAATAGCCGCCATGCCACGCCCACACCATGTGACGCAGCCACAAGATTTTAATAACTTTTCATCCTGGAGGGATCTCGATGCCACACACTGAATTTGGTGAAGATCAGGCAAAAATCCTAAGAGGAGTTCGTTAAATTCCAATGCCAGCGCACAGCATTGTCTTGGGTGCGCCGTTGAGCTTTTTTGTTCAAAATGGCCGCCATGCCACGCCCACACCGTGTGACGTATGCACGAGATCGTAATAACTTTTCATCCTGGATGGGTCTAGATGCCACACACCGAATTTGGTGAAGATTGGGCAAAAATCCTAGGAGGAGTTCGTTAAATTCCAATAACTGCACACCACGTGCTGTAGGGGGCGCCGTTAAGCCTTTTCTGTAATTTTAAAAGCAGGAATATTTTTGTCTCGGGCTACTGTACCTGTGCACCAAATTTCATGAGTTTTCGCGGAAGTAACCGTATTAACTCCACTAAAGCCCAATTTTCAAGGTGGCGCTATTGAGTCATTTTGCCATTCATATGTGTAATTCCCCCAAAATATCAAATTTTTCACCAGTCCTGATGTGTGTGCAAAATTTGGGGAGTTTTTGAGCATGTTTAGGCGGTCAAATTGAGGTTCAAAGTGGCGTAAGAAATAAGAAACCGCCAAAGAAACCGCCAAACCGCCAAACCGCCAAAGAAACACTACAGGAACAATAGGGTCCTACGCACTGTAGTGCTTCGGGCCCTAATAATAAAAATGAATATCCTCCCCCGGTTAAATTACTTATTCCAAAATCTCCCCTGTTATTTAACTCCATTATTTTTCAAGTGATTGAATTCTCACATCTCTTGTTACATCTGGAACAATAAACACCAGAGGGTCAGGTTTTTTAAACTCACCAAGCCAAGGGAACTCGGTGGTCTGTCGTTACCTAATCTACAGCTATACTATTGGTCAGCTCAACTTAAAATAATTGCAAATTGGTTTATGAACAGTCAGAACTCATTATGGATGAGTCTGGAGTCTTCAGCTTGTCACCCCAGGAAACTTACATTTCTTCCTTTCATCAACAATATAGATCGGATTAAACCCCTCCATGATAATATGATTAATTACATTATACATTGCTGGCATGGAGAGACGTGAAAAAATATTTAAATATTCCTTTCGATATTTCTGTTCGATCCCTTCTGGTGCTGAACCCTGATCTCCCAGTACAGCTCAGGAGTATCGGTCTGATCGAGTGGTCTTCTAAGGGTCTATCAGACTTTGCAGGCATGCTGGCCTCTAATGCTCTAAAATCATTTGAACAAAAAAGATTTGGTTACGATGTTTCTCACAAAGATTTTTTTAAATGTCTTCGAATTCAACATTTTATAGATAGTCTCTTAAAAAACACATGGCACATGGCACACAGCTGGCGACACTTGCTCAGGTAGACAGGAGACTTGTTCCTCCCTCCTTTTGGTTCTTTCTGTCTATTCAAACCTGTCTATTCCCATGCCTGTTTAGGTGCTGGGGTTTTGTTGTTTTAGTTTGTTTTTTCAATTTGGGCTGCAGATCGCTGGTAGTCCTATTATTCGTCTTTTGTTTACCTTAGTTTGGTATTAGGCAGTTTAGGGGGATGTTGGGAGCAGCGACCCACTGCGTGATTGGCCCGGCATTTCCCTTTCTTTTGCTTTTGGCCAGGGTCTCCAGTCTCTTTTGTTTTTGCTTTTGGTTTGGTTGGGATTTGGTTTAAATAAAGCTTGTGGGTTAAATGTCACCATTTGTTCTGGCATCCTCTTTTATATGTTGCAGCCTCCTGGCTGTATTGAGCCTTGTTTAATATGTTTGTGGGGAGGTCGTAACATAATTGGAGGCTCGTCTAATCGCATTTTCCGCAGTGATGTTTGTAGGCTTCCTTTTGGACGTAGTGCATTGGTATTGTTGGTTTTTCGTGTGCTGTTTATGGTTTTTGTGCACACGTTTTTGGATGCCACACAGGTTGTTCAGCTGCTTGTGCTATTTCTTTTTGTGTGCTGTGTCACGTTTCGGGCAGCAATTTTGTTAGCCCGTCCTTTTTCCCGTTTAGACTCGGTGGGGTTTTTTTTTGTGATCGGGTTTTGTGCGCTCTGTTTGGCTATGGAGTTAAATCTTGATGATTTTGTGGCACATTCTAGCCTTGATAAGTTGCATCCTTGCACTAAAGAGCATTTAATTGTTATTGCCGATCATTTTGGTGTCACTGTGCCTAAACAGGCGAAAAAACAGGTGATTAAATCAGAGTTACTGGCTGTTTTGTCTGACAAGGGGCTTCTGCCTCCCACCCCCAGTGTGTCGACAGTGAGCTCACCTGCCGGACAAGATCCAGGGGAGAAGCTCCATCTTAAGGAGCTTGAGGTTGAAATGCGTCGTTTAGCGAACTTAACATTAAAATGAAAGAAAAAGAATTGGAAATGCGTAGAATGGAGGTTGAAAGTCAACTTCGTTTAAAGGAACTTGAGCTAAAGCATCCTTCCTCACCCAGTGTGTCTCAGTCTCAGCCAGGTGAATTTGATATCAATAAGTGCATTCGTTTGGTCCCTCCCTTTAGTGATAAGGTTGTTGATAAGTATTTCATTTTGTTTGAGCGTGTCGCAAACACCCTGGAGTGGCCTAAGAATATCTGGTCATTATTGTTACAATGTGTGTTTACTGGCAAGGCTCAAGAAGCTTATGCATCCTTGACGTCTGATTCGAGTCTGGATTATGAGACTGTTAAAACAGCTGTGCTGAGGGCATATGAGCTAGTGCCCGAGGCACATCGCCAAAAGTTTTGACGGTTCAAAAAAACTCATAGTCAAACTTATGTAGAGTTTGGACCTGAGAAAGAAGCACTGTTTGATCGTTGGTGCCAATCTAAAAATGTTGATAAATTTGAGAATCTGCGCGATTTAGTGTTACTGGAGAATTTAAGAACTGTTTACCGGACAAAATTTCTACTTACATTAATGAGCAAAAAGTTTCCCCAGTGTCTGATGCAGCGGTTCTGGCCGATGAATACATCCTCACGCACAGAGACAACTTTGACTTCTAACTGGTCCTCTGAGTGTGCTGCTCCAGCTGCCAGGTCCGTTGTTTTTCCAGTAAAGTCAAACTCTCAGAGCGAGATGAAGGCTGGCAGTAAGGAAGGTGTGGACGCTAGGGAGAAGCCACTTTGCTTCTATTGTAAGAAGCGTGGCCACACCATGAACCACTGTTTTGCCTTGAATAAACATAACAAGAGTCCAAAGGCGGTTAATTTATTGAGGACCGAAGCTTTGCCCAGTCAGCAGTCGTGTCCCAAACAGTCCATTTCAGTTAAACCTGCCCTTGATGTGTACGCTCCTTTTATCATGAATGGTTTTGTTTTACTGTCAGAAGGGGACCCAAAGATCCCTGTCACCATTTTGAGGTATAGCGCAGCCTCTCAGTCAGTTATCCTGGAAGGGGTGTTGCCGCTGTCGGACCGATCCTCTGTACACTCTGATGTTCTGGTCCGGGGGTTTGGTATGCAATTTGTTGGGGTGCCCTTGCATGCTATTTACCTTGACTCAGAATTGGTTAAGGGTCGTGTAGTGGTCGGGGTTAGTCCAAAGTTTCCCATAGAGGGGGTTTCTTTCATTCTGGGCAACGATTTGGCTGGGGGTAAGGTATGTCTGAATCCTGAAGTCACCGCGGTTCCTCTCTCTGAATACCCAGACGATTTGGAGCAAAAGTTCACAGATGTGTTCTCGATTTGCGCTGTCACACGCACCATGTCAGAGAAGCAGAAGCAGGATGTACATGAAGTGAGTGAGGTAAGATTGGGGGACACCTTCATGGCCGATCCTGGCTGTCTGGTCTCTCCGCCAGTAATCTCTCCTCCTGCTCAGCCTCCGCCATCAGTTGTCACTCCTGCAGCTTCGGCTGTTTCTTCTCCCATTGAGGAGTATGGCTCAAAAGTTTGTGTATCATGAGAGGAGCTGTTTGCTGAGCAAAAGAGTGACGTGTCGCTGATTCTTTGTTTTGATGCAGTTGTTCCAGGAGACAAAATTGAAAACATGTCTTCTGGTTATTTTTTTCAAAGACAGCGTGCTTGTGCAAAAGTGGACACCACCACACGTCTACACAGAATGACTGGAGTGTTGTGACGCAAATTGTAGTCTCAGAAAACGCACCGACATGAGGTCCTCAGGATGGTGCATTATAATCCACTTGCTGGTCATTTAGGGATTAATAAAACTTATGATCGTGTCTTGCGGTGTTTTTTCATGCTGGGGGTGAAGCGGGACATGCAGCAGTATTGTAAAACATGCCATGTTTGCCAAGTCTCTGGTAAACTGAATCAGGTCATTCCACCTTTTCCCCTTTATCCAATTCCGGTGGTTGCTGAGCCATTTGAGCGTGTTATTGTTGACTGTGTTGGTCCTTTTCCAAGCACAAAAGCTGGGAACAAGTTTCTCCTGACCATTATGTGCTCTGCAACTCGGTTTCCTGAGGCCATTCCCATGAGCAAAATTACAGCTCCATCTGTTGTGAAAGTGTTGGTGAAATTTTTCTTCCTGTTTGGATTGCCCTAAGGTAATACAAACTGATGAGGGATCTAATTATATGTCACAGATTTTTGCACAAGTGACAAAACAACTTGACGTTACTCACTGTTTTTCCAGTGCATATCATCCGGAGAGTCGGGGCGATTGAGCATTTTCATCAGACTCTGAAGTCCATGCTCCACACTTACTGCCTGGAGTCCAGCAAGGACTGGGATGAGGGTGTCCATCTCCTGCTGTTTGCTGCTCGTGAGGTTGTTCAAGAGTCCCTGGGCTTTAGTCCGGCGGAATTATTGTTTGTGCACACTGTGCGAGGCCCTCTTAAACTTTTGCAGGAAAAATGGCTGGGTGATAGCAAGCCACAAAATTTGCTAGATTACGTCAGCAATTTTCGTTTCAAGCTGCACCGCACTTGTGAATTGGCCAAGCAAAACATGTCTGTTGCTCAAACAAGAATGAAGAAATGGTTTGACAGAGATGCTAAAAGTAGATCTTTCAGTCCTAGCGATAAAGTTTTGGTGTTGTTGCCTGTTCCTGGTTCAGCTCTGCAGGCGTGTTACAGTGGCCCCTATGTAGTCCAGGAAAAGGTGAGTGCACGGGATTACATAGTTGCTACTCCAGACCGGTGACGTCGGAGTAGATTATGCCACATTAACATGTTGAAGCTCTGTTCTGTGGTAACCCAGATGACAAAACTGTTTTGGCGCTGTCCAGTGCTGAATGCATTGATGAGGCTCAGGTAGCTGGGGCGCTGTCCAGTGCTGATCCCATGGATACACCGGTGATTTAGACCGTGTCCGACGTGGAAGATCTTGTTGGTCTGTCCAGTGCTGTTGTTTACGGATGGTTGAAAAACTCTGAGATGCTGTGCAAACTTGGTGAATGTTTTCCACATTTGACTGAACTTCAACATGAGGATGTGATCAGTGTAATAAAATCTCACATTTCTTTGTGTGCAGACATGCCGACTCGGACCAACATGCTGCAACATTACATCGATGTGGGGGATTCTCCTCCAATAAAGCAGCATGCATATAGAGTCAATCCTGATAAGCGCCGCCATTTACAGCAGCAGGTAAATTACATGCTGGAGAACGGTATTGCCAAACCCAGCTGTAGTTCATGGAGTTCGCCTTGTCTCTTAGCTGATAAATCAGATGGTACTGACCGGTTCTGCACGGAGTTTCAGAAGGTGAATGGGGTCACAAAACCAGACTGTTATCCTCTTCCCAGAGTTGAAGATTGTGTTGATCATGTCGGCAGTGCCAATTATGTGACAAAGCTGGACCTTTTAAAAGGGTATTGGCAGGTGCCGCTGACTCCTTGGGCAAGGGAGATCTCTGCATTTGTGACCCCTGACGCTTTCCTGCAATATACGCTGATGCCATTCTGCGTGCGCAACGCACCTGCTACGTTTCAGCAGTTGGTAAGTACTGTATTGTCAGGCTAGTCAGGGTGCGAGGCCTATCTAGATGATATTGTAGTTTATTCAAGTTCGTACGATCACATGCAGCAGCTTCATGCAGTGTTTGGAAGGCTGCGTGATGCTAACCTCACACTCAATTTGGCAAAGTGTGAATTCGGCCAAGCTACAGTGATGTACTTGGGAAAAGTTGTGAGTCGGGGGCAAGTCAAGCCAGTACATTCAAAAGTTGAGGCGATTCTGTTGTTTCCTGCCCCAGTTTCGCCCCGTGAGCTGTGCCGTTTCTTGGGGATGGCAGGGTACAACAGAAGCTTCTGTAAGAACTTCTCGGCTGTGGCGGCTCCACTCACCGACCTGAGTCCGAAAACTTGCTTTCACTGGTCTGACAGTTGTCAACGTGCGTTTGACTGCGTGAAGGCCTTACTGACTCATGCCCCAGTCCTGGCTGCGCCCACATTTGATCGTCCGTTCAAACTGTCTGTTGACGTGTTGACGCGAGCGATGCGGGGGCGGGTGCTGTCCTCCTTCAAGATGGAGATGATGGGGTGGAGCATCCCATCTCATATTTCTCCAGAAAATTTAATCAGCATCAGCGTGCGTATTCAACTATTGAAAAGGAGGCTCTCGTGCTTGTCTTGGCTCTGAAACATTTTGAAGTTTATGTCGGCTCTGCTAGTGCGCCCGTTGTCGTTTACACTGACCACAACCCTCTGGTGTTTATTAACCAAATACGGAACACCAACCAGCGGCTCATGCGGTGGGCGCTATCTTAGCTGTTTTGGCGTGAATGATGTCCGCAGCGCTCCTCCCATTCATGTTTTTAGGGTGGGGGTGTTACATGCAGCAGCTTGCTGACGTTCCCTTTCACTCTCTCTCTCTCTCTCTCTCTCTGTCAGCCCTGTCTCCCTCCTCCCTCTGCCTGCTGCGCACCTGAGCGAAATTGACACTCAGGTAGAGAGGAGGAGGGGACAAGAGGGACAGGGAGTGTCGAGTCAGGAGGGCTCTGCACGGTACATGGCACACAGCTAGCAACACTTGCTCAGGTAGACAGGAGACTTGTTCCTCCCTCCTTTTGGTTCTTTCTGTCTATTCAAACCTGTCTATTCCCATGCCTGTTTAGGGGCTGGGGTTTTGTTGTTTTAGTTTGTTTTTTTAATTTGGGCTGCAGATCGCTGGTAGTCCTATTATTCGTCTTTTGTTTACCTTAGTTTGGTATTAAGTAGTTCAGGGGGACGTTGGGAGCAGCGACCCACTCCGTGATTGGCCCGGCATTTCCCTTTCTTTTGCTTTTGGCCAGGGTCTTCAGTCTCTTTTGTTTTTGCTTTTGGTTTGGTTGGGATTTGGTTTAAATAAAGCTTGTGGGTTAAATGTCACCATTTGTTCTGGCATCCTCTTTTATGTGTTGCAGCCTCCTGGCCCTATTGAGCCTTGTTTAATATGTTTGTGGGGAGGCTGTAACAATTGATATGTTACTGTAACTGAGTATGGTAAGAAACACATATTTTCAGTCTGCAGCATCAGTGTTGTGCAGTGCTTGGTAAGTTTATAGTATTTATTTACTTTTTCTGTATAACTCAAAGTAACCATGAAGAATGGTGTGGGTTTGTCAATATGTTTTTGTCATCTAAATTATCCCTATCTAGCACATGCGATTTCCTAAAATAGGGATTTTTACAAATGTGTTTTGTATTGATCACAATAGTGTGTAACTGACTGCAATAGTGTCTAATCATTTGAAGAATATGTTAGTGAGATGAAAACAAAACAGCTTTTTTATAAATATGTGTATGTTTTTAAAATATGTGCATATGTTTTGACTGAAGTGTGTCATTTTGCAAACAATCTAGGAGTTATGCAAATTGAGTGTGGTGTTTGGATAACTGTGTGAATATTTTGAAAAAGGGAGCCCTGTTTTCAAAAAAAAAACTGTAAGCACATTCATAAGCATGCCAGACCTTTAGGTGGCAGTAGTTCTCCAAATCCTATCCAATCAAAGCTTCCGTCTCTCAGACACTGAATGGCAAAGTGATGGAAAATAACCGTCCTTAATGTCGTCCTTCGCCTGTATTATTGAATGTGAAGCAGTGTCTGGGCTTGTAAAAACAAACAAGAAAAAAGCGCCTGTACAAGAAATAGTGCCAAAAACCTTGCGAGGGCATCCATACTGTTTCACAGTAAACACAGGTCGCATATATAACGTAAAAACATATTTTGTTGCAGGCAGTGACGTTTTGAAACGCAAACTCTGGTTATTGATGTCCACATGCAGATGCATGAACGGAGAATTCGCAAATCTTCACTTTGGTCGGAGGTTTTCAAAAGAATCGTTTTTAATGCCGAAAATCTGCGTTTTTGTGTGGATGACAGGCCAAATTGTAGAAAAATGTCTTCCTTTTGTCAGAGACCCGGCTACATGTGGACAAGGCCTTAGGACAAAATAAATGTTTTTTAGTAAAAGAAAAAAAACACTATCCAGTTTAGTCAGTCCTCTGAATTTTAGCTAAATTTTATCTTTTTTTATTACGTACTTTGTTAAAGTCACCAAGACAGTTATGCAATGCTATAATGTAATTAAGTTTTTGGGTTAACTTTCTTGGTTAATTTACAATCTTTATGTTATACCTCCAGTCGTATCTCTTTTTTTAGTACAGTTGTGGTGATCACAATTGATAACAAATATCCTTTCTCAGATGACAACATATGGTGCCATTCTTCACAAAGGGTCTTTCTGCCGGAATTCTTTCAACATCTTGGATCTTCTGGTAGTCAGTGTGTCTCTCCTCTCAATGGGCATGGAGTACGTAATGTCTGGAAATATACTTCATCACCTGTCAATGACTGACTTCCCTTGTGTGAAAATACTTATGTTATTTATCCCACTGATTTAATAAAACATGTCATTGCACTGCTAGACAAAATGCACTGTGTCTGTGCCTTCTAGATCAAGTGCCATCTCAGTAGTGAAGATTCTCAGGGTGTTAAGGGTACTCCGGCCCCTGAGGGCTATCAACAGAGCCAAAGGACTCAAGGTAAGAGATGGCAATGAACAGACAGACTTTCAAGAAAACATCACCTTATGCTGACCTGATTCATCATCTACTGTATTTGTAATCTTTTTCTCTTTTTAGCATGTGGTTCAGTGTGTGTTTGTTGCCGTCAAGACCATTGGAAACATTGTACTGGTCACGATGCTGCTGGACTTTATGTTTGCCTGCATTGGAGTACAACTTTTCAAAGTGAGAAAAGATCTATACAAAATGCCACACTTCTGCAGAATTATTTGGGAATGTAAATAACCTTTGTCAGTCTACCTTCTCATAAATACATTTACTCTGTTGGTCTCTCAGGGCAAGTTCTATGCCTGCACAGATCCAGACAAAATGACTGAGGAAACATGCAAGTAAGGATTTATTATTTTTTTTTTTTTGGTTTATCTTAGCTCAGTTCTCTGCTGTATGCTATGTATTTTCTGTAACAAAATATTTAAATGCAATATTCATTTTGACAAAATATCAAATGGAGTTTGCTTAGTTGTCATTACATGATTTAGAGCAAGACAAAGGTGATCCGTTATGTGTGACAGCAGGGGCACTGCATCAATGACTGTTTACCATTTTGGCTAATGAGCTTTAGTAGTCAGTAAGTAGTAGTGATGCACTAGCCTTCAACTATCAAATCTTCACTAATAGCAAATCTAGATCATTATCATTAGGTCATCATAAAATGTCACACATACACACACACACACACACAAAAGTTTATTACTGAAGGAACAGAATGGCAGCAATAAAAAGAGATACAACTTTAATGAGGTCCAAGCAGTTCCACGGAATTCAGACCCACTGCTGGGCAGCTTGGCTGGGCTCGGAATACCTTTCAAAGTACAATAGCAGGATGTGATGGAAGGAATATTAATGTCATTTCAAGGTAATGAGAAGATAAAAGATTTAGACTACTTCAGTAATAAAATTATGTGTTTACCTTCCCAGCATTGTTAGAATTAAGAATATCCAGGCCTAAAGTAAACATGTTTCACTTCTTTCCTGAAACCGTTTTAAAAGAGTTATCCTCCATTAAAGTTTTCTCTTCACTCCATCTACCGTGTAGGCTGCAGACCTAGAAGTGCTCTCAGAATAATAATCAGGGATGGTTAGAAAAACTAAGCCCTCCAGCAATTACACTCACACTGGGTGAAAGAGGACAAAAACACCAGCATTTTTATGTATAAATTTTTCATTTACAATAGAAATTGTGAGGAGTGTTACAAACGGTTCAGAGACTCAGTTGCAAGGCAGGAAAGAAAGCAAACAGCAGACAGGAATCAGTGTAAAGGTTTTATTAAGTAAACAGCACAATACAATAAAGCGCTCTAACCAGGATTGAGGCCCCATTCACACAAAGACGAGCCCAAGCCTAAATGCACAAATAGTTGAAACCCGTGTATCAGCCACACGAAGCTGGGATCTGGGGGGTCTGAAAAACAATCATTTCTGAACGAAGGTCTCAGAGTGCAAAAAAAGGACAAGAAGAAGGAAAAGAAGGACACATTCGTCGGCTGCTTTTGAAGGAGTCTTCGAGTTTTAATGAAATGGGACAGCCTAGTCACACCACTGTGACGTATGCGGCCGACGAATGCAGCCTTCGAAGGATGCAGCCCCTGAATTGGGACACAGCTTCAGGTTAGGTAGGAGGGAGGAGGAAAGGAAAAGGAGGAAGAAGACTGCCACTAGGGACCTGCAGAGGTGGAGGGCGTGACAAGGAAACAAATGAATATTCTGAATTTTGCAAGAATTCATAAAACTTAAACTGCAACTGTGTAAAAATGTGAAAGATTCCAAACATGGAACATTCAAAGCTATGTGACTCATTTAAGCATTGAATAAAGTTTCCACTGTAAAATCTGCCAGAACTACAGGATTCCAAAGACAGCTAGATTTTGGCAGTTGTACAGCTGACTTCCAATTCTTTTCAATGGGAATATTTAATGCAGTGGGTTTTTTTTTCAAATTTCATACAAAGTTTTGCATGGACTTGCCCCTCCTCCATTACAGGTTTTTATTAAACCAAAGGCTGTGGGTGGGATGGGCACCAGGGCCACAGTTCGGGGGGACTGTGGGGTCCACACAGGCAAACCACATTTGGACAGACTGTGCTCTCAGTCAGAGGCACCAAGTTCTGCAATAGTCTCCCATTATCAATAAGAGAGAGTCCAACACTGGCCACGTTTAAGTCACACTTAAAAAGTGGCTAAAGGAAAACCAGGCCTGTGAACACTTTTAGTGTATAGTTGTTGTTATTGTTGTATCGTGTCATTGTATTTTGTACTGTTTTGTTTTTGGTCACCTGCCTAGGGACTACAGATTAAAAAAAATACATATATAAATATGAGAGACACTCTTAGCACCAACTGAGCTTTGTTTAAACACTATAGCCCACCTGAGTATTGTTGCTGACCATGTCCATCCATCCCTTTATGAGCACAGCGTACCCATCTTCTGATGGCTACTTCCAGTAGGATAATGAACTGTGTCACAAAGCTGAAATAATCTTATACTGGTTTTTTAGAACACAACTCCACAGTCACAAGATCTCAGTTCAGTGGAGCACTTTTGGGATGTTGTAGAATAGGAGATTTGCATCATCAATGAGTAGCATCAACTGTGTGATGCTATCATGACAATATTGATGAAATCGTAATCTTTCAGTCTCACAAATGAACAAATTCATCAGTGGACTTGTTGTGGTACCTACAGAGATATGACAACATGTTTTAATGCAACTTATGCCCCATATTTAGGACATGTGATGACAAATGGAAAAAACTCTGCTACTGAGCAAATTCCATATGTCCGGAAAAACCTCATCCTGAAGGTCAAAAGCTTCACATGCCTCTACACTACCAGTGTTGTCCAGATACTCTGCTTATGACAAACTTTAGGCCATTGGTCTTTACTTAGACTTGATTGTGATTTCATCTTACTTGTCCTTCTACTTTGTGGCTCAGAGGTTGGTATATAAAGTACCAGGAAGGCGCACTTCATGAAATGGAAGTCCGTCAGAGGGAATGGATCAACTCTGAACTAAACTTTGACAACATCCTCAATGGCATGCTCGCTCTCTTCACCATTTCTACCTTTGAAGGATGGCCAAAGTGAGTCATGATCTGTTTTGTGTCATTTTTTAATGGTTTTAATGTATGTACTACACTCTGGACTGTATCATCTACTGTAAGCACCATCTATCCATTCTTTGTGTAATTTAAAGTGTACAACAGAAGTGAATACACCCTTGTGTTCATTTGAATGTTTAATGATTAGAAACTGTCACCTTTAAGTAATTGCATAGTTTCTATGCTGACAAGTAGAGTCTTTCCTCTTATGAACAATCAAAAACAAATATTTTGGAAGATGATACCAGGCGCACTGGGTGAGACGCTGGAGATGCTGGGAAATTGCGAGACTTGGTGAGATTCACGAAATTCAACATGGCGGCCCCCAGCTGCTAGACTAATTCCATAGAAATCGACAACTGATTTAAGCTTCCTGGTCAAGACCGTACACTGTATCACTCACAGTGGAGGACCTTGAGGACTTTATTGATGACTACTACGTCCGTTGCACAATGGAAGGCTCCAACCAGCCACTTTCCCCGAGAATCCTAACAAGAGGAAGAAAGCCGACTCGTCCACTGACACACAGGACTTGGATTTTACTGATGTCCCGATTAGTGTGCTGGAGTTGATAAATAAAAAGCTCAACATCCTCAGCATGGTCCATCAAGAGATTAAGGACCTGAAGGCTAGTCTGGAGTTCACTCACCAGCGGATAAACGATCTGCAGAGGGACAACCCCGAACTCCGCTCCACGCTGACAGCTGTCACCTCAGAGGTAAGTACACTAGAAAATAAAACCCTGAGAGAGACCGTCCTGGACATCCAGAGCAGAAGCATGAAGGATAATCTCATCTTTTCGGGCATCCCAGAGTCCACACCCGACAACCCTGAATCACTTGTTAAAAACGTCTTGACGTCGGCTCTTAAAATCCCTACAAAAAAAGGTAAACAACATCACTTTCCACCACATTCACCGGCTGGGACTCCGAGGAGGAAACCGTCATTGCCCCACCATTGCTAAATTTGAGCACTTCCAGCAGAAAGTACTCGTAAAAAGCAGAGGACGGGAGCTGAAAGGCACCTCGTTCGGGATGAATGACCAGTTTCCCAGGGAGATAAATGAGAAGCGCAAAGTGTTATACCCGATCATGAAAGAGCACCGACAGAAAGGTAAGCGGACTGCACGAGTAGTGGACAAACTCTACATAGATGGCCAGCTGTTCTGGGAATCCTCCATCACTCCCTGGTTCTTCTAAAAGACGTGGAAAAATGACTGATAAATACTCACAAAATGGCTTTGTTGCTAAAATATATCACGTATTAAAATAGAAAACGTATTTAAAGAAAAAAAAAGAATCTCACAGGTGTAAATGTGTAAATGTTTCACTTTCCTAATTCACTCTCCCCGCTCAGGATCCCCTCCCTCCATTTATTTTTCTCTCTCTCCCTCTATGTACTTTTTCACTCACCCCTTTCCCCCTCTCACACACTCCCCCTGCCCACTCACACCCAGTGTATTCCCTCTGTTTGTTGTGATTATGTACTTCATAATGTTCTTCTTAGTTTTGAATGCCTGGTTGTGCTTTTAAATGCTATATGTATAGATCATGACTTGCTGTATATATCTCTCACCAGCAACCTTACATCTCTAATCCAACACCTCACACTTCACCATCCTGACATCTACAGCTCACGGACTGCAACATTCAACTTACAGACAGCAACAGAGAGCTCACAAAGACACACACAGAAGTTAGATTACATTATCACATAGAGGGACTATACTTTCTTCTCTTCGGTGCACCAGTCATTTTCAAGACTTGACTTTTTCCTCTCAAATAATTCCATCGCACAGAAAGTTACCACTAGAATTCACCCAATCATAATTAGCGACCATGCACCAATATCCCTCAGCCTGCAAACTGGACCCAACCGTAAACCTCCACACGTTTGGCGCCTAAACATATCTCTACTTAAAGATCCAGAATTTGATCAAATGATAAGGAGGGAGTGGGCAGACTTTCTAAAAAATAATGACTCTCCTGATTTATCTCCATCTTTACTTTGGGAAACTGGGAAGGCAGTCAGAGGTAAAATAATATCATACTCATCATACAAGAAAAAAAAGGAACAACAAATAGAGACAGATATTGAGAAAAAAATTAAACAACTTACAGTGGATTATGCAATAAAACCAAGTGACCAACTATGGTCTGAACTACAGAATGCAAAATTACACCTCAACCATAGCCTGTCAAAGAAAACAGAATTTTTACTACAACAACTAAGATATAACGATTTCGAACACAACAACAAATTGGGCAAATTTCTTGCAAATCAACTCCAACGTATCAAAGAAAAGTCCTTCATAACAGCAATCCAGGATCCCACTGGCAATTATACTAAATCACCCCAAGGAATTAATCAGATCTTTTACAGCTATTATCATAATTTATATTCAGCTGCAGTTAACCCAAACAAAGAAGATATTCACAATTTTCTCAAAAATTTAAAAATGCCAGAACAAACAACTGAAAGCAGAGACACCCTGGACGCTCCATTGACTATCAGTGGTTTGCGATGTGCATTAGACAGTATGCCAGCAGGCAAGGCACCTGGTCCTGATGGTTTCCCTGCTGAATTCTTGAAACATTTCTGGTCAATATTTGCACCTATTTTCTTCAGGACAGTATCAGAGATAAAAAAGTAATGGTTATATAAGTGCTCACATGAATACAGCTGCAATAAAGTTATTATTGAAACCAGATAAAGATCCCACGCTTCCTTCCAGCTATCGACCTCTATCTCTAATCAACACTGATATTAAAATTATTGCGAAAGCACTCGCCTCCAGGTTGGAGAAAATTATCCCGTCAATAATTCACAGTGATCAAACAGGATTTATTAAGGGTCAACACTCCACCAACAACGTCAGAAGACTTCTAAATTTGATCAGTCTAACACAACGCTGTAACAGAGAAGCAATCGTTGTGTCGCTTGATGCAGAAAAAGCCTTCGACAAAGTCAGTTGGTCCTTTCTCTTCACTGTTCTTCGCAAATTTGGTTTCGGAGAGTCGTTTATCCAGTGGGTATCAGCTCTGTATAAATCACCCAAGGCCACAGTCACCACCAATGGAATCACTTCACAAAGCTTTAGTTTACAAAGGGGAACCACACAGGGATGCCCACTCTCTCCCTTATTTATATTATTTATTGAACCCTTGGCAACAGCAGTACGTCAAAATACCGATATCAAAGGTATCTGCTCTCAGGTGTCTGATCACAAAATTAATTTATATGCAGACGACATATTACTTTTTCTAGAAGAACCCAAAACATCATTAAAGGAAGTATTTAACCTCATCACAACCTTCTCATGTCTTTCAGACTACTCCATCAACTGGTCGAAATCAATTATACTTCCATTAATAGAGAACTCATGGAATACTGCAGTCCAAAACCTGGTTTACTCCCTTCCCACTGGTAACATTAGAAATCTGGGCATAAATATTCCCTCAAAACTCTCTGAACTAGTCCACCTGAACTTCACTCCACTTTTAGAAAAAAAATCTGTGGTGATTTGAGGCGTTGGAATAACCTTCCAATCTCCCTTTTGGGATGAATAGCTACTGTCAAAATGAAAATACTACCCCAAATCAACTATCTTTTGTCCATGATCCCATTCAAACCCACATCAAAGTGGTTCCAATCATTAGATTCTGCTATTGGTAAGTTCTATTCAAAGAACAAAAAAGCTAAAATCAGCCTGACTACTCTCCAGGGGCCTCATTTATCAAGCATGCGCAGAAGGAGTTCTAAATTCTGTCGTACGAATGAAATTTAGAATGTGTGTAAGTGCAAAAAAATCCGTATTTATCAAATGTGCGGACGCCGGTCGTACGCACACCAGTAAGTAACCGGTGATGATAAATCCCACCTGTTCCTAACGACCATGCTCGTGCACGGTTCGGGTCATTTGCATTCAGAAACGCCTCCAATTGACCATATATGGTAGCAACAATCCCTTAAGATGCATGAATGGATTTTTGATCCCGTCACCGAAATCATGGCAAAGAGGGCGAAGAAGAGGAATTTCTCCGACACCGAGATTGAGGTATTACTAGGCGAAGTTGAAACAAACCAAAAAATACTTTTTGGAACACTAAATGCAGGTGTGACCAACAAAAGAAATGGTTTGATATCAAACTCGGTGCCAGAAAACGCATCACAGCCCACAGATGCAAAATATCTGTAACTGGAGGAGGACAAGCAACAAACCAGCTTTACCCATGGACGCCTGTAATACCAGCATCATCAGGGACACTATGTGGGATTATTCCTGATGGGGATACAGACACTCTCCCAACAGAACCAGCTGGACCAGCGACCAGTCACACTACAGGTAAAATAAAAAGTTGGACTGAGGTGTTTCAAAAACATTTTAATTTGTGGATGTGAATTAAAATAAACGTGACTATAATCTGATGTTTCTTTAATAACTCAGAAACTCAAGCCAGTCCGGCCTGCGCTCAGGAGCGGGAGCCTGGGGGAGTTGGATGAACAGGAGCAGCCGGGGCCATCCAAAACCCATTGGGTGCGTCCTGGCGGGACGAGGGTCTGACGAAGGCAGTGCTGCAGAATCAACACGACATCACCAAATCCATAAATGAAATAAGCGATCAGCTGACCAACATCGCCAATACCTGCTGCAAATCAACGAGTCACTGGCACAGACTGCTGCATGCCCATCGCAAATGTTAAATAAATAAACTTAAAAAATGTTGAATGATGATATTATTTTCCCACACACACTTTGAATCTGAAACATGCAGGTTTACGTAAAATCTCTGTATGATCCTCTGGTTTGAATGGCAGCGACATTAGAGGGTGGGACAGGAGGGATCATTAGCCACTGCTTCAGTGGATATAGCCTACCCGATCTCTTATAGAGATGTTACAATAAACCACGCGAAGCTCAGAAAATAATTTTGAAATGTTGTAACACTCACCAATGAGCCAGCCATCCTCAACAGCTCCTGCTCGGAGGCAAACACCCACTAAGTAGTTCTGCAGAATGAATGAGTCGTGCGTTCGTCCAGGCCACCGGGCAACAACGTTTAACAGAGACAGATGTGGATCGCAAATTATTTTTGCATTGATTAAATGAAATCCTTTCATGTTCACGGATCTGAATTCATTGTGTGATGGTGCTTTGACTGAGATGTGGTGCAACCTATGGCTCTATTTATGTTTGGGAATCCGGCGATGGCGTGAAATCCTTGTTTAGTTTCGGCTTGCTATTGAACACTTTGATTCTCTAAGTGCATTCTGTTTGTAGTTTCTCTGTTCTACCACTAGGTTTTGTGTGTACACATGGTCAGAGTTGTGCTTAAATTTGCGCATGTTTCTACGCACAAGTACAAGTTGATAAATCCCATACTTTGCGTGGAAATGCTCGTACGCACTCATTACGCACACATCTGTGCGTACGCACGCTTGATAAATGAGGCCCCAGAAAAATAAATCTGAGGGTGTTCTAGAGGCCCCCAACTTCATACATTACTACTTGGCCAATCAACTACATTATCTTATCAAATGGATACATCCACATGAACAATACAACTCCTGGCTGGAACTAGAACAGTTAGACTGTAACCACATCAAACTATCTGACCTTCCCTTTATTACCCCCACCCTTAAACACCATCCTTGCTTCAAGAACCCTTTGATCACCTCTACTTTGTCTGCTTGGTGGAAATCCCTGGAAGTCACTGGCATTCAACCTCAACCCAGTATATTATCCCCAATCTGGCACAACCCAGATTTTGTAAACTATAAAACACCTCTCTATCTCAGCGCATGGGCGGAGAAAGGGATCACCCATCTCCATCACCTTGGGGTTGGTGGGCGGGTGGGGTGGCTGGGGATGGGCGTGGGGTAGGCCCTCGTGCCCCGCACCCTCTGGGCTTGTCCTTGGTGCCCCGGGGGTGTCGGTTGCTGCCTCCTCTTGGTTTCTGGGTCTGCGTGCTTGCCTGTGGCCCAGGTGGTCCTCTGGGTGGTGCCTCCTGGATGCTCCCCAGCCTGGGGTGTGGGGGCGCTTGGCCGGCCTGGCCCTACTGACTCGTGGTAGTCACTCTGGGCTTTGACACACATGCATGTTTGTTCAGGGCTTACCAACTCCTGCCGAGTCCCATTGCTGAGAACTGATGGGACCCGCCAGATTGTGCGGAGTCACTCTTCAGACTTTGTACTAAACTCACGCCCTCTACACATTCTTCCTTTACTCCTGTCCTCTGGCGTCCTAACCCTGTATACTGACAAGACTTCTGGTGTCCAATTTGTTTCTGTGTTGATTATTTGTTTCCAGTTTTCAGATGTGGGATCGGTTGTTGGGAATAACATGGCATGTAACAGCACTCTTATAAGATTCATATAGCACTGCCTGTCTGTACCCTCCCTGTTAGTCTTGTCTCGCCATATCCTTATCCCCCCCACCCCCACCCCCACCCACCCACCCACCCATATAATTAGTGGAAGGTAATAACATTTAGAATCATTTGACTTCTAATTATTATTGCACTCACTTCTGTTGTATACAATAGTCATTAATACAGAACTAATACAAAGTCCACTTTTTTACTGATTTGGGGTCAACTCTTTTTCTGTCTGTATAAACTGTATATGTGTGATTTATGTGAGACTTCTTTCATTTTGTTATTTCCCCAGGCTACTGTATAAAGCCATTGATTCGAACTTAGAGGATACAGGCCCGGTGTACAATAACAGAGTGGCCATCTCAATCTTCTTTATCATCTACCTCATCCTCATCGCCTTCTTCATGATGAATATATTTGTGGGCTTTGTCATCGTCACCTTTCAGGAGCAAGGAGAGCAGGAATATAAAAACTGTGAGCTGGACAAAAATCAGGTATGTTTAAAAGGACAGTTTCCTTACACAAGGTCAAGAGTTCCACACACATACATACACACTGAACTGGCAACAGTGCTGCTTAAGAGAGCAACCCATAGCAGAAATATTGAAATGTACTGAAGTGTGCAAATTTTACTTGAATTGTGACCACAGTGCTTATTTCTACAAGTGCAATAAAACTCTTGAATGTAAGCCTTGTAGCACAAGCTGTACTTGCTATGCCTGGACTCTCATCTCCAGCTGGCATGTTCCACTCACTTACATAATTACCTTCTAAGTTTCTTAAATATTGAGCAAAGTTTGGAAAATCAACTAAGTGATGTTTTCCACTTCTTTCTTTCTTAATAGGTCAGTGTCATGGAAATACAAAAGACACATCTAAATCACAAAGTTTGTGAGCAATACAAGCTCATTAAGTGTACAGGCCCCAGAAAAGCAAACTGGATACTTGTTTTGTGTACTGTATTTCTCTTTCAAGCATGCTCTTTTATTCTAAGTGTTTGCACACACACGTTTTGATAAACTTTACAAATGAAATTCTTCTTGCTGTCTGAAAAAAATAATTATTTAAAAACTTTCTAAAAATTGTAGTTGTGAATGATTTTGTTGTTGTTTGCACTACTTTTACAGAGCATAACATGAAGATTAAAAAAATTGGAGATTTTGTTTTGTTGAGATATATGAACCTCTCTTAGTGTACGCTTACATAGTTTCGGTTTCTATTTGTCATATTATTGATGTCATAAATAATTTACCTGAAATTAACTTTTTTAAAATTTAAAACTTAGAGGATGCAGTGTTGAGATATTCAAGATTTAGCCTGTTTGACTGCTGTGTAATCTTTGACCCTGAAACTGATTTTAAAATTTCAGACTTTTTTTCATCTAGTCTGACTCACTGGACATCAGATGCAGGTATAAGCCTGCCATTGGCTGCTTGTGTCAACCAGCTTTCTCCTCTCCTTCCACTATTTACATGTTACTATTTCAGACAACCACATCTGGGCTAGAAACCCATGCCACTAAAAAATTTTGAGTTTTAACCCTACACAACAATGACTGTGATTGGTGTAAAGAAACACAAACAAGCCAGTCCGTGTAGATTCTTAGTCATCCAGGTCATGGTCAAGTCAAAGCGCTTTTCCCCCTATGGCACAATAACAGGGAGATTCAGCCAGCCATTATGCATTACAGAAACGACTGGCGAAGCGAAACTAATTATGTCAATTTGTGTTCAACAATTGGTAATTTCATCACACAAATTAAGTCGCTAAACTATGTACAGTTTAAGATCTAATCAGTTTTTTATTGACTTTTTTGTACGTGACCTTTGAAAATGTGTACACTGACCCACTAGGAGATTTTCAGCTTTTGCCAAGATGAAAACAAGCTGGAGTGTGAGGTTGCTGGGTATTTTAGGGTTGAAAAGATCTCGAAAAAAACACATTTTTTTCTCACAAAAACAAATATTTGTGTTTACTCCAAGTTCTCTGTTGTTTCCATTTGTCTAAGACCTGCATCTTCCCACACCTTCTTATTAACCCCCTCAGCGCCAGTGTGTGCAGTATGCTCTCAAGGCTCGACCACTTCGGTGTTACATTCCCAAAAATCCCTACCAGTATCAGGTGTGGTACATAGTCACCTCCTGCTACTTTGAGTACCTTATGTTCCTCCTTATTATGCTCAACACCATGTGTCTAGGAATGCAGGTATGTATAAAACACACACATATGAGTGCGTAAGAGTGTGTGTGTGTGTGTGTGTGTGTGTGTGTGTAAGAGTGAAAAAAAAATGTAAAAACAGACAACTGTTATAGGGTTATCATTATAACATTGTTTAATGTTTCTGAGAGGATTCATTTAAGTGAGCAGAATACCAAAGAAATATCAGCCAAACTAATGCATTTCATTGCTAGCCCTTTATTCTTACAGTTTTATAATACCGGAATCCCACTGTTCAAGAGTCAGCTGATTACAAACGGACAGGTTGTGTTGTTACTGGTTGCACAGCTGAGTGTAGTGGATGTCATCATTGGTATTGTCCCTGCTCATTCTTCAGATGCAGCATAACTCTGGCCAGTCAGCCACTCAGCAGGCAGTTGCAGATTTTTGTTGGCAATGACATCCTCTGAAATGCAAAGGTTGCAGGAGATCCAAAAATACATAATCACTGTTTTCTAATGTTGCATTCCTTGTATACCCACCAAGACAAACACCTCCTCCCTAATAACACAGCCATTTGCTCTGCAATAGGTTTGCTCATGCAGACCTCTGCCTGATCTGTAGAGGCTGTAGCTTTAAGTCTGAAGTATGTGTGATTACCCTCTTTCCACAAATACAAACAATATAGGGTGCCATTCATTGTGAACAGAACATCCAAATACTGCCGCTAGTATGGCCAGACCCAACAGCCAATGGCAATACTGATACATGCTAAGCTACTTCTATAAAAGCAAAGCAAATTTTAGAGGCCTTTTATAGCACAAAATGCCACATTGGCTTTGTCAAGAGCTTAGGACTTGTAAAAATCAGGTGACTAAAGTTAAAAATCTAGATTTCTAACAATATAAAGGGGATGGTACCATCAGACATTAGTAAAATAAAAGATAAGTAGTGCTACAATAGTCTAAAGGGTATTTAAATGCAACTTAGCAACACAATGATGCTCAGTGTCCACCTCCCATCTGCACTTCCTCTATGTCACACCCGCTGCCCAGATGCCCGTAGAGTGTGTGGAGGAGCAGATAGACGGACCAATAGTGTGTTCTGTCTGCTATGTATGTATCTATGAAGCCCTAATGCTGCACTTCAAATCAATGCATGGTACTCACAGCTTTCCTGAGCAGCAGATATCTAACTACCAGGCCAGAGTGAAATTGCACTGGCAGACAAAGACTGGTTCCCTGTTTGTCCTCCTTCTTCAGCCAATGGCTGCTGGTATGCCACGTCCTGCTGCATTACCATCTCCGCCATGTGCAGCAAAAACAACTGTGGACAGGTGTCTGCTGCTCATCTGTAATTAGACTTCATCAGTTCAGTATTAAAGCGGCACACATCATGTCACAATAAAGTAAATAAAACAATGCAATAATGAAATAGTAATTTTTTTAAAGAGAAAGAATATTACAAATTCACACCAACCAGAAAAAAACTAATCCTAAAAATATGCAACAGAATATAACATGGCAGCAATCATAATTAGGCAAACCTTGCTCATCAGTTTTGGCTCTGCCACACCAGCACCAACTTACCTTCGTAAAAGCACTTGGTCTGATAAACAGTTAAAGATAAAGCATGGAAACACATCACTAAGGAAATAATCTATCCCCTTGAATTTTTTTGTTATAATTATGGCTAACATTGTCTTCATTGTATTTGTGAAAATGTTATTCTGTAACTGTTTAATCCACAGCACTGCAACCAGTCAGACCATGTCACTCACCTCTCTGACATGCTGAATGTGATCTTCACTGTGCTTTTCACTGTGGAGATGATCCTTAAACTCATGGCCTTCAAGGCTAAGGTCAGTCAAAATTCAATGTATAATTACAGTTTTCATCCACTGCAGTCCCTGTGACATGATCCTGTTTGACATCATTAAACACAAGAATAACACCTGATCATATTACCTCTGATACTTTTTTGTTATTGTTATTTTAAAGGAATTACTACAAATTCAAAAGCAGTGTAAAAATATTTAAAATAACAATTTGGTGAGAAACACATAATAAGTTTAGAACTAGTCATCACTTGGGATCCTATAGTCAAGATTTGACACTCGATACTTGAGATGTACTTGTGATGCTTGATTTATATTCCTGCGTTACATCTACACAGAACCTACTTTGTACCCTGTATACAATGGTGTGTCTGCATCGCTGTGCAATTACATGCCAAAACGCTAACAGGTGGTGCGGTTTCAGTGCAACTGTATTTTGTTTTGTGTTCTTCAAACAATGCTGGCTGAAATGGAACCTGTGGCACCTATGGTGCACATTCAGTTAAGATGCATAAATCGAGCTAAACTTGCAAAGCAATGACTTTCTCTATCTCTGCCAGATGCTTTAAAGGTAAAGTCTGCAATTCTCACAGAATCCTTTTGACTTGTTGATATTTAACTATGCATATTGAGATAACATGCATCAGATTTACCGTCCTTTCTTGCCCCCACTGTTTCCTTTCCCCACCTCCTGTCCCCCTCCCTTTCTGCTGTCTTTGGCATGAGCACAAATGTGCATGGAACACACTGGAATGGTGGTTTGCTTCTCTTTTACAAGATAAAGGGATTTTAAAAATTAGTGGATTTTTAAAAATTTCTCATTATTTTTATTTCTTTTTTGCACACATAGAATGGACAGTGGACCTTTTTGATATTTGCTGAATTTGACATGAAATGTATTAGATTAGAATTGCTGACTGTACTTTTGTGTTGTGCTGCAGCAAATGGTCCATTGTGGTAAAAAAAAAAGGGAGAGACAAAGAAAGAGATGTATAATGTATAATCATGTATAATTCTCCTGTATAAAGTAAAATTTCATATTTTCTGTCAATATTCATTTGTTCAAGTTGTTAAAAAAACACACTTAAGTTGAGTGTCATGCTTGTTAGTAATGTCCATTGTAGTGTTCGTGTATAGTGTATAGTAACACCAACTCAACACCAAGTTAAATCACAGCCAATGAAATGAAGGAGACGTAGTAACATTGACTATTTACTTCTCCACATTACATGCTGAGGTGAAAACTGTAAATAAACAGTACAAAAATAATGAGTATGTCTTTAAAACACAAAGCATAACTACAAAATGTAAATGGAGTTTACCAACTATCTTAACTGACCATTGGCTAACTTTCTTAACTGACAGAGAAACTACACTGTTGCTATAGTTACAGTCACAACCACATTCAGTAACTAAACATATAAAATGTAACTATTGAGTAAGTAAGTTTCTAAAATATTTTTTCTGTTAGACTGTTAAATTTACGGCATTGCTTCTATGATGCTTCGGTGGAAAGATGTAGCTTCAAATTTCTGTACATCTGCCATTTCTCCGGTAAAACAAACTAACATCTAGACCGGAAGTAGCTATCGGACAACTGGAAGTGACATAATCCCGTAAACGCGATGTATAAATAAATGATAATTAACAGAATTACTTTTCCTTTCAGTAGCTAACAACCATTAAACAATTAAACAACAGTCAAAAAATACTTTATGATGTAATTTAAGACAAATTTAAAGAAATGTCTATGAGACAGTAAATCCATGATTCATGCTACTTGAATTTTATTCATTCAAACATCTTTGTTCAGTAGTGATCAGTACTCAGATCATTTACATAAATGAAAATATGCATACATTCAGATTCAGAGTCAGAAAACTACATGTAAGCACTAAGTCAGTAACAGCCCAAGACACACATCTAAACTTGTCTTCTTTTTTTAAAGGGTTATTTTGGAGACCCCTGGAACATCTTTGACTTTGTCATTGTCATTGGAAGTGTTGTGGATGTGATCCTAAGTGAAATTGATGTGAGTATGTCTGTAATGTGAGTACTATGATTTCTTTTTTTGGTCTTTTTCTCTCTGTGTTGCACGCACAGACACAAATTCATATGCACACACACACACACACACACACACACACACACACACAAGCAAACAGAGTTAACATATTTAAACTCAAAATCCAAAACACAGATATTGGATTGTTATGTGTTTGCAGACATAACATTGACTTAATGTTAATTTACTGGTTGTTTAACCTAATCTATACTGTACATATGCAATATGTAATAAATTGTGATGCATCGACAATAGTGTTAAAACTGTTGTGCTGATTAGATCAAATCAGCAATTCATTAAGTAAAAATGAAACAATCCTTTTTAAAATTCTAATACATGCATGAGTTAACTTTTTTCTTTCACAACCATTTAAAATGATGACCATTGTTAACACTACTAAAACAGGAACAGCATGGAACATAAAAGTATTTCATAGAGATATTTATTGCTCTGCATTGCTTGTCACTGTGTGCATGCGTGCGTGTGTGTTTGTAAAGTTCAGTGAGAAACTCCAGTTCAGTGTGAGTATGTACGAGAGTCATTCACAAGCCTGATAGCCTGTGAGTAAAAACTGTTCATCCGAGTTTGCCAGTCTAGTTGCTCTTGATTTCACACTTCTGTAGTGCTTGTTTGATGGCAGGAGTGTTGGATGTGTAATCTGTCGTTGATGATGTTGTGGGCCCTCCTGAGGACCCTGGTCTGGTAGATGTCCTGAGGTGTGGGGAAGGCTGCACCAGAGACTAGCTGGGATGTTTAAATCACTCTTTGGAGAGCTTTCCTGTCCTGAGCTGTGCAGTTGCCGTACCACACAATGACACACAGAGTTTATGTGGAATGACCATGTCGAAGGTTAAAGGTGTCCAAAAAAACACCTCTGATGAGCAGGTCCTGAGTGTACGCATGGGGATGTTGTTTGGGCCAGCGGCCTTTTGCGGGTTTATCTTCTTCGCTACCTGAAGCACATCCATTGTTGACACAGTGAGTGAAGGGTTGTGTGGGCTCCCCTTGGACACAGACTCTCTCTGGTGGTCCACGTTGCGGGCCTCTGAGTCAGGTTGTGATGAAGTCGCGTCTCTGATTGTCCATCCTTTTTGTGTATTTTTGCTCTAAAAAATGGATGCAACAAAAGTCCAGTGGCTTCTGCTGCTACTGGACTTAGACTTTGTGTAGTTTACTTTGTCAGGTGAGCGTAATCCTGAGCTGGCAGAGCAGGAAGATGAGTTAGATGTATCAGATCAAGCTTAGCTACATGTTGTTTAAAAAGAAGAAAAAGAGAACAGGAAGTATTTATATGCAGATGGTAAGTATATGTTGAATACTGGTTTTGCAAAAACTTTCATGTATTGCGCTTCCTGCCTCGCTGTGTTTTAGTGTAAATGTCCATTAGCCTGTGTGTGTTCAGAGTTAACCTAATAAATTGTACTTGAATGTACTCATTTTATAGCAGACATCTGCACATGAAAGCCAATGCAACAAATTAAGTGATTTTTAAAATGCAACTGCTCTAGTACTCTATACAGAACAGACAAGTGGGTAACATCAAGAGACATGTCTTCATTGTTGAAGTATAAATATCCATTTTGATGTTATGTGGGTCTACACTAAATGATTTTTTCCCACAGCATTCTATGTTAATACCTTAACACCTTATTGTCACTTACTTTTGTCACATACACATCTCCACAGCTTGAAGTTCTTTCTTTCCTCTCTCATGTCACTCCTTAAATTTCTGTTTCCCTCCCACAGGCAGCACTGGCCTCCTCTGGAGGACTTTACTGTCTCCATGGTTGTGCTGTAACTATTCACTTTCTTCACTTTTGCATGACACTCACACATTGAATGGAATTTGTTTGAACAAATGTTGTAAGGCCAGGATTATCGGAAAATCCACGTTTCCAACTGTTTGGCCTTATTAGGTGTTTAAAAAGATGCTAAACTGATGCTACAAAAGGATGCATATGGTCAGCAACAATATCCTGAGGCATTTAAACCCTGAATGATTGGTATTAAGGGGCCCAAAATGTGCCAAGAAAACATTTCTCATACCATAAAAGCACAAAGTCAGATTCAACAGGCCAGCCTCTGCTTTTCCAGTCTCAGATTTATGTTACTGGACAACAGAAGTGGAACCGTATGTGGCCTTCTGTTGCTGTATAAATGCTCTGTGGGATTTAAGTTTAAGCTTTCGCTGTACCACTTATTCTGATAATTGTCCTGAAGCCACTCCAGTGATGTCTTTAGTTTGTTTCAAGCCATTTCATTTATTCCATTGTTGTAGTAACTCATCTGTCTCAAGACTGAACATATGCATTTTAAAATGCTTTGTTGCAGTTGTAAACAGTGGTCTTCTGAATTACCCTAGCCATTATGTCTCCTCTAATCAGTGTGGCCACTCTCATCTGACCTCTCTTATCAACAAGGTGTTTTTGTTTGCAGAACAGTCAACCTGTGGATATTTTTTGTTTAGAGAATTTTATGAAAACTCTTGATGGAGACTGTTGTGCATGTGAATCCCATGGGTACTGCATTATCAAAAACTTTCAAAAAAGCCCATCTGACATAACAATTATGCCACGATTAAAGTCACTGTGATAGTACTTTATTTAAACACCTATTTTTTTTATTTTTTTTATTTAATTTTCACATAGAAAAAAAACACATAATAAACATTCCATTTAAAAAGAAAAATGTGAAGGAGATTACCAAAAAACCCTCGAGGGGCTTAAAAAGACGGCAACCTCCAAAAAAGAAACTACAAATGTACAGACTGTACACAAATATATTAAAAAAACACATTTTACCTAAAAAACATTCCTTCTATGCAGCATTAATATCATCAGACCATACTAGATAAATATCCCAAAACACCTATTTAAATGTTTAAAAGCTTGAGCTTTGAATAATAACCAAAGCTCATGATATCTAAATGATTATGCATTTTCCATGGTAGGTTGATTGGATAATTACATTCATCATCAGGTGCAAGGTGTTGCCACTGAGTGCATACCTAAATAGCACTTTTCTACCTTGGTGGTACTCAAGGTATTTTTCTATGTTTCACATATTCACACACTCATTTACAAACCAATGGCAGCAGAGCTGCCTTGCGTGCTTGGTGCTTGCTTGCCATTAAGAACTCAAGTTCAAATTCAGTGTCTTGCCTGAAGACACTGGTATATGAAGGGGTCAGGTATCAAACCCCCATCCTTGCTCTACACCCTGGACCACAGCAACCAACAATACCATTTTTTTCACAGCTCTTCGCTCTATGTGTGCCTCTTTAGGTTGCAAAATTATTTTTAAATGGATAAAATTGGCTTTTCCTCCCATGGATCTATACTCTGTACCCACCTAAGTATAGGCAATATAGACTAAATCAATACATGTTTGTAGAAATCTTTCCAAATTTATAGATGATCCAAATTGATTTTTTAAATTTACAATAAGTATTCAACCATCTGCAGAAGACCCGTTAGCAGCAGTCACAGATTTGAATCTTCTTGACTAAGTCTCTGCAAGATTTGCACACCTGGATCTGACCAGTTTATTCCATTGTCCTCGGCAGACCCTGTCAAGGCCCATCAGATTGGATAAAAAGTGTACTGCCATTTTTTCTCTGTATAAATGCTCTATGGGATTTAAGTTGAAGATTTCGCTCTAGCATTTGTCCTGAGAATTGTCCCGAAGCCATTCCAGTGATGTCTCTGGTTTGCTTCAGGTCATTGTTGTGCAAGTGAACTTCCATAAGTATCAGGTCGCTGTCATGAGAAATGGTTTTGTGGATCCTTCCCTATCAGTGCTCCTTCAGACTGTTGTCATGGAGTACGATAGAGAGCTCCATGGAGATGGCTTGTTTTTTTCCTGGAAAAAACTGTCAACTGTGTGATCCTATATTCTGCATATTATTTATGCCTTTCTAAACTCTTTTCAAATTATTCAATTTAACAGGTAGACTCCTTTCAAGTTTTAGACACCCTTTATGAGTGAGAATGCACTGGACCATAATTTGGAGTGCCACAACAAAGAGTTCATGATTTCAGATATTGAACACAGATATTTCCAACATGTTTTCAGTTTGTCACTGAGGGTGACTGAATGTATATTGATTGTAAGAAAAGCCAATTTCATCAATTTAAAATTAAATCCACAAGACAAGGTGTGCAAAAAGTAAAAGCAACTGAACATTTTCTGAAGTTACTGTTTGCTCAGACTGAAGCCTCTGAGATCTGATCTTTTGCTGTGATATTACTTTAAAATTCTAAAATTCTAGAGCTTTGAGCATTTCATGATCTACAAGCAACATACTTACCAACACAAGATTCAGACTTCTCCTGAAATGTACCTATAAGGAAAATTGTTCAAATTGAAAAGAACTCTGTATTTATTCTTGTCAATTTAATAAATTGATGAGTAAAATTAGTAATAAATAATCATTTCCAGTGCTATTTTCACTGTTTCTGGGCAATAAGCCACCATGGCTTTTAAAATTTAAATTTTATTCAAAAATAACTTTGGAATTCTACTTCTTTGATGCTACATCAAACAAATGCTAGTTGGTTTCATTTGAAAATACATTTCATATTAACTGTGAATGATACTTCTAAAGCACTAATATTTGTCTGAATGTTGCAGGGACCTTTTGTTTGCACAAGCTTACATAAAAGTATTGCTCTGCATCATGTCTTTATGACATGATCAGGTATGGTTGTTCTGACACTAACAAGGTTTGCAACCTGAGCATGAAAATAGTTCAAAACTTTGAGGATATATAGTGTATAACAAAAGTGAGCACATCTCTGTGGAACATCACTTAAATGTCAAATGATTCAATACCCTCATATACTCTCACAGTAATTTCATTACTTCTCATTTGAATAGTAGGGTAGTTATGTATTATGTAAAATTAAAAACTAACAGTTTTGATTTACCATATTACAAATACAGGCCCCACAGTAAGAACTCAGTGCACCAAAAGTCAAAGTTTCATTGCTGAGATTCAAATCTTATTTTTTTAGTACTTTATATATATATATTTTAGTACCTTTATTTTTGATGACAGGAATACCAATTTGGTATTTGGAGAATACCAAATTTTTTGAAGAGATGTTCTGCCATTCTTAAGCAACATTTTTTTCTGCTGCTCTTTGCTGGAGGGTTTGTGCTGCTTTACCTTTCTGTTTAAAATTACCCCAGTGGTGTTCATGTTGTAGATTCAAGTCAGATGCGATACTTGACCAGGTCATAGGCTTCACTTTCTTCTTCTTTTGAAACCAATTTTGGCAGTGTGCTCTGAATTGTTCTCATGTTGGGATATTTTTCTGCCAAGATGTTGAAAACTGGTAGTCATCTTGCAGACCACTGCAGCTCTGGTTAGTGATAGTAAGATTCATTCTTTACCTCCTAAGTATTGCTGCAATTGTTTCCAGTGCTCTTCAGCTGATCACTACTCCTCCTGCACCCTTTTCCATCATTGTGAAGTTTTAGAATCAGATTTCTGTTTTTTTCTTTCTACATAAAACCATGATGCAGACATATAGATTGACACACCATAAATCCAAAATTGAGAAAGTTCTGCTGTTCACAGGTAATTTTAAAACCATGTTAGTGCCATTAGGATAATTGGAAATCACAGGTGTGTTAAGTTTTGTTTCAGTAATCTCAAGGTTTCTAAGTTGTGTGTGATGACAGATGTATTCACTTTTCTTGTTTTCATTCATTCATATCCTTTATTTAACCAGGTTTTTAAAAAAAACTCATTGAGATTTAAAACCTCTTTTTCAAGAGGGACTTGGCCAAGAGGGCAGCATGAAACAGATTACAACAAAGTTAAAAAATACAAATAAAATACAGTCACAGTTTCACACACTACAGAAAAACAAGAGTGATAACACAGTGCAACCACAAGATCCAACAGAGCTTATTTAAAGTAATTGTTTTTGACTGTTCATAAGAGGAAACATTACTTGTCAACTTAGAAAAAATGCAGTTATTGAGAGGTGGTTCCATAATGACTCATCAGTGATATTTCAGAGGAGTGCTCACTTCTGCTGTATACTGTATGTAACAAAATGTGTTTTTATTAAAGCCACTTGTCAAAAAACATCAGTAGAAAAAAACACATTTGTCTCTGCAGGCAGTGGATCCCATGCAAGCAATTGCGGTGAGTTGTATCAACATTTCTTGAAGCTGAATTTTGAGTTCAGTAGAATTTAGTAGTTGGCACTGTAATGTTCCTTATGTCTTCCCTCTCTAATACAGTCTTCTGAAAACATGAGTGTGTCAATCACATTCTTCAGACTCTTTCGGGTCATGCGTCTGGTGAAGCTTTTGAATCGCTCTGAGGGCATACGAAATCTTCTGTGGACCTTCATCAAATCCCTTCAGGTCAGTGTAATTACTCAACATACTGAGCCTGTAGTCTTACTTACTATGTCCTTCTGATTGTGTCACTGGTTATTTTGTTGCAGGCTCTTCCCTACGTTGCCCTGCTCATTCTAATGCTGTTCTTTATTTATGCTGTGGTTGGAATGCAGGTACACAAGTACAAGCACACACACACAAACTCATACAGCACACAGACCCACACACACAAATTCAAAACATGTTTATATTTTTGTCAATCTTGACATCAAAGTCAAATAAGGGTGAGAAGAGAAAGAAAATACAGAAACTAATTAATGGTAGCTTGAGTTTGGCAAGTCCCTTGGTTTTCATCACTGAGCAACAGTTTTAATAGCATGTAAGTAATTATATTGTGTTTTTCGAAGAGCCGCACGTGAGCCGAAAGAATCTGTGTTCCGCAGCGCTACTGTCAGTTTGAACTGAATAATTCTCGGTTCCGGGGAGGTTTCGGCCCTGATCGGAGGTGGCAGAGGTGGCGGAGCTCAGCTTGGGAGGGCTCACTTTAACTCCTGTGTGTGTATGTGTGTGTGTGTACTTTTGGCAATATATACACTTTATTACCAAAAGTATTTGCTCACCTGCCTTGACTCACATATGAACTTAAGTGCCATCCCATTCCTAACCCATAGGGTTCAATATGATGTCGGTCCACCTTTTGCAGCTATTACAGCTTCAACTCTTCTGGGAAGGCTTTCCACAAGGTTGAGGAGTGTGTTCATGGGAATATTTGACCATTCTTCCAGAAGCACATTGGTGAGGTCACACACTGATGTTGGACCAGAAGGCCTGGCTCTCAGTCTCCGCTCTAATTCATCCCAAAGGTGTTCTATCTGGTTCAGGTCGGACTCTGTGCAGGCTAGTCAAGTTCATCCACACCAGACTCTGTCATCCATGTCTGTATGGACCTTGCTTTGTACACTGGTGCACAGTCATGTTGGAAGAGGAAGGGGCCCGCTCCAAACTGTTCCCACAAGGTCGGGAGCATAGAATTGTCCGAAATGTTTTGGTATCCATTGGTGACCATTCTTTCAGAAGCACATTTGTGAGTTCAGGCACTGATGTTGTATGGCTCTCAGTCTCTGCTTCTAATTCACCCCAGAGGTGTTCTATCAGGTTGAGGTCAGGACTTTGTGCAGGCCAGTCAAGGTCCTCCCCAGCAAACTGGGTCATCCATGTCTTTATTGACCTTGCATTGTGCACCAGTGCGCAGTCATGTTGGAACAGGAATGGGCCAACCCCAAACTGTTCCCGCAAAGTTGGGAGCATGAAATTGTCCAAAATGTCTTGGCATGCTGAAGCATTAAGAGTTCCTTTCACTGTAACTAAGGGACCAAGCCCAAACCCTGAAAAGCCAATCCCACACTATAATTCCCCTCCACCAAACTTCACACCTGCACAAAGTACCGTTCTCTTGGCAACCGACAAACCCAGACTCATCCATCGGATTGCCAGACAGAGAAGCGTGATTGGTCACTCCAGAGAACATGTCTCCACTGCTCTAGAGTCCATGGTGGCATGCTTTTACACCACTTCATCCAACGCTCCGCATTGCAATTGGTGATGCAAGGTTTGGATGCAGCTTCTCGGCTAAGGAAACCCATTTCATGAAGTTCTCTATGCACTGTTTTTGAGCTAATCTGAAGGCCCCACCAACTTCAGAGGTCTGTAGCTACTGACTGTAGAAAGTTGGTGACTTCTACACACTGTGCACCTCAGCATCCACTGACCCCGCTCTGTGATTTTATGTGACCTACCACTTTGTAGCTAAGTTGCTGTTGTTCCCGGTTGCTTCCATTTTGTTATAATACCACTAACAGTTGACTGTGGAATATTTAGTATCGAGGAAATTTCATGAATGAACTTGTTGCACAGATGGCAACCAATCACGGTGCCACGCTTGAATTCACTGAGCTCCTGAGAGTGACCCATTCTTTCACAAAAGTTTGTAGAAGCAGTCTGCAGGTGCTTGATTGTATACACCTGTGGCCATGGAAGTGAATGAAACACCTGAATTAAATTATTTGGAGAAGTGTTCCAATACTTTTGGCAATGTAGTATATATATATATATATAACGGAACAGAGAGACTAACCAGGACTTGGTATGGCCAAATTAGGAAAGCGGGTCTACACAGAGTTTAACAAACGTGCACGCAGCAGGGAGAGGAGGGAAAGGGAGGAAAATAGGGAAAAGCTGCCACTACACGGAGCTGGAGGTGGTGGACGTGACAATGTTTACATGTTCAATAATAGCAAGGGCTAAAAACCCCTTACGTGCTACCGCCTACCGGTGTGGAAACTATCCCTAATAAAACCTTCTTTTCTTCTGCAGATATTTGGTAAAATTGCGTTGGCTGATGGCACATACATAAACAGAAACAACAACTTCCAGACATTCCCACAGGCTGTGTTGCTGTTATTCAGGTTGGTGGCCTTTCATCTTCTGTTAAAGCCACAAAAAATGCATTAAACATCAATCACTGTAACTTGCAACATCCCACTACCCACATTCATCCTCCACTGAATGACGATATCGGGTGTGATTATTGAATCATACTCTCAGAACTCTACACAGAAATCAAAAAACACACACACAATGAGCAAAATCCCTCAATTCTCCTTCAAAATGAAACTTTACATTCAAAACAATATTATTTCCTCTCAAAATGGTATTTTGTTTTCAAATGACACACACAAACCATCATATGAATAGACATTTATAAGAACCAGTTGAACACTGATGTGCTCAAAGTAAAACACTGTCATGAATGTAAAACACTTCTCCATTCATCATAATGACTTAGGCCTTCTTTTGTTCACTGTTACACTCACTACAGACAGTACATACATAAGTGTTTTGTAAAACATTCTAGACTATTGTTTTTTTTACTCAGAACACACAATTGCATGGTAACAAATATATTTTATTTTTCCCACAAAAACAATGTACACAGTGTACATCCCAACCAACACAAACTTGCTCATACAGTTGTCTACATATAAAACAAAAGAATGTTTTAACTGTATACAGTTACAGTAAAAACAAAAAAAAAAAACACCTATTGTTGCATCCTCTCTTCTGTTTCGGTCTGGCCACAGCACCTCATTCACATCACAGGCAATGTTTTCCCTGGCCAAGCAACGAGGGATTTTTCAGTGGGTTTTTCAGGTGTGGATGAAAACTTGTGTATAACTCTGTCGTTCAGATGTGCTACAGGGGAGGCGTGGCATGAAGTGATGTTAGCTTCTATGTACGGAAAGAAGTGCGACCCCAAGTCGGACTACCTGCCTGGGGAAGAGTATACTTGTGGATCGAATTTTGCCATCATCTACTTCATGAGCTTCTATATGCTCTGTGCTTTTCTGGTAAAATGATGCACATATTTACTACAGATTCAAAGGTAACCTAAAGAAGAATTCTGCTTTATTTTAACCCAAAAAATGGCATTTAGCACGATCCCCCTGCAGCTTTCTAAAAAATTTTAATTTTTACATGAAACATTTTAACCATTTGTATTTAAGTAAACACAGAAATAAGGTGCCTGGAATGGCATAAAACTGGTATTCCCGTCTGTTTTGTGCAACTCCTCGTTTGCCTGAATCTCTACAATGGAAGTGAAGAATGCATCAGTGACCCATAGTCAAAATTGGCAGAATATTGGAAATTTATGAGGTTGAAATAAAGCAGTTCTTTTCTTTTCTTTTTCTTTTCAACATATGATAAAAAATACTGCTTCTTGAATGTCATCCTTAGCTGTCACTGGTACCTGGCATGGATTTAGTACAGTAAATTCAGTTACTGAAGCAACCAAAGTACAATATTTCTCACTATTTTTTTCTGAGAATTGGTTACTATAATGAAATGACTGCACTATTCATATTGTTTAATAACACAGACTTTAGCTAGTTAGCTATGAATCTTATTCAGAATAACTAATTGTGAATGAGCAGGCCAAGAATCACTTTCAAGTGGGCATGGCACATTATACGCTGAGTTGGAAAAGTATAAATGTCTTCAACAGTACAAACTATTGCCTTCTTAATCAAAACCCCAGTCAGAGATAACAGGTATCATGAAAGTGGTGTTTAGCTGCAACACAAGCAGTGTAAAACAGATTTGGCAACAAATCAGGATCAAACAAAAACATTTATGTGATTTCTGCATTACCAACTGAATGAATGTATGTTCAAATGGCAAAGCAAACAGTGTGTGATACTGTAACTGTATGGCTTCATTCTGTGGTATTAGTAATGCACAGCTCAACAGGTTTGCACATGTAGTGTATTCCCTCAGCTGAGAATATATTTTGCTCACAGAGAATCATCAGGGAATGAACTGGTGACATTGACATGCTTTTTACAGATGATTTAAATCCAAAACTCTAAATATATCTGTTCCAGTCCAGGTTAGCTCCACAGCCTAAGTTACCATGGTGATATAGCAGGTTAAAAGAGAGCCACCTTAATGATGCTGAAAACTCTGACTTTTGGCTCAACATAATAAACAATTACTGATTTGGCAATTAAATCTGTCACCATCTTTTAGTCTCTGTTGATCACAGTTCACACCTTCGCTGATCCACAGTTCAAATGTGGGAATTATTGCTACATAGGGGTCAAGCTATCATGTTCTTGAGTTTTTGCCTTGGACATAATTATGCAATCAGTCTGGTTGTTTGCTGTGTCACTTGTGGATTGTTCTGTGTCTTATATACATGAAATATACTCAAAAGAATTTTTAGTAACAAGGAAACAAGCATCCTAGGAGCTTCAGTAGAAAGCAACTGGACTTCTCTTTTAGGTTCTTGAAGTTGTTTCACCTTCATCCAAGAGACTTCTTTAGTTATGACTGAGTGATGGGGAGTTTCAGATGTTTTTAGACACTCCATCTCACATGGTTAAGGGCCCATAAATGACCCAGGACTCAGCTGTCTCCAGGTGTGGATGGCTGTAAAACGAGGTGGTCCAACAGCAAAGACTGTAATAATGGTAACGGAGCTGCAACTCAAATAATTTCGGATGCCGATACAGATACAGATACAGATACAGACACAGACACAGATACAGATACAGATAGCCTTTATTGTCATTGCACATGTTTCACAGCAACGAGATAAGTTTCAGTTACATCCCGTCCAAGAAATATAAAAAAGACAGTAACACAAACATGGGGAGGACAAAAATATATATTTAGATAATTAAATTAATATCATAAATGTGTAAGGACAAGTAGATTAAAGGCTTGACTTAACAACTACTAATCAGTAAGGAAAATCTTCGGTCGAGGTAACATGCAAATACAAACACTATTGAAAGAAGGTAATTAAGGAATGCTTGTACTGCACAATGCCATAGTTCAAATGTAAAGTCTGCCTGTTTTTAATTGGTTCTACCTTTATCTTTTTTGTGGGTAATTGAACACATACTATGTAATGGCTCTATGTTCACAGATCATTAACCTGTTTGTGGCTGTCATCATGGATAATTTTGACTACTTGACACGTGACTGGTCTATTCTTGGCCCTCAGCATTTGGATGAGTTTAAGAAAATCTGGGCAGAATATGATCCTGAAGCCACGTAAGTGTTTATTTGTATGTATGCGTTTCAAACGCTACTTTTTACCTTTGAGATCTGTGACTAGAAACAATTACTGTCTAATAGGTATCCAGATGGAGACCTGCATACACTTATGTAACTGGCTGAGGCTTACCCTGGTTATACCAAATATGTATAGCATGTGTAAAATGTGAGACAAAGTAAAAGGTTAGTCCCTTAATTAAAATGAATTAGGTATGGACTTGGGTTTTTTTTTTTTAAAAAAGACTCAATTCATGTTTAAATCATTTTCTAAATCTGAAAATGATCTTTTTTCTGTGTTTGCATGACTAAAAAATCTTTTATTTTCTACTGTTTATTGTAGGGGGCGTATTAAGCATCTTGATGTTGTGACACTTCTACGGAGAATACCTCCTCCTTTGGGTTTCGGCAAGTTCTGTCCCCATCGCATTGCCTGCAAGGTAAGAAAAATTGTCAGTCTGGTGTATGGCAATCCATATGTGGTAATTCTAGTTTAATGATATATTTTCCTCTTTGTTATGGAAAATCTGGATGAGCCAAGCAAAAACAGTCAAGGTGCAACATATTTTGTCTTTTCAATTTATTAAAGAATAAAAGGAGTAACAATGAATAACACAGAAGAGAAATGGAGATCGAATGTTTCAGCTGAAAGACAGAGACACCAGGCTCGTGTTCAGAGGTCTGACCCCGACAAAGAGACAAAATGCAAACTTATACCACTGTCTATCCTTCGTACAACAATCCTTCACATAGCAGAAGTTTTTACTTCTCTCATGATGACAACACAAACTTCTCATCCCAGGAATCTCAGGGCCTTGGCGCTGGTTAGGAAAACTATTCTGAGTAAGTTCTATTGTGTTTTCTGATTAGCAGTACAAAATGAAATTTTGCTACATCACTCTTCAGTCAGACAATGGAGAGTCCTAACTAACCTCTATTTGATTCTACCACTTTAGTATTTTGGGTCCAACACTGATCCAATGTCAATTTGATACATGGCAAATGTGCACTGTTGGAAGAATGAGGCAGAGGACAACCTAACACAAGAGGCAAGACCAGCACTCTTTGGAGGGCTCAGGATTGGAAGCAACCCAAAAGTGCTCACCTCCTTTTTTACCACCAGTCATATATGATTACAGCTAGCTTTGTGCTACTACAACTAACCTTGTGAAGTTATATTCCTAAAAAGCTGGAGAGATTTTCTCAAACAAAAACAATACTGATACACTACAAGATGACATCAGATGTAACGGACCCATGTCTACACCCAAAACAACATTTTGTGTTTTCTTCGGTCATCTTATATCAAGGTAACACTTTATAATAACGATCATTTGTAAGGCATTTATAAGCTATTAATAGATATTAGTAGATAGTTAACTAATCATGAACAAACCACTTATAAACATTTGTAAATGATCATTAAATCATTTATAAATGATTATTAAGTCATTTATAAATGATTATTTAATCGTTTACAACTTAAATTACAAGACATTTATAAGCTATTAGTAGATCTTGAACTAATCATGAATAAACTATATATATTTTTAAATGATCATTAAACCAGTTAAAACTTAAGGTGTAAAACATTTATATATGATTTATACATTATGAGAAACACTGCATCAGCATTGTTTGTACATGATTTATTCATCATCAACTAATGTTATTTAATATGTAGGAAAACACTTTTTGAATGATTTCAGGAAATATCCACTACCACCATTTGTTTATTCATGTTTAATGATTTGTTAGACATTCATAAAATTATATAAATCATTTGTGGATGTTATTGTGGCCCCTAATCTAAAGTGAAAACTATTCATTGTTCACTCATGTTTGTTAATGTTTATTCATGATTTGTGGACCTTTTGCTCACCTCTTATGAACCATCTGGCTTTTATGACTACAGATACAAAGAAACTTCTCTTTTCATGTTTAACAAATGATTTGTTAGACATTCATAAAAAATCTATAGATCATTTGTAGATGTTATTATGGTCCCTATTCTAAAGTGAAAACTATTCATCATTCACAAATATCTACTAATGTTTGCTAAACATTTGTAGACTTTTTCATCACATGTAAGAAATGTTGTAGACAACTTTGGGATCCATCCTTCTCTGTGACATCAAACAGTGACAGAATTAGGAGTACAGAGTATCAGAGGATAAAACATTTTATTAAAACAATCACAGCAACCAAGAATCTTGATCTTGCAAAAATCCATTCATGTCCAGTCCACTTCCTCACAGCTTTCCCCCTGTGGTTGTCCCGCCGACACCTCCTGGATCATACAATAAGAAAAACAGGGTCAGACATTTGTATGACGTTATAACACCAGCTAAAACAATTACTACTATTCTTAATAGCACAAGTTCTTCAATGTTTTATGTGACGTTAACTTATTCCCTTGCATCAATCTGCACTGACTATGTGGGATTAGCAAAACCATCCAACCACACTGTCATGTTGCGTTGATAAAGCTAGCTAGACTAGCCCATATAGCTAATATAGCTAACTAGCTAAAAAAAACAATTAGTGTTTGTGCTTGCTTGGTAGTTTAGCAGATTTAGCTAGTTAAAAGAAGTCTACAGTTAAGTTAGTCAGCAAACGTGACTTTACAACTGTGGTATTGTAACGTTACTGTAGCCGTTAGCTTAGCATACGTTACCTGTGCTGCTGCTGCTGCCAGCTCCCTTCCCGTCTTCGATAACCAAAGTTCGTTTGAAGTGCTTAGCTCTTGTTCTGACTTACATGTTCCAGCCCAGGATGTCTAACGGACAGTGTTGTCACATGGTGAATGTTTAACTATTTAGGGAAAGTGTACATGAGTCATAACCAAAAGAAGAAATGTGTATGTGTAAGTGAATGTTTGGTTTGTTCATGATTGGTTAACTGTCTACTAATATCTATTAATAGCTTATAAATGCCTTATAAATGATCGTTATTCTAAAGTGTTCCCTATATCAATATGATAATAATAATAATAATAATAATAATAATAATAATAATAATAATAAAATGGCAATGCACTGGAAAGCACTACTATGATGATTGGCTATTTTACACTTATTCAGCTATAGTTTATCCAGTTTGAAGGGTATGTTTGTTCATTACCTTCTCATCTAAATATCATAAGGATGTATAACATTGATCAGGCAATTACAAACATTAAGAAACTACTGGAGGCATAATAAAACTAAGTAAATCGTCCACACTTATAAAACACCTTTTAAGCCCCTTAGCTAGCTTCTACAAAGCACTTTACAATGTGTATCTCATTGCACGCACACTAACACACTGATGGTAGCTGCCATGTTTCCCTGCCATCTGGAGCAACATTGGGTTCACTGTTTTGCCTAAGGACACTTATGCATGTAGTGGGGGTCAGAACAACCAACCTTTGACATAAGGGATGCCTTCACCACTTGAGCCTCAGCCACCCAGCCTTTGAAATCCAGGTAAATTGTATAGTATATTGACTATTAAAGGGATCTGAGATGTGCTGACAGAAAAATGTGGCGCAGACAAATGTTACCCATTAAGTGGTAATGAAACAGTAGGTTAATTTGAAGATAAGAGGTAATTTAGACCTTGATAAGTTTAACCTGATATATATAACATTATATATAACACTACAAAATCTGTGGGCCTATTTACATCAATATGACTGCGGACACTGTGAGCATTACATTGTCAGTGTCTTAAGTGTTAGTTGTGTTACCTGGATACTGTTTGAAGTGAAACAAACTACATGTAAATGTCCATTTTTACCTTGACCAAACAAAATGGCATTAGATAATTTTCAGATGTAGCATAGCCTCAACGAGTGTAGGCTGCAGGTATAAGCCTTGTCATTGGCCACTTAATTCTAGTGACTTTGTCCTTCCCTTCTGCTATCTGCTTGTTACAGTTTTCAAAATCTGTTTCACTATGGAAAAAACAACAACCCCCAGGCATGCAGCAACCTACCACACTGAAAATTTCAAGTTTTGCAGAGGATTTGGATTGTACAGTAAAGCATCTCTTCTAGTTGTTGTTTTTCTCTCTCTCTCTTTTTCAGGTAGATCATCCATTTCAATGACATTGCTTCTCTCTTCATGCAAATGTTCCACCATAACAATTCCACGTCACTATTATGCATTATTATTATTATTATTATTATTATTAATATTATTATTATTATTATTATTATTATTATTATTATTATTATTATTATTATTATTATTATTATTGTATATTCCAGTAAAAATAATAACAGCCTAAACTGTGAGAAAAACAAGAATTGTGTAGCCACTTGACAAGCCTATGACAGGTCCCTCTTCTAACACTTTAGTAACTCCATTTTTCCCATTATCATGTTTTTTAGGTGGCTTTTTTCTGTAACTGTAATTTGATGAAAATGTGATAAACTGCAACACTAAAAAAATAAGCAAAAGTAACATTATTAATTTAGCAAATACTCAAAAATCAACTTTCTTACTGTAGTGAGAGTAAATGCAATACCTTACTTACACCCCTGATCCATTGGGCTACTATGCCAAACAGATTTTTAATGTTTTGATGTGATTTGAAAGATGTGGTCCATCTGGAGAGTTTTTTTTTTTGCACTTGGGTGTTTGTTGAATTGATCATCATGGCCAACTTGTTTAAGTCCTGCAGATGACCCAGCGGCTCTCGAACCATTAAAACCTCTTAACCCTTGATGCTCAAGTTCTAAAGTTTACTGTGCAATTGATTTCAAACTCTCAGCACTGGTGAAAGTATTACAGATAATCCACCTACAACTGAATGGTCAAAAACCTGGCTTAGTAGTGAATACTGGTACTAAAAAGACTGCAAACTTCGAAGCTACCTATATATTTTATATAACTTGGACTGCTAAAGATTATCTTAAAGTTAGGTGTTTTGAGGACTGAGGATTTTGTTCCTTGATTTAGTTATTTCCACTGTAAAATGGTAAATGGTCTGCACTTAAATTGCCACCTCTACCTAGGTGGTACTAAAAGTGCTTCACACATACACCAACACACCAATGACGGTAGAGCTACCACGCAAAGTGCTCATCTGCCATCACAAGCAACTTCTGGTTCATCGTCTTGCCAAAGGACATTTTAGCATGCGATGGACATTTTAACCCTAATTTACACTATTAAATCTGTGTTGTAGGTACGCCATAGGTATAGTGTAGCCACATAACCTACGACGGCAACAGTTGCTTCCAGATCTGAAAACATATAAACTTCTCAACATTTAGACAAAGTATTAACCTACGACGGCAGCAACTGTGATTGGTCTGCTTGTTAGCAAAATGCAATGTTTATGCAGTATATTGACTTGCACAAAGGTATTGCTTCTGTGAAACTACATGTATTATGTAATAGGCTGTAGCCGTATTTGGCTTGCTCATAATGCAAAGGCGGACTACACCGCGGCTCGGTTGTTCGCACCGTCGCCTCACAGCATGGTCCCCTTGTGTATGCTACAGGGAAGGACCTACATTGATTCAGTGCAGGACTACAAATTGAACTTTACATCTGTGTGTTTTGTGTTTTGCTTCTCCAGAGGTTGGTCTCCATGAACATGCCTCTTAACAGTGATGGAACAGTCACCTTCAATGCCACACTATTTGCCCTGGTCAGAACTGCACTGAAAATAAAGACAGAAGGTTTGTGGTTGACAATGTGATTCTCTCTTAGTCTTTTCTCATGAATTTGGGTTGGAAATGTATAGAACTGATATCTTAACTTCATGACCTCAAAACTATTAATATTTAACGAAGAGCCATATTACAGTGCCTTTCATAGATGTACCTATACCTACCAGACATAGAAAGCACTAAACAAAAGCGAATATTATTCTTCTGTTTACCATCTGGTGATGAATGCAAACACAGCCTTAAAAGATTTATAATGCATCTGTGTGTCTACTGATATAATGACTTTCTGTTAATAAGGTGTCCTTATCAACTCCAGTATCCCACAAAAAACGTGCAGGACCTTTTCATGTCAAGTGATATATATATTACTGTCAAATTATTACAAAACACTCAACACAAACACATAGTTTGCTTAAGACTTTTCAGTGTTGCATGCTAATTCATTCTTGTTTTCGAGTTGGCAAACTGGGACAAATGACATTGTAGCACTGTCTGTTTACTGGATGAATGAAGTGTTTTCATTGCACTAATTCGTACAACCATAATGGGTGTGACTACCATGGTGTTAATGTGGTATGAATATGGCTACAATTCTTTTCTTTCTCTTCTAAATAACAGCAATATGGACTCCTTGCAGAATAGCTTTTATTAACAATAATACACATACAAATTAAATTTACAACACATGTAATGACATTTACTTTAAAGTCACCATACAGATTCTATCAATGTTGAATGAATGAATACTTTCATAAACTAAGTTAACTTAAGGCTGGCACACACTACAGGATTTTTCAAAACTTCCCAGATTTAGAGACCACACACTTGAAGATAACAAAAGACAGATCGCACAAGATTTCTCACTTCTGATCTTATAGTGTGTGGTGTTCACTACAGGGAACACCGAGGGGCAGATATTTTTTTAGGGCTGTCAGAATTGACGTGTTAGTGCGGATTAATCCATCATCATGATTAATCTGATTATTTTTTTTATCGACGGTAACTCTATTTGTTTGTTTTTACTTCCTCTTCCGTCAGTCAGTTGAGTCAGCTTGCGTTTTGATTGGCTTAAATCTGGTACACGTGACATTACACGCTGTGTGTGCTCGGCTCCTCTCGGAAGACCCCACACACTACAGGATTTCTAGTCGCAAATATTAAACATGTTCATTATCTACGATCTGTCCTTCCGAGACCTTCCGAGCGGATTGGAACGGACAAAATCACTCTTAACTCACCCCACACTACAGGAAAATCGGACCCGATGTTGTTTGCAAACATCCGACAATCGGGCCTTTGCTGGCTTTGATCATAAGGGGCAGATCGGGGCAAAAATCGGCCCGATTATCGTGTAGTGTGTGCCGGCCTTAAGTTAAACTCAGTTGATAATGACCTTAATTATATTGGTGATCCCCTGGTATCTTGCACTACCACCAGCTCAAAGCTTTCCAATATCTAATATAATGCCTGTATCTTTTACAACTAGATATAAGAGATATTTTAATCACTTGTCAGTCTTGTGATTTGATTTGATTGATGTCACATTTTAATTCTGAATTTAGTAATACAGTAGAGCCCGGTTATTATCATACCCTTCGTGCAAAGCAAAACTATGACTATATCCGGGCTATTCTAATATGCGGGCTTCAAAATGGCGGCAATATCAGAGCAATTATAGCATTTGTGTTGATCAAGCTTGTGGGCGAGCTGGTTGGATTTCTCCTCCAGGATGACTGTGGTGATGGGACAGTCACGGGCGCGGGCATCAGTGAACCAGCTGTAAAGGGCTGTCTCCACGTCAGCGGCCTTGCTGGTGCGCATGCGCATGCGATCGGCACTGACGTTTTACCTGCATCCGGGTTCCAGCTTCAGTGTAATTTGTCAAGTGAGCCGTTTAGATGAGCAGATCAATGACACACTGACATATGTAACGCCCGGACAAACAAGATGGGTGATAATCTCGTCATGGATGACTGGCGCTAGGCCAACGTTTAATTAGGTGTGTGATTGCAAGCCGTGCTGCCGGGGTGATAATTAATCGGTTGCTTGCTATACCATGACTGGGTATGATATTATCTATTCCTGGGACCAAATTTTGTGCATTTTCCTGTGACTATACCCGGGCTTATGACATTTATCCTATGACTATAAACGGGCATATTTACTATAATTACATAAGAAATGGTTTTGGATTTCAAAATTCTATGACTATATGTGGGCTATTCCAATAAGCGGTATGATATTAAGTGGGCTCTACTGTAGTTGGTGATTATAAAAATTTATTACACAAAATAAAAATGAATGGGTGGCACTAATTTCTTGGCTTTTACGCTAGTGCACTGTGTGACTAATAGGTTTGTTTATCAGGAACTATTTCCAAAACTCCACTTTCAATAGAATAAAAAAAAACACCAAAACTGAATAAATTAAATGTTACTATAAAAATATAGCAGTACTTTCAGGTTGAATAAATAAATAAATCACAGTGGGAAAAAGACAATAAATATGAAGAATAAAGACATGTAAAAGAAAAGCAATTTAAAAATAAAGCTGCAAGCAGCGTTGAATGGGCCCTCGCACACCCACGCCTGTCAGGACGTGGCGCATGTTGAGGTGTGATGTACAGTTAGGTCCAGAAGTATTTGGACATTGACACAATTTTCAGCATTTCATCTCTGTACAACACCACAATGGATTTGAAATAAAACAATCAAGATGTGCTTTAAGTGCAGACTTTGAGCTTTAATTTGAGGGCATTTACATCCAAATCAGATGAACGGTGTAGGAATTACAATACATTTTATATGTGCCTCCACCTTTTTAAGGGACCAAAAGTAATTGGACAAACTAACATAATCATAAATCAAATTGTCACTTTTTAATACTTTGTTGCAAATCCTTTGCAGTCAATGACAGCCTGTAGTCTGGAACTCATGGACATCACCAGACGCTGGGTTTGGTCCCTGGTGATGCTCTGCCAGGCCTCTGCTGCAGCTGTCTTCAGTTCCTGCTTGATCTTTGGGCATTTTCCCTTCCGTTTTGTCTTCAGCAAGTGAAATGCATGCTCAATTGGATTCAGGTCAGGTGATTGACTTGGACATTGAAGAACATTCCACTTCTTTGCCTTTAAAAACTCTTTGGTTGCTTTCGCAGTATGCTTCGGGTCATTGTCCATCTGCATTGTGAAGCGCCGTCCAATGAGTTTTGAAGCATTTGGTTGAATATGAGCAGATAATATTGCCCGAAACACTTCAGAATTCATTCTACTGCTCTTGTCAGCAGTCATATCATCAATAAATATAAGAGATCCAGTTCCACTGGCAGCCATACATGCCCACGCCATGACACTACCACCACCATGCTTCACTGATGAGTTGGCATGCTTTGGATCTTGAGCAGTTCCTTCCCTTCTCCATACTCTTCTCTTTCCATCATTCTGGTACAAGTTGATCTTTGTCTCATCTGTCCATAAGATGTGGTTCCAGAACTGCACAGGCTCTTTTAGATGTTTCTTGGCAAACTTTAATCAGGCCTTCCTGTTTTTGAGGCTCACCAATGGTTTACACCTTGTGCTGAAACCTCTGTATTTCCTCTGGTGAAGTCTTCTCTTAATTGTTGACTTGGACACAGATACACCTACCTCCTGGAGAGTTTTCTCGATGTGGCCAACTGTTGTGAAGGGGTTTTTCTTAATGAGGGAAAGGATTCGTCTGTCATCCACTACACTTGTTTTCCGTGGTCTTCCAGGTCTTTTGGCGTTGCTGAGCTCACCAGTGCGTTCTTTCTTTTTAAGAATGTACCAAACAGTTGATTTGGCCACACCTAATGTTTTTGCTATCTCTCTGATGGGTTTATTTTGATTTTTCAGCCTAATGATGGCTTGCTTCACTGATAGTGACAGCTCTTTGGACTTCATATTGAGAGATGACCTCACCAGATTCCAAATGAATATACCACACTTGAAATGAACTGCAGGCCTTTTATCTGCTCCTTGTAAATGAAATAATGAGGGAACAACACACACCTGGCCATGGAACAGCTGAGTAGCCAATTGTCCAATTACTTTTGGTCCCTTAAAAAGGTGGAGGCACATATGAAATGTGTTGTAATTCCTACACTGTTCATCTGAATTTGATGTAAATGCCCTCAAATTAAAGCTCAAAGTCTGCACTTAAAGCACATCTTGATTGTTTCATTTCAAATCCATTGTGGTGTTGTACAGAGCTGGAATGCTGAAAATTGTGTCAATGTCCAAATACTTATGGACCTAACTGCATGTCAGGATGTGGCAGAAATTTCAAGGTGTTGAGACTAAGCTGACCAATTTCAAGGATTATATCAGAAACTTTCTTGTATGGCATGGCCATCATGTACATCAGAGGTGTCAAACTCATTTTCATCACGGGCCACATAAGCATTATGGTTGCCTAATTATTAAATAATTAGGGCCCGAGCACGAAAGGGCAAAGGGCAGCGATTAGTGTGAAACACTTAACGCTGCCTTTGCACGAAGTGCAAAGGCCCTATCGTTCCTGCTCTGTTTGTTTGGCGGTTTGTTTCTTTATTAGGGCCTGAGCACGAAAAGGCAAAGGGCAGCGATCAGTGTGAAACACTGAACGCTGCCTTTGCCTTGCAGTGCAAAGGCCCTATTGTTCCCGCTCTGTTTCTTTCTTTGGCGGTTTCTTTTTCTTACGCCACTTTGAACCTCAATTTGACCCCCTAAACATGCTCAAAAACTCACCAAATTTTGCACACACATCAGGACTGGTGAAAAATTTAATATTTTGGGGGAATTACACATATGAATGGCAAAATGACTCAATAGCGCCACCTAGAAAATTGGGCTTTAGTGGAGTTAATACGGTTAGTTTCACGTAAACTCATGAAATTTGGTACACATGTACAGTAGCCCAAGACAAAAAAAATCCTGCTGTTGAAATTTCAAAAAAAGCTCAACAGCGCCCCCTACAGCATGTGGTGCGCAGGCATTGGAATTTAACGAACTCCTCCAAGTATTTTTATCCGGTCTTCACCAAATTCGTTGTGTGGCATCTATATCCCTCCAGGATGAAAAGTTATTAAAATCTTGTGGCTGCGTCACACGGTGTGGGCGTGGCATGGCGGCCATTTTGAACAAATTCGCCATGTGGAACGAAATGGGTTTTGGAGGTGAAGGGATCCATGTAAAATCACCAAATCCACACAAATCCTCATTAATCTCAAGACCTAATATTTAATATACAATTCAGGAATGGACGTGGTCAAACGGCTCCACAGCGCCCACTACAAATATTCAAATAGTCATATAAAATCACTGCTTTATCCTACAAACATGCAATTTGGTACATACATATAGTATCCCAAGTCCAACAGATTTGCACAGTCGAAATTCCAGTCGGCTCTACGGCATCCCCTAGACAAGGTCGTGTGGAGAGGAGTGTGGTGAGGAGCGAGGGCCCGTCCGACGCTGCTTGCAGCTTTAATTAGGGCCCAAAGCACTACAGTGCGTAGGACCCTATTGTTCCTGTAGTGTTTCTTTGGCGGTTTGGCGGTTTGGCGGTTTGTTTGGCGGTTTGGCGGTTTGTTTGGCGGTTTCTTTTTCTTACGCCACTTTGAACCCTAATTTGACCCCTTAAACATGCTCAAAAACTCCCCAAATTTGGCACACACATCAGGACTGGTGAAAAATTTGATATTTTGGGGGAATTACACATATGAATGGCAAAATGACTCAATAGCGCCACCTTGAAAATTGGGCTTTAATGGAGTTAATACGGCTAGTTTCACGTAAACTCATGAAATTTGGTACACATGTACAGTAGCCCAAGACAAAAATATTCCTGCTTTTAAAATTTCAAAAAAGCTCAACGGCGCCCCCTAGAGCACGTGGTGCGCAGGCATTGGAATTTAACGAACTCCTCCCAGGATTTTTGTCCGATCTTCACCAAATTCGCTGTGTGGCATCTAGACCCATCCAGGATGAAAAGTTATTAAAATCTCGTGGCTGCGTCACACGGTGTGGGCGTGGCATGGCGGCCATTTTGAGCAAATTCGCCATGTGGAACGAAATGAGTTTTGGAGGCGAAGGGATCTATGTAAAATCACCAAATCCACAAAAATGCTCATTAATCTCAAAACCTAACGTTCAATATACAATTCAGGAGTGGACGTGTTCAAACGGCTCCACAGCGCAATATTAAAATACTCATATAAAATCACTGCTTTATCCTACAAACATGAAATTTGGTGCATACATATAGTATCCCAAGACCAATAGATTTGCACGGTCAAAATTCCAATCGGCTCTACAGCGCCCCCTAGACAAGGTCATGTGGAGAGCAGTGCGGTGAGGAGCGAGGGCCCGTCTGACGCTGCTTGCAGCTTTAATTATTATTTTTCCCCTTTTTGAATCACAATTTTGGGGACCTTATCATACTTGAAAATGCATATAACTCGACACGCACATCAGGACTAGAGAAAAATTTGATACTTTTGGGGATTTACACATGTGATTCGCAAAATGGCTCAATAGCGCCACCTTGAAAATTGGACTTAATGGGATTTGATACAATTAGTTTCACGTACAGCTATGAAATTTGCTACACATGTGTATCAGGACAAGACAAACAAAATTGCCTGGTCAACCCTTGAACCAAAATGCAACAGGAAGTCCGCAATTTTGAATTTAATGTCAGAATTTTGTCCCTTTCTAGAGCTAACTCGTCCTAGGGGATAACTCCTACAGATTCCAAATTATGCCAGCATATACTACAGGTGGTGAGCAAAAATTTTCAAAAGGTCTCTCATTAGAATGAGGGTGTGGACGTAATGGCCTGCGGCGTTTTGAAATTTGGCCATTTTGCTGTTTGACCATGAAAGAAAAATAAAATGCTGTGTAATTTGCCTTTATGTCCTCTGATCGGCCTGAAAATTAACATGCATGATAAAGATCCCATCCAGATGACATGCATATGGGGATTTCCTGTCTCAGTCACAAGCCCGCCATTAAACAGGAAGTGCAGTCGAATTGGTCTGTACCTGCTCCGATCGGCCTGAAACTTCACATGCCTAATCACAGTGAGCCCCTCATGACAGCCACATGACCATATAAGGATAGCTCTGTCTCAGGCCTATTGTGATGCTCACTATCACGCCATGAAACAGGAAGTGTTGTGCAAATACACTGCACATGCTCCAATTGGTCTGAAACTTCACATGCATGATCAAACTCGGTCCCTAATGTCATACATATGGCCATACCCTGTCTCAGTGGCGAGCACGCCATGAAACAGGAAGTGATGTCTAACTACTCTGGATGTGCTGCGATCGGCCTGAAAATTCACATGGGTGATCAAAGTCGGGACCTGAAGACAGGCATATGGCGATTTCCTTGTCTGAGTCGCCAGCACGCCATGAAACAGAAGTGCTATCTAACTAGGTTGTACGTGCTCCAATCGGCCTCAAACGTCACATGCGTGATCAGAGTCCAGGCCTGATGGTATGCATCGGTCACTGACCAGCAAGAAGCGAGGACCCGTTCAACACTGCTTGCAGCTTTAATTATTATTTTTTTCCGGACTTTTAAATCGCAATTTCAAGGGCCTGAACACGCTCAAAAACTCATGAAAATCTGCGAACATATCAGAAGTGGTGAAAAATTTGATATTTTATGCCACTTGCATATATGTGTAGCAAAATGGCTCTATAGCAGCAGCTTGAGAATTGGACTTTAGTGGAGTTAATACAGTTAGTTTCACATACATCTACGAAATTTGGTACACATGTGCACCAAGACAAGACAAACAAAATTGCCTAATCAACCCATCAGCAAAATTCAACAGGAAGTCTGCCATTTTGCTTTATTTTTCTGATTTTTGCTCATATTCAAGAGGTATAACCGCACACGGGGTAACTCCAAGAGATCTCAAATTTGGCCAGTATATACAACAGGCCTTTGTTATTAAAAGTTATCAAAATGCGCCACAAAAATCTGAGGGTGTGGCGGTGGCGGCCTCCTGATAAGATAAGAGTGTCCTGATAAGAGTCCTGCCCTGATCACATCCATATGCAAATATTCACCCACAGTTATGAAATGACATGTTTTACACTTTAATGTACTAGTATTAGCCAGCTGACCATATCCACCTCAAATGTGGTGACATAAGCCTTAAGACATTGATGATGATTCATGGAGTAAACTGTGACTGGTCGTCAAATGGTGTGTCTGTGGTGGTGTGACAAACTTTGATGTCTCTCCATCCATCCATCCATTATCTATACACCGCTTATTCCTCACTAGGGTCGCGGGGGGGGCTGGAGCCTATCCCAGCCGACTCGGGCGAAGGCAGGGGACACCCTGAACAGGTCGCCAGCCTATCACAGGGCTACATATAGAGACAAACAATCACACTCTCATTCACACCTACGGACAATTTAGAATAATCAATTAACCTCAGCATGTTTTTGGACTGTGGGAGGAAGCCGGAGTACCCGGTGAGAACCCACGCATGCACAGGGAGAACATGCAAACTCCACACAGAAAGATCCCGGGCGTCCTAACCGGGACGCGAACCAGGGATCTTCTAGCTGTGAGGCAACGCTGCTAACCATCGCGCCACCGTGCAGCCCTTGATGTCTCTCCACGACTACTAAAATGTTGATATCTCAGCTGCCCATGATCCGATCTGGCCCAAATTTCATATGCTGGACAAGAGTGCAGGTCTGAACACATCCACATATTAAAATTTAGTCATAGTCATAGCGCTACTGGTAACAGGAAATTATAGGCAGGACATTTGCACTTACCATTGCTCCAAACTTAGTGATATAATCCTCAACTTTGGTCAGTATATACAACAGGCTTTACTGATGAAAAGTTATCAAAATCTTCCACAAAAGTCAAAGGGTGGGGCTGTGGTGGCCGCCTGAACTTTGAGTCATATCCAGGTGAAATGTGCCTCTCTAAACCTGTTGTCTCCCCCTGCAGCAGCACCCTGCCCCTCCTCCTTCTAAAACACACAGACAACAGACACACACAAACACACGCACACGCACACACAAACACACACAAACACACGAACACGTACAAATGCGCGCGCGCGCGCACACACACACGCACACACACACACACACACACACACATACACACACACACACACACACACTCTCCTGGAATGAATTTAACTGTCTATACCTCAAATACTGCATACTGCCATGTATAAATATACATCTTGCATCCAACACTGCGCTTTTAAAATAATTCATAGAGTCATGTTTTTTAGTTTTTTTTAACATACATAAAACAATTTTGTAACATGTACAATGACAGTAAAGTTGAATTTGAACCTAAAACTACCAAAAAAAGCCTTAGCAAGTTGTTGTAACTCACACATGCAGTGTCCAATCTGCTCCAGATTTGTTGCCTCATGAAAGCGGTGGTATGAACACATCTACAAGCTAATATTCAGTCATGGTTATAGTGCAACTAATTGGCAAGTGGACAAGACTTGTTTTATCGAGTGAAATATTCCTCTTAGCAGCCTGTTCACTTGGATGTTGTGCTACTCTTATGGAAATTATTGTTCCAATGGTATAGTTTGTAGAGCTACGTACATGCTAATTAATTATAGCTGCTTTCATTTGTATGCCATTTTGTATGCCTGTTGGTAACAGGAAGTTACAGACATCATATTTGCACAGAGCAATGCAAGAAAGTTATTTTTGCTTTATTTTTCTGATTTTTGCTCATATTTAAGAGCTATAACCACACACAGGGTAACTCCAAAAAAGGTGAAATTTGGCCAGTATATACATGTGCCCAAATTTCATATGCTGGACAAGAGTCTGGGTCTGAACACATCCATATTTTAAAATTTCATTATAATCATAGCGCCGCCTGTTGATAACAGGATGTTTGAGGATGTACATTTGCACTGATCATTGCTCCAAACTTTGTGATATTATCCTTAAAATTGCTCAGTTGACCCCTTGACATTGCTACAGTGTGAAGCATTTGAGTGTTCATCGAAAGTTGTTGTCATTGCGACACATCTTCACCGTCAGGTTGGAAGTCCCATTTGATAGCTCACAAATGCTCAAACACTCACCAAAATTGGCACACACGTCACAATCAGCCAATCGAAAGAAACTGTAGTTGTCTCAGGAGTGCCTGTGCTATAGTGCCCCCTGCAGTATGTTTAAATATTAGTCCCCACAGGACATTTAAAACTTCTTTGAAACTTTCTCTTTGAAACTTCACATGCGTGATATAAGTCCAAGCCTGATGACATGCATGTGGCCATTTCCTGTCTCAGCCGCCAGCACGAAACAGGAAGTGTTGTCTAAGTAGATTGTACATGCTCCAATCGACCTCAGACTTCACATGCGTGATCAAGGACTGGCCCTGATGGTATGCATCGGTCGCTGACCAGCACGAAGCGAGAACCCGTGCAACGCTGCTTGCAGCTTTAATTTATTGTATTTTCAGTATTTTAAAAAAATAAAATAAAATTTAATCATTTTGTCAGAAAAGAAGTTCACTGAATGGGAGAAATTTTGCTTTATTTTAAATGCATTTACAGATTCAGAACACTGGGTGTCAGTGTTGCTCCATTTAGCTGGATTTGATCCAAGCCTTTTATACCATGTTAAATATAGACGGAGTTCAGGGGGCCGCCACAGCCACACCTTTTGACTTTTGGGGAAGATTTTGACAATGTTTCATCATTAAGGCCTGTTGTATGTACTGGCCAAATTTGAGGTGTCTTGAAGTTACCTCCTTTAAGGGAAAGTATTTCCTGTTTCACAGTGATTATGTATGGCAACGGCAACAACATTAGATGAAAGCTCAAATGCTTCACACTGTAGCATTGTCAAGATGTCAAGACTTAGCTGATCAATTATAAGGATTATATCACACAGACTGTAGCAATGGTAAGTGCAGATGTCCTCCCTATAACTTCCTGTTACCAACAGGTGGTGATATGACTGTGAATGGATGTTAGCATATGGATGTGATCAGGGCAGAACTCTGATCAAACATGTAAAGTTTGAGGAACATCGGCGCCTGTAAAGGTTACTTAAGCAGCATATGATGTTTCATGGCGAAACATGAAAGTTCAGAAGGCTGCCACAGCCACGCCCTTTAGACTTTTGCGGAGCATTTTTAAAACTTTTATTCACGAAGGTCTGTCGTATATACTGACCAAATTTGAACTGTCTTGGAGTTACCCACTCAGTGGATATAGCTTTTGAAAATGACAAAAATCACCCAAAATTAAGTAATTAATTCAAAATGGTGGACTTCCTGTTAGGTTGAGGGTATGGCTCCAAAAGGCTTTTTTGTGCACCCTGATGTGCTACATATGCTTACCAAGTTTCAAAGATGTTTGTGAAATGTCCTGCAGGGGCTAATATTTAACATACTGCAGGGGGTGCTATAGCACATGCACTTCTGAGACACATACAGTCTCTTTTGTTTAGTTGGTTGTGATGTGTGTGCCAATTTTGGTGAGTCTGTGAGCTTTCTTAACCTGATAAAAAGTACTTCCTGTTTCAAAGAGAAGATGTGTTACCACTTATAAACATTTGTAAATGATTATTAAATCATTTATAAATGATTATAAATGATTGTTATTAAATGATTATTAAATCGTTTACAACTTAAGGTACAAGACATTTATAAGCTATTAGTAGATCTTGAACTAATCATGAATAAACTATTTTTATATATTTGTAAATGATTATTAAACCAGTTCAAACTTAAGGTGTACAACATTTATATATGATTTATACATTATGAGAAACACTGCATCAACATTGTTTGTACATGATTTATTCATCATCAACTAATGTTATCTAATATGTAGGAAAACACTTTTTGATTGATTTCAGGAAATATCCACTACCACCATTTGTTTATTCATGTTTAACAAATGATTTGTTACACATTCATAAAATTATATAAATCATTTGTGGATGTTATTGTGGCCCCTAATCTAAAGTGAAAACTATTCATTATTTACTAATGTTTGTTCATGTTTCTTCATGATTTGTGGACCTTTTACTCACCTCTTATGAACCATCTGGCTTTTATGACTACAGATACAAAGAAACTTTTCTTTTCATGTTTAACAAATGATTTGTTAGACATTTATAATAAACATCTGGGCTGGAACATGTAGGTCAGAACAAGAGCTAAGCGCTCCAAGCCACCTTGGACTATCGAAGACGGTAAAGGAGCTGCAGCAACAGCAGCTCAGGTAACGTATGCTAGGCTAACGGCCACAGTATCACAGTTCTAAAGTCACGTTTGCTGGCTAACTTATTTAAAGACTTATTTGAACTAGCTAACTCTGCTAAACTACCAAGCAAGCGCAAACACTAATTGTTTTTAGCTAGCTAGCTATATTAGCTATATGGGCTAGTCTAGCTAGCTTTATCAACACAACACGACAGTGTGGTTGGATGGTTTTGCTAATCCCACATAGTCAGTGCAGATTGATACAAGGGAATAAGTTAGCGTTACATAAAACATTGAAGAACTTCTGCTATTAAGAATAGTAGTAATTGTTTTAGCTGGCGTTATAACCTCATGTATGAAAACCTTTTTCTTATTGTATGATCCAGGAGGTGTCGGCAGGACAACCACAGGGGAAAAGCTGTGAGGAAGTGGACTGGACACAAATGGATTTTTGGAAGATCAAGATTCTTGGTTGCTGTGATTGTTTTAATAAAATGTTTTATCCTCTGATACTCTGTACTCCTAATTCTGTCACTGTTTGATGTCACAGAGAAGGATGGATCCCAAAGTTGTCTACAACATTTGTTACATGTGATGAAAAAGTCTACAAATGTTTAGCAAACATTAATAGATATTTGTAAATGATGAATAGTTTTCACTTTAGAATAGGGGCCATAATAACATCTGCAAATGATTTATAGATTCTTTATAAATGTCTAACAAATCATTTGTTAAACATGAAAAGAAAAGTTTCTTTGTATCTGTAGTCATAAAAGCCAGATGGTTCATAAGAGGTGAGTAAAAGGTCCACAAATCATGAAGAAACATGAACAAACATTAGTAAATAATGAATAGTTTTCACTTTAGATTAGGGGCCACAATAACATCCACAAATGATTTATATAATTTTATGAATGTGTAACAAATCATTTGTTAAACATGAATAAACAAATGGTGGTAGTGGATATTTCCTGAAATCAATCGAAAAGTGTTTTCCTACATATTAAATAACATGAGTTGATGATGAATAAATCATGTACAAACAATGCTGATGCAGTGTTTCTCATAATGTATAAATCATATATAAATGTTGTACACCTTAAGTTTGAACTGGTTTAATAATCATTTACAAATATATATAAATAGTTTATTCATGATTAGTTCAAGATCTACTAATAGCTTATAAATGTCTTGTACCTCAAGTTGTAAACGATTTAATAATCATTTAATAACAATCATTTATAATCATTTATAAATGATTTAATAATCATTTACAAATGTTTATAAGTGGTTTGTTCATGATTAGTTAACTATCTACTAATATCTATTCATAGCTTATAAATGCCTTATAAATGATCGTTATTATAAAGTGTTACCGAATTTTGTATTGGGGTTCAGTGGGCAATTTTAGTTTGTCTTTTCTTGCTACATATGTGTACCAAATTTTGTAGCTGTATGTGAAACTAATTCTATTAACTCCACTAAAATCTAATTTTCAAGGTGGCGCTATAGAGCCATTTTGCCACACGCATGTGTAACTGCCATGAAATATCAATTTTTTTTCGCCACTGTGTGTGCAAATTTTCATGAGTTTTTGAGTGTGTTTAGGCCCTGAAAAATTATCATTATCAGAAAAATAATGAGATGCAACCTTAGAAGAACAATAGCGTTTTTGCACCTTCGGTGCTCGAACCCTAATAAGAAACCCTTGAGAACAATAGGGTTCTTGCAACTTCGGTGCTCAAACCCTGAAAAGTAGAGTTTAATAAAAGTACTAGTAGTTTGGACCAGACTTATAAAATCAAGCAGATTAAGTAAAAACATGTCTTTAGCTTACTTTAAAAATGGCTAGAGTTGGGGCAAATCTAATTCCTAGGGGAGCTGGTTCCAGCAGGGGCAGCACAATAACTAACCATGTCTGGTGTGAACTTTATCACCAACTTACAAGCCTCGACAGATCTTGTACTTCAAACACCTACTGAATATCTACTGCCAATAGTCATGAGTTAACCTAATACATTTGTCTTATTATTCTCAGGGAACCTGCTCTGTCAACTTACTGCCATGCTTAAGGTCTGTTGCAATAGATTTTAGATGTTTACCATTTATACTTTAACAAACATCAGTTTCAGGAACAACCACAGATTCACTATGAGCTTTTTTTCTTTCCTTCCCTCGCTTTCAGTTTGTTTGTTTTTAAACCAAGGGGAACTCTTTTCATATCTATTACATGAGACAAGTGTGTAGGAGAGAGACAAGCCCATCCAACAGGTACAAACGGACTCCAGCACGCTGTGTAACTTACGATGATAAATATATTAGTGCAACGTTTCAGTGCTACACCTTCAGTCCGTTTGTACCTGTTCCATATGTTTGTTTGTTTTTCACAAGAAATATAGTGTTACTGTGTGAGAAAGCTACAGTTAAGTTGAAGCTGTTATATAAGTTGCCCCTTATTAGACATACTTAGCCTACTTAGAGCTTTACTAAACACTAAGTAGCAGCTACACCACAAGCCACTACATTGTGCTAGTAGTCTAATATATTATCAGTAGCTACGTCCCAACAAGAAGCATCTACTGATAACACATTTAACAAATGAACTCATCATTTCGTTATCTTGTTATTGTTTGGCCTCACAGCTAGAAGATCCTTGGTTCACGTCCCGTTTAGGACGTCTGGGATCTTTCTGTGTGTAGTTTGTATGTTCTGCCTGTGCAGCGTGGGTTCTCACCGGGTACTCCAGCTTCCTCCCACAGTCCGAAAACATGCTGAGGTTGACTATTCTAAATTGTCTGTGGGTGTGAATGAGAGTGTGCTCAGTTGTATGTCTCTATGTGTAGCCCTGCGATAGACTGGTGACCTGTCCAGGGTGTCCACTGCCTTCGCCCGAGTCAGCTGGGATAGACTCCAGCTCCCCCGCCCGCGATCCTACAGAGGATTAAGCGGTGTATAGATAATGGATGAATGAATGGATGTTATTGATTGTATTACAAGTATTTCTAGTTTGCACTGTAGTTCCACACACTCTACTGATAAATGACTGGCACAGAATTAATTTAAACAAAATAAGTTTCTGCTTTTCCTCTCATTCCCTGTGCCTGGCCCATTATTTAACTTAAGAGCATGTGTCCATTATATAATGTGGCTCTCAGGAGTACAGCTAGATGTCAGCTCCAAAATACAGAACGGTGTCTGATTGATGCAACCACAACAGTATGGAACAGATAGTAAAAAAAAAACAGATCCAGACCAGTTTTTGCTCAACTGACCACCTCTCAAGGCCAACCAAGTCTCTACAAGGTATGTTCCTATGCAACTAAACTGCATTCTCTATTATGTTTTTAAGGTAATGTAATTTGTGACCACTCGTGGTGGGAAATTAGGCCAGTCTGAAAGGGTGACAATGTCTAAGATAGGAAGCAGGATGGGTCGCATAGATCAGCAACTGGCCTTTCACCCAGAAGACCAGGGTTTGGGGCCGCCGTATAGCTCACTGAGTTAAGGCATTACATGGGCGCAGGTCGCCAGCAGCAGTTGTGAATTTGACTCCGGCTTACGAACCTTTGCTAGATGTCTCTCTCACATGTATACCCTTTTCACCCTGTCCCTCCTCCTATCAATAAAATGGAAAAAACTCCCCAACAAAAACTCAAAAAAAGAAGACCAGGTTTGTGTCCTGTGATACATGAGACCATTAGTCCCAGAATTATGTTTTACTTTTGCTGTTGTTTGCTTTTAGTTTTCACTTGCTTACTGGTTAGGTTTAGGCACTAAAACAACTTGGTTAGGGTTAGGAAAAATGTCATATTTAAGGTTAAAATATTACCCTTTCATCCCATGTTTGAAGCATCTCTTCCATTTTCTGGGTTACCAGGGTAAAAAGTCACACCTAGTCAAATGCCATTATTGATATATAAATGGTTGGATAAAAAGGAGTGACAGTGAAGCAGAGACTGAGTTGCTCAAGCCACCTGCATTGTTGGGGGCAAGGTGTGCTGCTGGTCTCTTTCTCTATGTTCTGTACTAACTCCTAATGGAGGAGGACATGTAGGGAGATGATTGCTTTAGCTAGAGGTAACACGTGAAAAAAATTCCACAGGTATTATAGGAGCAACAGTCTTGGTCCTCTGTCTTCTACAGAAAAAAGGTACTAATAGAATGTATAATCACCCTGTTAGTAAAAGCAATAGTTCAGCACCAAAAACAATAAATGCCTTTAAAGTACTTGCACTTTATAACTACAAATAAAAACTAAGAAAGCACTCAGAGAGCGCAGACCTCTGCCAAACAGCTTCAGTCCACCTCAACACAATCTCCCAATGACAAGGTATCATTATGTAGTCCGGCGAAATTAACACTGCACAGGACACAGAAATATATGTTGGCTCTTTATTCTGAACAAATTAATTGGAGGATGCTCAATAAGTAGGATGAAACAAGAAATGTTCCTCTTGAGAATTTGGTTTGATTTTGCTAAATAGGACTTCTGTTGCAAGCTGCGTTTGTGGACAAACAGCTCTATGTCAAAAACAACTACTTAGTATTAACAAGACATCCCAATTTACAGCTTTCTGACAGTGGATAATCACCAGGAGATTTCAGCAATATAAAATAAGACTAACCTTAAGGCCAAGTACGGTGTTGTTACAAGTAGCCTAGAGTGGCTAAGTTTGCTAACCAACAGTAGGGTAGCTTACCTGCATTGCAAGTTTAATATTAGGGCTGTCCCAAATATATGAATATCTGAATATTCGTTGGGTGGTGGTATTCGGATAATAATTTTGATATTCGAATAGTCCTGCGCGCCGCCGCCGGGTGCCACCGAGGCTGTAGTATGCCAACGAGCACTGCTGAGTGTCGCCGAGGCTGTAGAATGCCACAGTGGTTCTAGTACGCGGACCTGCCAACTCTGGTGTCACGTACTGGGGTCAAAAACTCAAAATGCTTTACAATAGCACAGTGTTTCAACTTTGGGTAGATAAAAGTAAAATTGGAAAAGCATTCAGAGAGCACGGACCTCCGCCAAGCAGCTTCAGCCCACCCCCAACACAATCTCCCAATGACAAAGTATCGTAAATTTTTTTTAAAAATTCCTGTATCCAGACAGTGATCCAGATCTAAAATTTCATCATTTCTTCCTTGTCCCATTTCTTGAAAAATTCTTTCAAATGCGTCCATAACTTTTCGAGTTATTTTGAACACAAACAAATAAATAAATAAGCAAACTAGAAAAGCACTCAGAGAGCGCATACCTCAGCCAAGGAGCTTCACACAGTCCATTCCTCGTCCTCCTTCCTATTCCAACCCTGTCTCCATCTCCAATATGTCCTATCATCATCCCTGTCTCCATACCAGTCCCTCCTGTCTCTTCTGTCAAACCTGTCTCTCCTGTCAAATCCAACTGGTCTATCCCAATTCCATCTGTCTCCATCTCCATATCAATTATAATCATATCCACGCCACCCCCCCGTTCCTCCTTTTTCCCCATGTCTTGTGTTTATGTGTGTTTGTTCTCATCAGGATCAGTACCAAAATTTCATCATTTCTTCCTTGTCCCATTTTACACATTTCCATTACTTTTCAAGTTATTTTGCACACAAACAAACAAAAAAAACCAAAGAAACCAACGCCTGCCATCACATAGCCTCCTTGGTGGAGGTAACAAACAAACAAAACATAACCTCCTTGGTGGAGGTAAATATATTTATTTTTTAGGTTAGCCCAGTGTTTCTCAAATAGTGGCGCACGCCCCCCTGGGGTGGCGCAGTGCAATGCCAGGGGGGGCACATGTGCCACTAGTCACCAGTACGTGCTTTTTTTTTTTGCCGTACTAGAATGTATATCCACTACAGTAGGTGTCCAGGGGTGACACCAGAGCGTGATACTGGAGTTGGCAGGTCTGCATACTAAAGCCTCAGCGGCGTACTAGAGCCTCAGCGGCGTACTTGAGCCTCGGTGACGCCCTGCAGCGTTTGCCAGCATCCCGCGGCATACAGCCTCGGCAACGCTCGGCTGCGTTCGGAGACGCTCGGCGGCACCCGGCAGGCACAGGGCTATTCAGATATCAAAATTATTATCCCAATACCACCACAACGAATGAATATTCTGATATTCAAATATTCAGGACCAGCCCTAGTGTTTACCGTGCCTAAAAATGTTGGCAGTGGACAAAACAATGTTAATAAAGTTATTCAGTTATTAAGCTAATCTATATTTATTTCTTTTTTTGTATTCTTTAATGTTAATAAGGACACCATGTTATGCAGAGGTTTACTTATATCAATTTTATAGACAAATGATACTACTGATAGTCGTGGCGGAGAGTGTGTGTGTGTGTGTGTGTGTGTGTGTGTGTTGGGGGACAAAATATTTTCTTCTTCCTGAGGGGGCGTAACAGAAAATAATTGAGAAGCACTGGGTTAGCCAATGTAGCAATACTATTTCACAAGACTGACTACTGAAGGACTTCATTATTATGGTATTTCTGTGTTTTGATTGTCTGTTATTCCCTTTGTGTTGTTTTTTCCCTCTGTTACATAGGTAATTTTGAACAAGCCAATGAGGATTTAAGGGCAATTATCAAGAAGATCTGGAAGCGTACCAGTATGAAACTACTGGATCAAGTCATCCCACCTATAGGAGGTCAGTTTTCATGAGTGCTAAGAAAGCAAACACTGTCACCAGGAGGCATACTAATACATTTAATTAATCCATTTTTACAGGTACTGGGTAACAGTAATCTGCACACATAAAGCAAAACAGCTACCTGCACATTGCCTTCATGTTCCCAGTTCTTTCATCCTAAAGGGACTTGGCAATGTCTCAACCACAAAATGCTTTCCTCACTGACCTAAGGTCCATACAGGATTGCAGAAGAACTGGGAATAAAGTGGCAGCATGTACATACTTTAATTTAATCTCTGTGAAAGACCTAGAACAACTTGTGCTGCTGTCTCTCTGATCTACAGTGAGTAAATACAACATCTGAACCACTGACAAGTCAAGTAAATAACATTTATTATTATTTCACCTATCAAGGGGTGAGATGTATTAGGCGGCAAGTAAGCCATCAGTTCTTGCTATCAGTTGAATTTGATGTGCTGGGGACAGGAAGGATCTCAGTGACTTTCTGCTAGAAAATCTTGGGTCCTGGCATTCTTTTGAATGTTACCACTCCTGATACTCAACCAGCACAAGACCTACTTCATGTTTGTTAGGCTTGGATTATTAAAATTAAACTTTATGTGTTGCCTTTGTTGATTTTTAAGTTTAAATTTATAATTAATAAATAATAACAATTTAATAATGCAGTTAGATCCATGCTCTTTGTAAATTTTATTTTATTCAATTTTGTTTATATAGCGTCAAATCAAAACTTGGTTAATCTCAGGGCACTTTACATAGCAAGGGTGAGATCCTGCAAAATTAGATTAACCTAACAATTTCCTCTTGAGCAACCACTTTGCAACAATGTGAAAGAAAAACTTCTTTCAACAGAAAGGAACCTAAGACAAAAGCCTGACCAACATGTAGAAACATGCAGCTCCAGAACTAGTGAGTTTAATAGTCACACCCATGAATCATATATTAGGTGGGGTGGAACTAATATAACATCAGCATGGTAAACAAGAAAACGGGGGTGCATGTTTTCTAAATGTGTTTTCATAAACCTAACTCAGTAGCTTTGGTGCATAAACCTAAGTAGTTTAGTTACCTTAAGTTTACTAAGGTGTTACTATGAGGGGAAAATATTAATTATACCAAAAATCTGACTAATAAGTTATTTATGTCAAGAACAGTCCCACAAAAAAACACAGACCACACTTTCCTGGGTGAAGAGTTGATGTTTGATTTATTTTGCCCCCATCACCTACACCTCCTTATGAGGATTTTGTCTGTATTGTGTACTACCTTGCTCAACAAAATGCGGAGCACTAGCAGTTGTAGTATCCTGCATGTTGAAAAATGATGATAGAGGGGTATGCAACGCAATAAAAAAAATACACTAAGGTTTCGTCAACAAGTGTCTGTATATGATGAGATGGAAGAAAGAATGTGCTGCAGTGACGTGTAATTGTGTGGAGAGTGAAAGACGGGAGAGAAGAGGTGCTAAGTGCAACATGGGAGGTCCCCCAAAATCCTAAAAGAAAATTCATCGTTTCTGCATTCTGAGAGACACTTTTTAAAAGTGTACAGTAGCTTACAGATGAGGCTGTAGCATCATGTAGTGTGTTATTCCTGCGGTGTACGGAGCAGAGTACACAAGCGTAGGATTTCTGTGGAATTTTGTGGTGTTTGGGCGCCATCGATGGAAAGCATGTAGCTAGTCTAAGAAACTGCAAAGGAAATATTTCAATTATATATGTTTTAATAGTAAATTCTAAAGGTGTGAAAAACAGCATATATCCGTGCAGTCTTTCCCAAAGGAAGTATATATGTATTGGTCTCACTGCTAAAGTTAGCTCTCCAATCAGCTAAACAGTTTCAATAACTCCCCGGTGAATGTGTTTCGCAGAAGTTTATTGAGGTCTTATCTTTCTGTTTTGTGAAACTCAAAACACAACACAAACAGAATGCCATTGTGAGTTACTAGTATTGAACCAAAGGCCTAAATACATGAATATTAACCCAAATGCCTAATGCTAGCGGCATTAGCTTAAATATGCTTTAAACACTACCACAGACAGGAAATATACAATGGTCAAAGTCAGTATATATTGTTTATTAAACTTATTGTTATTATTAAACTTAGTATACTCACAGATGTTGCTTTAGCAAGAGGCAAACGGAGAAACCCGTGTAACTAGAAAGCTAACAATCGCTAGTAGCGGACATTATGGAGTTTTCTACTTCCGGTTCGGACAAGAAATAAACAGGAAGTATTCCTACTAACTAGGATACCTGCAATTAGCATAACTGGCCACAAGGGGGTGCTGTTGCAAATAACAATAACTCAAACACACTGGAGGCATAACAATATAGTATGTATACTGTTTTTTAAGCACCACTTGTTATCTTGTCAAATGCAGTTAGGATGCGTGCAGTTAACAGTCTAAGTCCTCACACACCCTTGTGAATTTGGACAGGTGAGAACATTTTATCAGCAGACCCTTGAAGACATATGGATGAAGTAAGCATGAACTGACCAGCATACTTTTGCTATGAAACCTATCTGATTATTTATAATGGTCTATAGCAGCAGTAAGAGTGCTGCTATAGTGCATGAACCAACCATGAATCAACTCTAACTGTAAGCTTTATCAAAAAGAAAAGTTTTAAGTCATAATCTTAAACCAGAGATGGTGTCTGCCTCACAAACCCAAACTGGGAGCTGGTTCAGCAAGATAAAAGCCTGATTTTAAAAAAAAGCTCCATCTCTGATTCTTTAGTTAACCTGAGTCTGATCATTTAATACTTTGTATGTCAACAAAACTCAATTTCTATTCTCATAGCGAAAACAGTGAAGTGGCATTATAAGAAAATTATGACTGCACTTGCTGGTCCCTATCAGTTCAGTCCCCTTCAGCAGTTTCAGCAGTCCAGAAAGGCATGTAGTTTAACTAACTGATTTTTTTTACTTCTGGTTTCATAGATAGGAATGTCCTGGTATCATCTGCATAGCAATGAATGCTTATGAAGACTTTCTAAAAACATTTCCTAAAGAAAAAACAAATAAGGTAAAACATATTAGGTTTAGCACAGAATCTTGTAAAGCTCCATTTGTATACCTCAGATGTTTGAATTGTACTAATTTTAAAGTTATGCATCATTAAGGGCATGGCTGCTTTGAGTGACAAGTAGGTACTGGCACAGGACAGTCCTTGACCTAGAAAGATTTGCATGGCCCACTTTAGCTCCACTGACTTTGCACTTTTTTTGCTCATTTTTGACTTAACCAGGAGTTAAGAAGAGTCAAGCACCAACAAGATGGGAGTGGGCAAAGTGGTGAGATAGGAAGTCAGAAGGAACCAACCCAAATTTTGTCTGAATTAAAATGAAGAAAATTACGAGTCAGTGAGGCCTTTATGTCCTTAAGACATGCCTGGAGTTTGACTAACTGATTGATTTAATTTGGCTTTATAGATAAACATAACTGGGTGTCATTTATATGACAATGAAAATGTATGCAGTGTTTGCTAATAATATTGCCCAACGGGAGCATGTACAAAGTAAAGAGTATTGGTCCTTACACAGAGTCTGGTGGAACTCCATAACTAACTCTGGCTTGGGTCACAAAACCATCAGTAACATGAACAAACTGAAATCTGTCTGATAAATATGATTTAAACCAATTCAGTGCTGTTCATTTAATCCTAATGACATGTTCCAGTCTCTGTAATAAGATACTGTGATCAGCTGTATCAAATGCAGCACTGAGATCCAGAACAAGTATAGAAACTAGTCCACTGTCTGGGGCTATAAAGAGATCATTGGTGACCTTCACCAGTGCTGTTTCTGTACTATGATGGATTCTAAATCCTGACTAAAGCTCTTCAAACAAACCATTTCTGTGAAGATGATCACACAACTGGTTTACAACTGGTTAACTTTTTCAAGAATTTTAGAAATAAAAGTGAGGTTGGATATGGGCCTATAATTGACTAAAACACCTGGATTTAAAGTAAGCTTTTTGACTAGTGGTTCGGTATATAGTCTGTTCATAAAAAGAGGTTGATGATATTTAATACTGGAGAGTTAATTTGCGATGGAGTCTAATACACTTGTTGCTGGTTCAGAAGAATTTACTATCGATGTGAGCTCTGAGATATTTACAACAGAGAAGCAGTCCAAGTCTAAATCTGGTCCTATGGACGTTTCCAGAGCTGCTGCACCTAAAGACTTATTCAGGATTTTTTGTCTAATATTCAAAACTTTATTTATGAAGGTCATGAAGCCATTACTACTGAGAGCTATAGGACCACAAGGCTCCACAGAGCTGTGACTCTTTGTCAGTCTGGCTACAGTACTGAAAAGAAACCTGTGGTCGTTCTCATTTCCCTCTATTAAAGATGAATAATAAGCAGTCCTTGTCTTATGAATCACTTTTTTAAATGTGATAAAAAATTATCTTTCCAGGCTGGATGAATTTCTTCTGAATTTGTTGAACACCACTACCTTTCCATGCTAAATTGTTCTTTATAGCATGGAGCTATTCTTTTATAATTCCTTGCCTTCTTTTTAAGAGGGGCAACATTGTCGAGTGATGTACGCAGTCAGGCTGCGGTCCTGTCAACAAGATTATCCACCTTTGTGGGACTAACACTAGAGGAGCTGTTCACCATTGTGTTGGCATATGACATTGAAGTAAATAATAATTGAGTCATTTCCTTAAATTTAGTTACTGTAATATCAGATAAATATCTGCTGTAATGGAATTTCTTTGTAAATGCTCCGTAGTCCATTATTGTACATTCAAATGTTATTAAAAATGATCCAACAGTTAAATGTTCAATTTCTATCCTATATGTCAAAACAAGATTAAGGGTGTGGTTAAAAGTGAGAGCTGGTTTATTTACATTTAGGAAAAAAACAACTGAGTCTAATAATGAACTAAATGCAGTATTGATTCTGTCATTCTCATTATCAACTCCGATATTAAAGTTACCCACTATAATGACTTTATCTGTACTGAGTATTAAATCAGGTGAAAACTCTGAGAATTCAGATAAAAACTCAGAGTAATGGGGCAGGTGGTTCATATACAGCAACAAACAGAAATGTTTTTTGTGTTTCAAAAAACAGTTCTGTTTGTTGCTGGTTATTTTAACATACCAACGATGCTTTCAAAGACTTGAACGTAGGGATGATGTCTGCAAAAAAAAAGGCTGATATACTTCTTAAGGGATACACATGGAGAACTGCTCTGACGCCTAATGATGTCATCAACAACAGAAACTGATCCTCTAACCTAAATGTTACATACAACCAGCAGCAGGGAGTGCTAAAACAACTCAATAAAATAACTGACTGATAAAGCAGTACAGTCTGTCTGACCAAAAACAGTGTGAAAGGTCACACTGAAAGCACATTCAGCAGCTGGGTTGTTGAGTAACAAGCTGTTGTTGTTTTTTTCCACAAATAATTTCTGAAGCCAGATCATGAACGGCTGGTAGCGTAACTGTAACCAAACTAAACTTTTTATATTAGGTTCACTCAAGTTTAGGGGCTTTTAATCGTTCAACACTTTATCTTTGTGCTACTGTTTTGTGATGTCTGTATTTTGCTGTTCTGTATTTGTGATGACAGATCAGTCAGGCTGATATTGTGCAGTCAGCCAGGTGCTTGCTGTACTTGTTAACGTCAGCTAGTGGTGATAGCTCAGAACAACATATGGGATAAAGTATTGAACTTTAGTTGTTGTAGTTGCTGTAGGGAATCCCTCATGTGGCCGTTTTCTTGGATGACATCCTGCTGACAGGAAAAGATGAGCAGAGCATCTTTGGACCCTCACCAAAGTGCTGTAGCGGCTAAAAGATTCCGGTCTCAGGCTCAAGAGGACCAAGTGTTTATTCATGAGCGAGGAAGTGATGTTTTTAGGTCACAAAGTGGATTCAACCGGACTACACCCAGTCCACAAGAAGATGCAGGCCATCAAGGAAGCACCCACACCTTCAAATGTGACAAAGGTGAAGGCATATCTTGGACTGTTAAACTACTACAACAAGTTCCTGCCAAGTCTGTCAACTGTCCTTGCTCCAATGCACAAACTGCTCCAAAAAGAGACAAAATGGCAGTGGGGAGATGCTCAAAAGGCTGCATTTGAAAGGTCAAAAGAAATGATGCAGTCAGTTTAAATGTTTGTGCATTATGACCCCCAGAAAGACATTGAGCTGTCTTGTGATGCATCACCATACGGATTTAAGTAGTTATGTCCCATCACATGCAGGATGGAACAGAAAGGCCAATAGGACTCACATCATGGACACTCAGTGTAGCAGAGAAATACTACTCACAACTGGACAAGGAAAGACTAGCAGTGATGTTTGGAGTCAAACACTTCCACAAGTACATCAATGGATGGAAGTTCACTATAATGACAGATCACAAGCCCTTGCTGTCACTTTTCAGTGAGATGCGAGCAGTACCACAGATGGCATCTCCACGGATCCAGTGGTGGGCTGTCACCCTGAGAGCTTATGAATACACAATAGTATACTAAGAAGGAAAGTTTCATAGCAATGCGGATGCCTTGAACCGCCTGCCCTTACCAGAGAAACCTGACCTCGGAAGGCCAGAGGAGTGGGTTCTCATGCTGGAGAGTTCAGAAATCACACTAGTGATTGCTGACCAAGTTAAAGCATGGACAGACAAAGATCCAATACTCTCACAGGTGCGAGAAATGGCGCATATGTGGTTGGCCATAAGAACTAAAAGAGAGTGAATTTGTACCCTACACAGTGAGAAAACATGAACTCAGCATCCAGAACAGGTGTGTGTTATGGGGAGCGAGAGTAATTGAGCCAAAGCCAGACTAAGGAAATGTGTTGAAGCAGCTTCATCAATGCTACCAAGGAGTGTCCAGCATTGGCCAGGAGCTATGTATGGTGGCCAAAGCTGGACAAGGAGGTGGAGGACACTGTCAAAGCCTGTGCAACATGGCAGGAGCACCGAAATGTCCTGACACCAGCACCTTTACAACCCTGGCACTGGCCTGACAAGCCCTGGTATCGTGCTCATGTGGATTATGCCGGACCATTCATGGGAAAGATGTTTTTTATGCTTGTAGATGCACATTGAAAATGGATGAATGTGTATCCAGTGAACTCCGCCACGTCAGCCATAACAATCGAGTGCCTGCGTACCAGTTTCAGCAACCATGGACTGCCCTAGTTGTTGGTATCTGATAACGTTACTTGTTTCATCAGCACAGAGTTCAAGGACTTCCTGAGTAAGAACAGCATCCGCCATGTGACCTCTGCACCTTATCAGGCCTCCAGTAATGGGTTAGCAGAGAGAGCGGTACAGACATTTAAAAGAATGATGAAAAAATGTCCTGAAGGCACACTGTTAAAAAAAAGGTCACCAGAGTGTTATTCAGCTATAGAGTAACGCCTCAGACCGCAACAGGACTGTCACCAGCAGTGTTGCTTCTAGGGAGGAAGCTACATTATTGGATGTAATTCACCCTGACCTTAACAGGAAGGTGCACCAAAACCAAGACAGACAAACCAGAAATTATGACACTAAAGCAAAGGGACGCTGGTTCACACTAGGAGAATCGGTTCTTACCTGGAACTTCAGTCTAGGACTCACGTGGATCCCAGGAATCATTGAGTCTGTGACAGGACCAGTGTCATAAAAAGTGATGCTGGGTGATGGGAGTGTAGTCAGGAGAAATGTGGACCAGATGCTGGCTCATAAACAGGTACCAGAGAAAGGCACAGAGACACAACAGACTGACACCACTCAGCAAGGTCAGACCGCAGCAGAGGAAGAGACATTGCTGGACATTGAGGATGTTGTTCTCAGCAGCAACAAGCTGGAAGAGCCAGCAGCTTCAGAGGCTGTAGACAAATCAGAGACGAACCGAGGGATTGTGTCAAGATTAATCCAGAAAGGAGACAGTCAAAACTAAGATGCCCAGTTACCCTCCTTTGGTACAAAATGAGTCTTCTCCCATGAGTTACTACAGTTACTCAACTACCCAGCTGCTGAACATGCTGTTATTGTGACCTTTCATACTGTTTTTGGTCAGACAGACTTTAACATAAACTCATATTCAGAACCTCTGTACTCGGTTAATAAAATAAACGTTCATATAGCGTTGGCACAACTTTAGCCATGCTAGCAAAAAATAATAATAAGAAGAAGGCTTGATCACCCTTAAGGCTGGCACACACTACAGGATTTTTCAAAACTTCAGATTTAGAGCCCACACACTTGAAGATAACGAAAGACAGATCGCACAAGATTTCTCACTTCTGATCTTACAGTGTGTGGTGTTCACTACAGAGCACACCACACTATAAGATTCTAAACTGATTCTTCAGCAGACTATCAGGTTCTTCACGCTCAATATTCCAAATCTCGCATAGTCAAACGGGACTTCAGTGTAAACAAACATGATAGGAATAACGGTACTGTAAATAATGACGTTACTAACGGCGTTCCTTTTTTCAGTAACGAGCAATCTAATTGATTACTCTTCCCATCATTATAACGGCGTTACCGTTACTTCCAAAAATGCGGCGCGTTACTAGAATTGAAGCTGGTTTTTCATCAGACCATCTAGATCTCTAAGCCAAGGGGTATAGATTTTTTTGGGCTGTCAAAATTGACGCGTTAGTGCGGATTAATCCGTCATCATGATTAATCTCATTAAATTTTTTTAGCGGCGGTAACTTTTACTTCCTCTTCCATCACTGAGCTGAGTCAGCTCGCGTTTTGATTGGCTTAAATCTGGTACACGTGACATTACTCGCTGTGTGTGCTCGGCTCCTCTCGGAGGACCCCACACACTACAGGATTTCTAGTTGCAAATATTAAACATGTTCATTATCTACGATCTCTCCTTCCGAGACCTTCCAAGTGGATCGGAACGGACAAAATCATTCTTAACACACCCAACACCACAGGAAAATCAGACACGATGTCGTTTGCAAACATCCGACAATCGGGCCTTTGCTGGCTTTGATCGTAAGGGGCAGATCGGGACAAAAATCGGCCGGATTATCGTGTAGTGTGTGCCGGCCTTTAGTTTTTAAACTGGACTCTGGAACAGCCAATATGCATTATGTGAAGACCTCACCAATCTATTAGGTCTGTAGGGATTTAAAAGTTCACTTATATATTCTGGTGCCATTCCATGCAGTGCTTTAAAGGTAATCAATAGAATTTTAAAATCAATTCAGAAATGGACTGACAGCCAATGCAGAGATGCTAAAATTGGAGTGATGTTGGCTCTTTTATTAGTTTTATTCAGCAATCTTGCAGCGGAATTTTGTACTACTTGCAGTTTGTCCATAGATTTCTCATTCAGACAGGTAAATAAAGAGTTGCAGTAGTCCAATCTTGATGAAATAAAGGCATGAATAACTTTTTCAGTATCTTTAAATGACAGAACGGACCTAATTTTAGCGATGTTATGGAGTTTCAAGTAGCATGACTGTAGAGGCTTTTTAACATGGAGCTCAAACTTGAGTTCAGTATCAAATATTAAACTGAGATTTCGGGAAGAGGACCCAACATTAGATTCAACAAGTCCAAAAGATGATTGGATATGATCAGACACCAACTTTGGACTAAGTATGATGACCTCGGTTTTATTTGAGTTCAACTGTAAAAAAAAAAAAAAAAAAAAAGATTAGCCAACCAATTCTGAACATCTTCTAAACAGTCATGCAACACCGACACATTGCTGAAATCACTGTATTTTATTGAAATATACAACTACATATCATCAGCATAGCAGTGAAAAGCTATTTTATGCTGACGAATAATAGAACCCAGAGGTAACATATAAATACAAAACAATATAGGCCCAAGTATGGAGCCTTGAGGTAAATCTGAGGTAAGCGTTGCAGATAAGGATACATGTTCACCAAGGGAAACCAAAACTTTTCTGTTTGACAGATATGAAGAGAACCATTCAAGAACAGTTCCAGAGAGCCTGACCCAGTTTCTTAGGATATCAATCATGACGACATGATCAACTGTGTCAAAGGCAGCACTAATGTCCAAAAGTACCGATAATGAGCAGTCACCTGAGTCAGCATTCATCAAAAGATGAATGGAAGATGAGAGGAACATTCAGATTGTAGCCATGAGTGAAGACTAAGAATTCATCTAAAACGCCCTATCCCACGACCCAGAGTCAGAATGGGACCCGAAATAAAAACACGTTTCCCACATACCTTGAGCATATCAAACAACGAGATAAAATCACATTTCAGGAGTTCAAACTGTTGAAATGAAGTGTCATTCAAATCTGATGAGTCTGATTTGCTTCCATATAAGGTGTTCAAACGAATTATAACTAAGTTTTGGCCTCTGGTTGATTAATAGTAAGCTATCCTGGTCAAAAGTAATGGATCAGAAAGAATAAAATTGAGGTTTTGGGGTCACCAAGTCAAAGTCCAGACTTGAATCCAATTGAGATGCTATGGCAAGACCTAAAAGGGCAGCTCATGCTCAAAAACCATCTAATGTGCCTGAATTAAAATCATTCTGCACAGAAGAGTGGGCGAAAATTCCTCCATGCAGATGTAAAAGACTGATCACAAGCTATTAAAGATTAACAGTTGTTCCTGCCAAGGGTGGCCCAAATAGTTATTTGATTTAGGGGGCAATTATTTTTCACAGGGGTGATATAGGTTTTCAATAAATCTTCCATAACTCATAATTTAAAAGTTGCATTTTTTGTTTTGTGGGTTATCTCTGTCTAATATTAAAAAAATATAAATATTAGTTTGATGATCTAGAAAATTTAAAAATATAAGGCATTTAGATACTAAATACTGAGAAAAAGATCATAAAGACATAGTGATGGTTCAGTTATAGTAAACTCTGTCAAGGCCCCTGTTCAGGTATGTGTGCATGTGCGTGTGTGTGTGTGTGTTTGTATGTATTTGTGTGCACTTGAGTGACTGTCTAATTAGCAAGAATGAAGACATCGGGACAGAGGGCCGATTGACTTATTGCCAATTATCATCTCGCTTCATGAAACCCTGGCCCAGATTCACCATTACTCTTTCTTAAAAAACTTTTTTTCATTTTCCTTTCTTGTATTTTTTTTGTCTGCATTCATTGTCATCCTTTAACACCACAGAAGGGAGTCAACTTTTATGAGATTAATGCATATTTTAGTCTTGCACCAAAATGTTTTAATATTTAGTGCGTGTGCTTGACCATCAGGGTCAGGGTTAATAAACTGTAGTATAGTAGAGGAGACACTAGATAGGGGTCAGACCAATGGCAAGGGCAGAATAAATATGTTCTAGAGCATCACAAATTTTATGAGAGGGGTGGCATACGCTAACAGACAAGACAAAGCTATAGATTTATATTTAAAGATCTAATAAATGGAGGCCATTTTTCTGTAAAGGATACCAATTAGTTTTTCCAGGTAGCAGAAATTTCCTCAAGTGAAATGTGTTCTGTAAGGTTGTTGTCATAAGATTGCCAATTAAGCAAATGTTTGGAGATTGCAGGATCCTGCAGTCCAAAATAGAGGAGAGTTTCTGTGTCACTGCTGCCCAAAACTGATAAACAGGTGAGCATAGCCAAAGAGCATGAAAATAAGTGTCGGCCGAGTTTTGAGTGCATTGTGTACTATGTCGGAGTGCGAGAAACCCATTTTATACTATTTATATTGCGTAATATCTGTTCTGTGGAGAACCTTAAATTGGATCAGTTGTAAGTTGTCAACTTGAATGTGTTACCACAGATCTGGGTCCAGATATCAAGGTCAAAAGAAACTGTACAGTAAGAAGTGTGGCTTATTGTTGGCATGGGTTTTGTAGTCATCTTAAGTCTTTTCCTTATTTTGGAATTGGTGTATAGAGTCCGTCTTTGAGAGTAAACTATTAATTCTTGAAAGTTTTTTTCTTATTATTTTTTGGGGACAGTTTCATGATGTATTTGACAAATTCAGGTGGCTTTAAATCAGGTGGCTGTAAAGTGGTAAAGCCCACTCCTTCCTTATTACTTGATCAAATTCTGGATCTTTACGTAGAGATATGTTTAGATGCCAAGTCTGAGGAGGCTTACATTGGGTTCGGTTTGCAGGCTGAGGGATATTGGTGCATGGTCGCTGAGAATGATTGGGTGAATTATAGTGGTGACTTTATGTGTGATATAATTATTTGAGAGGAAAAAGTCAATTCTTGAAAATGATTAGTGCACTGGAGAGAAGAAAGTATAGTCCGTCTTTGTTGGGTTTTTGAGTCTCCAGACGTTGTCCAGTCCAAAATCTTTAATATAATCCTGTATGACCTTGACTGATTGTGATTGTTTTGCATGTATTGGATTACTAGATCAATCTACTGAGGGATTCAGAACGATGTTGAAGTCACCACCGATAATAGTGAGTTAGCAGATAAGTCTGCTAAATGAGAAAAAAAACTGTGTGAAAGAAGGCTGGATCGTCATTATTAGAAGCATACAGATTGGCAATTGTATATAGTTTATAAAAAATTGTTGCCTGGATAAGAATGTACCTGCCTTCTGGGTCTGTTACTGTGGAGTTTAAAGTAAATGGTACTCTCTTATGGACTACAATGGAGACTCCTCTTTGTCTGTTGTTATAACAAGATGAAAAGATGATATTATAATTTGGATCTGTAAGAGATTTTTCTTCTGACTGTAGTAAGTGTGTCTCTTGCAGGAGCAAAATATCTGCTTTTGTTTTAGAAACATAGTCCAAGATTTTAATCAAAACCTTTTTAAACCTTTCCCCAAACCCGGCAGCCAGCAATGCCTTGCTCATTTTTTGTTTTTGCCTCTGCATCCATTGCCAGCCTTGAACACATGCAACTTGGTTGAGCCTGATTAACTCCTGAAGTGAAAGCTCACTGCTGGAACACCAATGCCTGTCTGTATTGTGAGTAGCGAGAACACATCGTCACCTCTTGCCCAACCCGGCCATAAAAGAATCAGCTCATCAGTAACTGGGGGAATACTGGTGAGCCAAACATCCATTCAGCCCCCCTAATTTTCAGGTCCCTGCCTCTATCTGCTGGCGAAATCAATCCCAGATTCTTACAGCTTTGAAGGACTTAGGGGTTGAACAGAGCTTAGTGAACTACAATTTGACCACCTAACTCAAAATTATTTTTGAATCACTAAAATCCACTCTAGAAGCACAAGCTTAAAATGGACAACATATTGCTAAAGTCAGCCTTTTACCTGTTCTATAACCCTCTTCATCATAAGAAACCTCCAAAAGTGTTTTCATTGTATAGACTCTCCCAATACTCCTAGTTTTAGGTTTCCTGCGGCCCAACACTGACTGATCTCTTGAAAAAACTTCTCCTAGAATTCCCAGTGCAATTCCATTTGCCTCTGTTCTGCTCTAACCCCAGTTTCTTCTGCTGCTCAGCCCCCCTTTGAACCCTTACCCCTGTCTGAGGTTCAAAGGTTTAGAATGACCCAGCACCTACACCAATCAGGCAGAACGTTATGACCACACACCTAATATTGTGTTGGTTCCCCTTATGTCATCCAAAATGCTCTGAACCATTGGGTATGGACAAGAGGACCTCTCAGGGTGTCCTATGGGGTCTGACACAAGGATATTGGCACTGGATCCTTGTGGTACTCTGGATTGTGCAGTGAGGCCTCTGTCAATCAAACTTGTTTCACTGCATCCTGTTGATGCTTGATCACAATGGAGTATAGGAAGTTTGGAGATCAAATCAACATGTTGGGCCATTGTTATGTTCCTAAACATGTTCCTGATTGTTTGATGTTTTGCCATGTTGTGGGGTGCATTTTCCTGCAGTGGTTAGGCCAATGACATTTGGGATTGCCATTTACATGAGCGAGTGTGATTGTTCTGGGACAATGTTTATTTGGCTGTCTATGTCCCATCAACACGGATGCCAAAATCCACAATCAACAGCACAACACCACATAGTACCAATGTGATCAATGTTATTCACTTTGCCTGTAAATGGTCATAAAGTTGTGGCTGATCAGTGTATATTTATTAAGGACCGTGCTCTATCCCTCCCTACTCACCATTTCTATTTCTGCACCATAGACCTCTTACCCGAGGCCCCCCCATCAAGTAGTTGTTTGTACAAACTATCCAAACCAGAACATGTCACCATGGAAAACTATAGCTGAAACTCATTAAATGCATGAATCATTAGCCCACCCTCCTCCCCAGTGGGTGTTGGCTTCTTCTTCATTGGCAAGAAGGATGGTTCACTCCGCCCCTGCATTGACCTCCAGGGTTTAAACAGCATCACTATCAATAACAAATTTCCTCCTTGTAATCAGTTCTGCCTTTACCCCTCTTTATGTAGCTTCCATCTTCTCGAAACTTAATTTGCGCAACGCCAACCACCAGATTCAGATCAAAGAGGGAGATAAATGAAGTATTGCCTTCAAAACCCCACTTGGACATTTTGAATATTTTGTGATGCCTTCAGTTTGACCAATTCCCCAGCATTGTTTCTGAACCTGATCCACGGCCTGATCAATCACTTTATCTTGGTCTACCTGGATGATATCCTAATCTACTCCTGCAACCCCAAAGAACATATTTTACACCTGCATCAGGTTCTAGAAAGACTCCTTAAAAACAAGCCTGTCGTCAAGGCAAAGAAATGTGAATTCCACGTTTCCCTCATTTCCTCCCTAGGTTACATTATCTGGCAGGGACAGGTGAGGATGGACCCCATCAAGGTATCAGGATTGGCCTCAACCAGAAAGCCAGAATCAGTTTCAACCTTTCCCGGGATTGGCCAACTCCACCAAAGATTCATCCGAGACTACAGTAATGTCACCTCGCTCCCAGGCGTACTCGGCCTCAACCTGTGCTTCAATTCGTTGTGAAAGTTGATGCCTCTAACACAGGAATGGAGGTGGTGCTGTCCCAATGAACCCAGACTGAAAACAAACTTCACCCCTCTGCATTCTTCTCTCAAAGACACAGGTAAGGCCTACCATGGATAAAGACTCTAGAGAGTTTGCTGCCACCTGCTCCGCCTGTGCTCTCTGGGGTATCAACCCCTGCTTTTACTTCCCAGTAGCAAGAAGCTGCTGTTCCCTCACTTCAAGCATTTCGACTCCTCTGTGAAAGGACCAGGAAGCATATCCTCTCAAGCACACGCTGCCAGTATTCTCCAGATTCTTGCCCTTGGATTAGCAACCTGGATCTTCGGCCTTTTCTTGCCTTTACAAGCCTTCCGGATTTCATCTCCACACACCTCCATGGCCAACATATTTCCTGACTGCTCTGTCTGTACCCCAACTTGCTAGCTAAGTCCAAGCTTAGCCATTGGCATTGTACATAATTGTGTTCATTATTAGTTTAAGGTTTTAGTAGCTTTGAGTTTTGTTAAACCTTGTGCTCTTGTAGTTAGTAACTATTTGTTTATTAGTATTTGCAGTTCCACACAAGTAGTGTTCCCAGTTCCCTTCCCCCTCTCTAGTTCCCCATGTACATACTACCTCTTGTTTTTGTATTCATGGTAAATAAACAGTTTTGTACTGTCAGCTGAGTTCTCTGTCGCACCTGGGTTCCTTGTTTTCCCCATGACAAGATCAGAGAGATTCTATTTTTTGGCATGGTTTTTAATATGTTTGACACTTTTCTTTTTTAACAGATGATGAGGTGACAGTGGGAAAATTCTATGCCACTTTTCTAATCCAAGATTATTTCAGAAAATTGAAGAAGAGACAGGAAGAGTACTATGGCTATCATCCAACCAAGAAAAGTGCCTCCCATGAGATACAGGTAGGTAGTGAATGATTCAAAGATAATGATTTCACTATTCATTAATTTCAGTCAATTAGTTTAACTACATTTGATTTAATTAATATTAAGAATAATAATGCTTGCATTTTTTGTTTTCTTTTAATTTGCAGTGATAGTAAATGGTAAATCATCTGCATTTATACAGCGTCTCTCTACCTTAGTGGTACTCAAAGTGCTTTACAATGTGTTTCTCATTCACACACACACATTCACACACCAGTGGTGGCAGAGCTGTAATGCGAGGTGCCTGTCTGACTGAACTTGGGGTTCAGTGTCTTGCCCAAGGATCAAACCAAATATCAGAAAAGGATTTCTCTCTCTCAATCTCTCACTCTTTCTCTCAGACACACACAAGCTGTGTCCCAATTCAGGGGCTGCATCCTTCAAAGGACCCAGCCTACCCGTCCTTCTAAGGCTGGGTCCTTCAGAGGACGGGTAGGCTGCATGAGACGGTCTAGACGGTCTAGCCTACGATGAACTTCTTGCTTGCGTCATGACATCCTGAAGCGCCACTCTGGTTGTCTAGCAACCCGGGCTGCCGAATTTTTTTATCCGAGGATCAGGATAAGATGACGTTGTAATTTTACCTAATTTTTTGACTGAATTTGATCCCGAAATTGTAATTTTTGTTTTTAATATGTTTTATATACTTGAAGGCTTGAGGGGCTTGTACTGTACGATGGTACGGGACTAAACTGTCTGAAAAACAAGAAGCGTTCACAGCTTGTTTAAATCTGCTCATATCATATGAATCTATGATATTAAAATAAGAAAGTGATATGAACCTCAAATATTATAAATTACCACAATCTCTCAGCTGAGTGTTTCTGATGAGGATCACTAAATACATGCTGTCTGAACAGAAACCAAATATAATTGATGTTAAACATGTGATCAGATAACTTGGTGGAAGTAAACCAAGAACAGTGAGGATAGTCATGTTTTCACTAGCCTACAGAGAATTACCACCAGTAGAAGCTTTAGCAGGATTTAGTAACCATTTTACTTCACCTCCATATAATAATTTAAATAAGGATTAAATATGTGAATATTTATGAATGAGTCGTTTAGTGGTGGCCGCGGTCAGAAAAAAATCACCACAGTCTCGGTAAAATAAAGCTTAAAACTGAAGCTGTACAACTGGAAAGTAAACACTTTAAACTGCAGCGGCTCACATCAATAGCGTAACTTAATCAATTTTTTTAAACAAGTTTTAATGTTGTCAACTTTTGTACCGTTAGCTATTGGAGTGAGCTGTAACACAGTACTTATATTTAAAACTAGAATCCTCCGCCGCTGATGAATCCATCTTCTCCATCAGCTGTGAGCAGTTAGAACTCCAGCTGTTGATCGAACTGTCACCGGCCCGCAATGAATCTTGGGATATTTGGGGCTACGAAGGATACACCAATGCATCCTTCAAATCCGTGGAAAAGAGGGACGCATTTGTCGGCCGCATTTGAAGGAGTCTTGAAGTTGTAATGAAATGGGACAGCCTAGTCGCACCGCTGTGACGTATGCGGCCGACGGATGCAGCCCGTGAATTGGGACACAGCTACAAACTGTCAGGATCCCTGCTCCAGCCCATCCTCCCCCCTCACTCTCCCTCACACGCTCTCTGTCAGCCCAGCCTTGCCTGCTGGCTCCTTAATTACTGAATTGGAGGCAGCTGCAGATAGCAGCCCACCTGGACTTGATAACTCCCTTAAATAATCAGGCAACTCACTCAATCTCTGCCACACCGTAGGACAATGTTCCCTGCTCTCTCTCCCACCTGTTCCCTGTCTGCTTGCCTGCGCTTCTGCCTGCCTCACCTGGACTTCTGTCACCCTAATTCCCAGCCTGCATTCCCCGGATCCTGCCCGTCCCTTTAGTTAGATTTAGGTTTTGTGAGTAAACCCGTTTTGTTTGTTGTGCTTTAGTTTATTCTTACCTGTTTTCTGTTGTCCTTATTCTGTTTGTTAGTTTGAGTTTTTCCTTGGTTTTTGTATCTTTGGCCTTTTTCTGTCTGGTTTTCCTCAATCTATTCTCCCTCTTTAGTTTAGCTTTATTTCTCTGTAGTGGTTTTCGTCTGCAGCCTGTTAGTTTCGTTTAGTTAAATCATCTGTGGTTTTCTTAGGTTTTCTTGCTGTTGTTAGTTAGAGTTTAGTTGGTTGATTCTCTAGTGTTGGTAAAAGGTTTGGTTCAGCTTGTTCCTGTGTTTAGTTCTTTATTCTTGAAAGGTTTCAGTTTTAGTCCTGTTTCCCTGTCTTGCTAGTTTAGTGTTTGAGTTTGTCCTTGGATCCCTTCTGTGATTGTGTAATTAGGGCCTGAGCACCAATGGTTCGAAGGACCCTATTGGAACTGTATTCGTTTTTATTATTAGGGCCCGAGCACGATAGTGTTACACACTGATTGCTTTTCCTTGCACTGACGCTGTCCTGCACTACAGTGCGAGGACCCTATTGTTCCCGTTGTGCTTCTTTCTTTTTTTTCTTTGGCAGTTTCTTTTTCTTACGCCTCTTTGAACCCCAATTTGACCCCCTAAACATGCTCAAAAACTCCCCAAATTTGGCACACACATCAGGACTGGTGAAAAATTTGATATTTCGGGGAATTATACATATGAATGGCAAAATGACTCAATAGCGCCACCTTGAAAATTGGGCTTTAGTGGAGTTAATATGGCTAGTTTCACGTACAGCTATGAAATTCAGTACACAGGTACAGTAGCCCGAGACAAAAACATTTATGCTTTTGAAATTTCAAGAAAGCTCCATGGTGCCTCCTAGAAAACGTGGTGCGCAGGCATTGGAATTTAACGAACTCTTCCCAGGATTTTTATCTCATCTTGATGAAAGTGGCTGTGTGGCATCTTGACCCCTCCAGGATGAAAAGTTATTAAAATCTCATAGCTGTGTCACACGGTTTGTTCGTGGCAGGGCGGCCATTTTGAGCCTGTAGCTATAAAAATTGGAATGCTCATAGCTTGACTTGATATGCTTGATGACAGGCTATCCCTCAACACTTGGGCATGGCCAAAGAGCTCCACAGTGCCCCCTAGAAATTTCAAAAATTCATATAAAATCAGTGCTTTGTCCTACAGACATGAAATTTGACACATGTGCAGAGCAGGATAAGACAAACACAACTGCGTGCTTGGACATTCTGATCATGTCGACAGCAGTGGTGCGGGGGGGAGCAAGGGCCCGTCCGATGCTGCTTGCAGCTTTAATTATTTTTCTCCTGATGGAAGAGTTGCATTTTTGAGGGCCTAATGAAAAAAAAATTGCAAACACATCAGAAGTGGCTAAAAATTTTATGGAAGTACACATATGAAGCACATCAGACTGAGCAAAAAAGTCAGTGACAACCATAGTCTAAAGCGTACAGGAAGACCACCATTTTGCTTTATTTTTCTGATTTTTGCTCATATTCAAAAGCTATAACTGCACACAGGGTAACTCCAAGACAGCTGAAATTTGGTCAGTATATACAACAGGCCTTCCTGAATAAAAGTTATCAAAATGTTCCACAAAATTCTGAGGGCATGGTCGTGGCGACCTCCTGAAGTTTGATTTTTCGCCATGAAACATCAAGTGCTATCTAAATATCGTCCACATGCTCCAGTCTGCCTCAAACTTTCGATTTTTGATCAGAGTCCTGCCCTGATCACATCCATATGACAATATCCATTCATTGTCATAGCGCCACCTCCTGGCAACAGGAAATGACAGGTTTTACACTTTAATGTACTATTATTAGCCGGTTGACCATATTCACCTCAAATGTGGTGACATAAGCCTTAAAACATTGATGATGATTCTGTTACCGGAAACACAGAGACCCAGGTGCAGACAGGGAAACACGATACACAAAAGTTCAGTAGTAAAAAAAAAAACTATTTATTACAAACTAGATCAAAACAAGTACAAAGAAGAATTGACAGCTAACAGCTGGACAAGAATTAATCAAAACTCAAAACACCAGTAAGGTGGCACATAGAGGAAAATAACTAAGGTAGCGGCGTAAAAAAAAAAAAAAAAAAAAATACTCCGAACACTGGATAGGCGAAAACCACCAATCTAAACTCAGAACGCCAGTAAAAGCGAAACTACCTATTCTAACTCAGAACGCCACTAAAAGCGAAACTACCTATTCTAACTCAGAACGCCATTAAAAGTGAAGCTACCTATTCTAACTCAGAACGCCTTAAAAAGCGAAACTACGGATCCTAACACAGAACGCCGGTAAGGCAAACACTTCACAACAAAATGAAGGCAACACGGCGAAACATAAACTAGCCCGATGGCTTACTGCAGGACTGTCTGCCGGCCAGGTAGTGGGTTATTGTAAGGCAGCTGTTGTTGAGTGGTGTGAAGAAAGGCAGGAGGTGAGTCCAAGACGAACCGGGTGGGGAATGGTGTAGGGAAAACCAGTGGTGCCGGCAGCAGTAAGCAGGCAATTAGGATGCGCAGCTAGGAGCGGCTCCGAGTCTCTAGGCAGAAGGAGAAAACGTGTTAATAAACACAGCTTAAGCAACATTAAAGAAACTGAATTCAGGTCAGAGAGCACTGATGGTTACTATATCACAGTCTGACGTGGAATGAAGAACTCAGCCAGGCTTTATGGGACAAATGATTAGGTGCAGGTGACGCGCTCCAGCTACAGGTGTCCAGAATTGACGAATCAGCCAGGTGAGGGAGACTGCCACTAAGCAGAGGGGCTGGAGCCCATGACAGATTCATGGAGAAAACTATGATTGTCGTCAAACAGCGTGTCTGTGGCGGCGTGGCGAACTTTGATGTCTCGCAATGACCACAAAAGTGTTTATATCTCAGCTGCAAATGATCCAATCTGGCCCAAATTTCATATGCTGGACAAGAGTCCACTTCTGAACACATCCACATTTTTAAATTTAGTCATAGTCACAGCGTCACATATTGGTAAAAGTATAGGCCTGACATTTGCACTTACAATTGCTCCAAACTTTGCGATATAATCCTCAAATTTGGCCAGTATATAAAACAGGCCTTAATGATAAAAAGTTATCAAAAATCTTCCACAAAAGTCAAACAGTGTGGCTGTGGCGGCCCACTGAACTTTGACTCATATCCAGGTGAAATGTGCTTCTCTAAACCTGCTGTCTCCCCCTGCAGCAGCACCATGCCCCTCCCCTTTCCAGCACACACAGACACAGGCACAGACACAGACCCATGCACACACACACACACACACACACACACACACACACACACACACACACACCACTGGAATGAATTTAAATGTCTACATACCTCAAATACTGCATACTGCCATTTATAAATATATATCTTGCATCCAACACTATGCTTTTAAAATAATTCATAGATTCATGTTTTTTAGGTTTCTTTCAACATACTTTAAAAAAATATATATCTTATTTAAAAGGGACAGTGCGTATTAATGAACAAGTAAATGTAAATATGCCAGAATTAGCCAGACGCTACTTTCCATCTACAGTCCCTGGCAGGTCAGAAGAAATAACATTACAATGACACCGCTACAAATGAAAATTACAAAAAAATTAAAACACGATAGAGGAACTGGACGACTGACACACACCAGTGACAGTAACAAAGAACACACAGAGACAATATAAAAGGTTAAATTTAAAATTAGTGCTGACAGATCTGGTTTCTTTTCAGCCACTTTTTTAGATTGACTTTAAAAGTGTTAAAAGTTGTACAGTCTCTTATTGGAGCTGGAATCTCATTCCAGACCTCAGTACCTTTCACTGATAACACCTGATTGCTGAAACTTGTGTGTCTGAGTGGTACTGCACAGTCACCTCTAGTGGAGGCTCTGGTTGTTCTCCCACATAAAACAATCTTGTGACATGTACAATGACAATAAAGTTGAATCTGAACCTAAAACTACCAAAAAAGCCTAAGCAAGTTGTTGTAACTCGCACATACAGTGTCCAATCTGCTCCAACTTTGTTGTTTCATGAAAGCTGTGGAATGACCACATCTGCAAGCTGATATTCAGAGTGCAAATAAATGGCAAGTGGACAAGACATGTTTTATACAGTGAAATATTCCTCTTAGCAGCCTGTTCACTTGGATGTTGTGCTACTCTGATAGAATTTATTGTTCCAGTGGTATAGTTTGTAGAGCTACGTACATGCTAATTCATTATAGCTGCTTTCATTTGTATGCGATTTTTTTTAGGGCTATTGGTAACAGGAAGTTATTGACATTATATTTGCACAGAGTAATGCAAAAAAGTTTCTGATACAATCGTTGACATTGGTCAGTAAATTATGCTTTATTTTTTCTGATTTTTGCTTATATTCAAGAGCTATAGCCGCACACGGGGTAACTCCAAGACAGCTAAAATTTGGTTAGCACATACAACAGGCCTTCATGAAAAAAAGTTATTAAAATGCTCCGCAAAAGTCTGAGGGCGTGGACGTGGCGGCCCCCTGAAGTTTGATGTTTCACCATGAAACATCAAATGCTATTTAACTAACCTTTGATCAGAGTCCTGCCCTGATCACATCCATATGACAATATCCACCCACATTAACAGCACCACCTATGGTTAACAGGAACTTATAGCCAGAATATTTGCACTTACCGTTGCTCCAAACTTTGTGATATAATTTTCAAATTTGGCCAGTATACACAACAGGCCTTAATGATGAAAAGTTATACAAATCTTTTGCAAAAGTCATAGGGTGGGGCTGTGGTGCCCCCCTGAACTTTGGCTATTTGTAACAAATTTAAATTAGTTAGTTAAATCCAGCTAAATGGTGCAACACTGACACCCACTGTTCTAATCATGTAAAAGCAGTTTTGTCTCATGGTAGAAAAATCACTCTATTTCAACCTGGGTACATCTGTGTAGAACTGGTGCTACACTGCAGCTGCCTGCCACAACCAGTATGTGCGGTGTTTATGGAACATCAGTAAAATGTAGTATTTACCATTGAGCAGATGTTCAGCAAGTGTTTAGCCTGTGACCAGTTTGACTGATATCAGAAGATGACTGGTGAAATAATGATTCATTTTCTGAATGAAACATTTTACAAATTTCAAGTCTTGTCACTGAAAGTCAACGCACCATAACTAGGTTATACAAAAACAGCTATTCATTAACAAGCATAGCAGATTAATAGCTTTGGCAATGCTGAACTGAAACAAAGAGGTGTGGTGGAGCGGCCAAATCATTTGCTGGTGCAACCAAGAAAGTTGGTAGCACCACTGCTACTAGTGGAAAAGTTAGTCTGGAGCCCTGTTATCTTGTATAAGATAAGATTTATGTTATAATAACAAAGCAATGTGCCAACACAAAATTTACTTTTATAGAAAGAAATACACATTTTTTTTTTTTTACAATGAATGCAGAGACAATTATTTAACAATATGTTAAGGAGAACTTGCATTTATGAAGTCTTAAAATTACAACAGGCCCTTTGAGGGCAATCATAATGCTTATATGGCCCGGGATGAAAATGAGTTTGACACCTCTGATATACATGGTGGCCGTGCCATACGAGAAAGTTTGTGATACAATCCTTGAAATTGGTCAGCTAAGTCTCAACACCTTGAAATTTCTGCCACATCCTGACGTGCACCACACCTTGACGTGCACCACATCCCGACACGCGGCGGTGTGCAAGGGCCCGTTCAACGCTGCTTGCCACTTTAATTCTTTGTTTTGTAGTTTTGCTCCTTGTTTGTTGGATCTTTCTTGGTTTTGATTTAATAAATCCCCTTTAAAAACTCTGCTTACTTCTGCCTGTTCTGTGTCCGCATTTGGGTTCAAACCCCCACCCCTTGTGACACAAACACGTACAAACACCATATTGGTGTAGCGTAGCGTAACTGCACTTTACAATTAAAATTGCACTCGTTAATGAAGGGGCACCATCTCATTTCATTACTGAGAAAATTATCATTCTAGATTAAGTCTCAAAGAGACTTTAATTGAATGAAGTTGATCAGTCTCTTAGCTGAAAGTCATAAATTCCGATTTCATTGACCTCCAGTTCCCAAACAAAGAAGTACACGGCAAAACCGATGATAATTATACACAAACATTTATTAACTAACACTACAAACAAACAATAAACAACAATGACGTAACAACAGACAGTGAATGAATGAATGAATGCGGATAAGCTAATTAACTGTGATCGTCACTGGAAGCAGCTGATAGAAAGGTGATGAATTTAGAATCACTTTGGAATTGGAAGCTGTAATGGTAGGTCTGTTAGACTACATGTCCCATAATGCTTTGCACCTACGGGGGCACTTCCTGGTTGTGTGTGAATACAGACGTTCCGACAGAAGTCCAGCGAGTCCCGTGTCATTATTATACATGGTGTCAGAAGCGGCGAACTCAAGTCTCTGCGGTATTTTCAGGTGCAGTACAGTGCAGTTAACAGGCGGAAGAAGTTTTCGTGCAGTTTTAGACCGAAAATGACCGGCAAAAAGACGACGGCAGATCGTAGCTAGCTGCTAGCGGGCGAGTGGTGCTAGCATACGGCCCCACTTGGCGCATGTTGGCGGTGGAGGGAGAACTGCAGGGAGACGGCGCATCAAGTTCGGATTCTGAACGTGAAGAGACGAGGGATTCAGCAACGGCGACCACTGTGCAGTTAACTCCCCCAGAGCCATTTGACTTTTCATGTCCGACAGATTGGCCAAAGTGGATCAGAAGATTTGAAAGGTTTCGTATTGCAACTGCTTTGGACAGTAAAACAGAGGAATATCAGGTGAATTCACTGTTATACGCAATGGGAGATGCTGCTGACGATGTTTTAGCAGTTTTACCATTAACTGCTGAAGACAAAAGGAAATATGAAGCTGTTAAAGCAGCGTTTGAGTAGCACCATGTGGGAAAATATAACGTGATCTTTGAGAGGGCACAGTTTAATTCCAGACGTCAACAGGACGGTGAGAGTGCCGAATCATTCATCACAGCTGTACACAAGCTTGCAGAAAATTGTGGATTCGGAGTGCTTAAAGATGAACTCATAAGGGACAGAATTGTAGTTGGCATAAAGGACAAAAGACTTTCAGAACAGCTACAACTGGACTCAGAGTTAACACTTTCTAAAGCCATACAGAAAGTCAGACACTGTGAAACTGTAAAGAAGCAACAAGCAATACTACATAGCAGCTCTGTGGAAGACAAAACACTGAACATGGACATTGTAAGGACGATCATGAAAAAAGGAAGAACTCAGACATGGCATCACTTAAAAAAGGGACAAAAGCCAGTTCAGCAGGTCGAAAAAGAGTGCGGCCGCTGTGGTCGTAAGAACAGACACTCGTGGAAAGACTGCCCAGCGAGAGAGGTACAGTGTAGACATTTTGCTGTAGTTTGTCGCAGTAGTGAAGCTGCAGGAATACGGGAAGTCACAGAAAATCAAGACAACACAGACGGTGAGGATTGTGTGTTCCTGGGAGAAGTAGGCACAGACACATCAGAACCTGGGTTGCAAAGGTAGAACTGAACGGAACAAAAGTGGAGTTTAAACTTGACACTGGGGCAGATGTTACGTCTATTCCAGAGAAACTGCACGAACCCAAAAGAGACGGTAAGCTGCAGAAACCCAAAAAGAAACTTTTAGGGCCAGGCAATAACCCACTCAAAGTTAAGGGCTGTTTGGGGCACAATTGGTAGCAAAAGGACGCAGTACGTCACAAGAAGTCTACCTGGTGTCAGGCCTAGTGCAGCCACTGTTAAGCAGACCAGCCTGTGAGGAATTGGGGTTAGTGTACAGAGTAGACACAGTCAAGGAACCTGAGACAGATTTCAGAGCAGCGTACCGAGATGTGTTTCAGGGTTTAGGCAAGCTGAAAGAGCCTTACCACATAGAACTAGAACAGGGAGCCATACCAATAGCTCTCTCTGCCCCACGACGTGTTCCCCTCCCTCTCAGAGATGCAGTGAGAGAAGAGTTAAACAGAATGGAAGTGATGGGAGTTATTTCTAAAGTCACTGAGCCTACGGAGTGGTGTTTAGGCATTGTTGTCATTCCCAGACCACACAAAAAGCCACCCAGAATATGTGTAGATCTCACACCTCTGAATACATCAGTGAAAAGAGAACGCCTTATCCTCCCAGCAGTGGATCAAACACTGGCTATGATGAAAGATGCTAAAGTGTTCACAAAGCTGGATGCCCGTTGCGGATTTTGGCAAATACCCCTCACACCAGAGTCACGGCCCCTCACAACATTCATCACGCCTTTTGGGAGGTATCAGTTCAACCGCCTGCCCTTTGGCATAGCATCAGCACCAGAACATTTCCAAAGGAGAATGTCGCAGATGCTGGAGGACTTTGATGGAGTAGTCTGTCATGCTGATGATGTGCTTGTATATGGTAGAGACAGGCAGGAGCATGACCAGAGACTGCATCGTGTGCTCCAAAAGTTTCAAGAGGAGGGCCTCACTCTCAACGAGAAGTGTGAGTTTGCCAAGGAAGAAATCATGTTCGTTGGACACAAAGTTTCAGCGAAAGGCATTGAGGCTGACCCTAACAAGGTAAAAGCGATCCAGCAGCTGCCACAGCCCAAGTGTGTGGAAGATGTACGGCGTCTCATGGGCATGGCTAATTACCTCGCTAAGTTCATGCCACAGTTGGCCACGATAACCACACCGCTTATGGAGCTTCAAAAAGAGAGAAATGAGTGGATATGGGCAGAGCCACAAGAAACAGCGTTTCAGAAACTAAAAGACATACTAAGCTCTCCTGAAGTGCTCGCTCAGTACTCTAATACAGCAGACACAAGAGTTGCTGCAGATGCATCCCTATACGGGATCGGAGCCGTACTCACACAGAAGCAAGTAGACGGTATGTGGCAGCCAGTGACATACAATTCAAGAGGGCTGACAGACACTGAGAGGCGCTATGCGCAAATAGAAAAGGAGGCGCACGCGGTCACGTGGGCATGTGAAAGACTTTCGTCATATCTCATGGGACTACAGTTCACACTGATTACTGACCACAAACCCCTCGTCCCTCTTCTGAGCACAAGAGGTTTGGATGACCTTCCTCCACGCATCCTAAGGTTTCGGCTGAGGCTGCTACGTTTCTCATTCAAAATCATCCATGTTCCAGGCAAGAACCTTGTCACAGCCAACGCCCTGTCACGTGCTCCAGTGGAAGGTCCACACTCTGCAGGTGAACTTCAGCTGGAGAAAGAGGCGGAGGTTTTTGTGGACTCAGTTGTATCCTGTCTCCCGGCCACGGACAAGAGGTTGGAGGAGATAAAGTCAGCACAGGACAATGACGAGCTGTGTAGAAAAGTGAAGGACTATTGTCTAGCAGGTTGGCCAGAGAAATACAAGCTAGATGCAGACATCAAAGCGCACTGGCAACACAGGATGGACTTACACGTCGCTCATGGCCTTCTCATGAAAGGAGACAGACTTGTGATACCATCACCTCTGAGAGGAGACGTTCTGCAGTATCTGCACGAAGGCCACCAAGGGATCTCGAAATGCAGGGCTAGAGCCAAGGAGTCAGTCTGGTAGCCCGGCATCTCAGCACAGATAGGCCAAATGGTGGATAAGTGTGAAACATGTCAAAAATACAGACTACAGAAACGTGAACCACTGTTACCCACTCCACTGCCGCGCCGCCCATGGCAGAAGGTAGGCATGGATCTGTTCGAGTGGTCAAAGAAACAGTACCTTTTGATCATTGACTTTTTCTCAAGATACATTGAAGTAGCACAACTCAAACACACGTCAGCAGAGGTCACTATCAGTGCTGTTAAAGAGGCCTTTGCTAGACATGGAACTGCAGAGACTGTGGTATCAGATAACGGACCGCAGTTTTCATCAGAACAGTTCAAGCAGTTTGCGAAGGAGTACCAGTTCAGGCACATCACGAGCAGCCCCAGGTACCCCCAGGCCAACGGGGAGGCCGAACGTGCTGTTCGCACCATCAAGGACTTGTGGAAAAAGGACAATGACTTCAACAGAGCACTGCTGGTGTACAGAGCCACCCCGCTGGAACAGGGGTTCTCGCCAGCTCAGTTGCTAATGGGGAGAAACCTGCGCACCTCTCTACCTCAGCCCACAGCCAAGCTGGATCCTAAGTGGCCGGACTTGCAAGCTTTTCGAAAGAAGGATGAGGAGGAGAGGCGTGAGCAGGCAAAACACTACAACAGGAGACACCGTACCAGACCACTTCCAGAACTAACAGTAGTTAGACCTGCCAGTACTCCCAGATCTTACGTGGTAGAGACTGATAGAGGTTTTCTAAGGAGAAACAGGAGTCACCTTAGACCTACAGGTTCCATTACACGGTCTGGTCGAGTCGTAAGACCTCCTTATAGGCTAGATTGGTGAACTAGAGGACACCTGTTCATTTAAATGACAAAACGAATGTTCAAAATGCTGTTTATGCAGTTGTTTGAAACAGCTTGTGTTTATGGTTTCAACGGAAAGAAAACACAGAGAAACATAACAATGTTTTTTTTGAAAATGAGTATGACTTTATCTAAAAGGAGGAGGTGTAATGGTAGGTCTGTTAGACTACATGTCCCATAATGCTTTGCACCTACGGGGGCACTTCCTGGTTGTGTGTGAATACTGACGTTCCGACAGAAGTCCAGCGAGTCCCGTGTCATTATTATACAGAAGCCAATCGTAATTTATAAATTCACCTGTTTAGCAGAAGGACAATGATACTTGCATAGCCTTTGATGGAGGGAGAGGAAGGTTGCAGGATGTCCAGCTCTGATGATCCGCTGCATGCGTCAGATCAAGAACGCAGAGACAAGTTGGCAATTTGGTGTAGTCATGTTGTAAAAATGTAGTACAAACACTAAGAGTCGAAGCTCATAGTTAAAAGAAAATGTCCATGCTGTTGCGTTATTAAAGTTAACTTAAGAAGTCTAACTTCAAGTTAATCATGGAAAAACACAGCTCACGAAAATATTAAGAACCCTTGTTGAAAGTTGAGCTGTATAAAGAAAAGCTCTGTAAAGAGTTTTTGGAAAGCCTGTTAAGTAAAAATCCTGATTTAAGAAAAATGCCAAAAGAAACAAACCTTTAAAAGCCAAAAAAAACTTAGCCCAATAAAAGCCAAATTAAGAAGTCCTTAAAGAAAGCCTAGCCCTTAAAAGAAGTAGCCTCATTAAAAAGTAGAAAAAGCCCAAGTTGCATTCCAGTGACTTTCTTTTATATAGAAAGTTTTGGAGCCAAATTCAAATCAGCATCTGACCAATCGTGGTTGTGTCCATCCCAGGGGGGGTGGTCTTGAGTCTTACTGTCCAGGACAGATCAGAGGCAACATACCTTTAGAACTTACTTTAAGATCATTTCTTAAACATGCAAATCCAATTCGTAAATATCTATGATGATCACAGATCTGAAATCTCACCAAATGTGTGATTAAAATGACACCAAACATAATATGTTTATCTCACATGGTTCCAGAGATAATAATAATAAAAGTTATAACACAAGATAGTCTCACAAATTGTAGACTTTTAGGCTACATGAAAGTAAACTATTAATGTAACTACAAATACAAGCATATACATTCAATTATAAGAAAAACACGACTTGGAAGTATACATGCTGAGGATAAAAGGTCTCTCTCTCTCACTGTGTGTCTTTTATGGTGGTGGTTTGTGACAGAGAGGAGGGGTTGTTGGTGTCTTGTGTATGCATCTCAATAAACACTTCAGATTCAATGTGTTCTCCTTCCATGCTGGTCCTGATCAACCTGGTATCACAAAGTCAGGATGTTGGGACCATCACTCCAGAGATGTTGAATTCTTTGATTTTAATATTTAGAAGTGTTTAGTTCAAATCATCAAACAGTTCCTTGTGTTAGGAGGAATGTTATCTCTCTTCTCCCGAGGTGTGGTTTTTGTCACCATTGGCACTTTTATGACCCTTATCAGATTTTGGTGCAGGAGGGAGACAACCCGTTGTCTCCAAAAGTGGGGGATTTGGGTTGACTGTTTCCTGAAATGGTTTCTTACCCAATTTAAAGCTCTGAGAAACAGTCTCGGGATTATCTGTGCGCTGACTCGGAATGTTCTGCACCTTTGTACGCTACATTGGCTATTACATACACAGGGTTTCCCCCAGAAAACTTGCTAAGCCCGGTGGTAGAGAAGCCCACCGGTCGCCCACTGTGTTTTCGTTTAAAAAAAAAAAAGTTAAAAGTTGGCAAGAATTTTAAAATTCAGACTATTATGTGTTATTACAAGCCATTTATTAACAATATTTAAACGTAAAGTCTGACAAAAAAAGCACGATCTTGAAATAAGGTTTTAACAAACACAAAAAATACAATTAAAATAAATAATACCAATTGTTTTCACTTAAGTTAAATCCTAGTGAATCTTAAAACAAGCCGTTGCTGGTCACATTTAAAAGTAAAATAAATTAACATAAATTAAAAAATGCAAACATGACCAAGGGGTAAAACCAGGCAACTCAGAGGCTGAACAGGTCTGCTGTGCTGTGTGACTGGGTTGGATCAGTGCATCAATGCATCTGGGCTTACCATACTCGGTCTGGTAGAGCAGTGGTTCTCAACTGGTCCAGCCTCAGGACCCACTATGTCTCTATTAATAATGGTCGTGACCCAAACTGTTGAAGTTTGCTGTTAGTGTTAACAAATTAAAGTTTATTTGGGTGTAGTCTCAACGCATTTTGATACAGCTTGGGAAAATTGTGGCTTATTTTGTGCTCATTTTGGTATATTTCGACGCTTTTGCCAAGTTTTGGGCATATTTTGGCCCATTTGGACAGATTCTCAGCACACCTTGGTTTATTTTTTGTATGTTTTAGCATAAATTTCTCCGATAAGCTGGCAGAGCCAAATCTAGAGGTTAATAGTGGGCAACTACTGGTGTCACCACCCCTAAATATCCTGCTATTGAAAGCAAACTGTTTCATAAGAAATGCGTCCTTTAAAATAAAAGACTATACCACTACTTTTTTGCTTCTGCGACCCTCTAAAAATGGCTTCGCGACCCACTTTTGGGTCCCGACCCACCAGTTGAGAACCACTGTGGTAGAGCCATCCGCTAAATTTAGGGTCAGCAAACCATTTTGGATTAAATCCACTAGTTCTGGGTGCTCCAACGACATGCTAACATCCGCGCTAATTCGCACTGGCTCTGCCTCATCATTGAACCGCGGCTCGGTCGGCTCGCCAGGGATGCACTCCCCTTGGCCTGGGGATGAACGAGCGGCTCATCGTCTCATCGTCTCCTCCAGTGCTCCTCCGACTTCGGACATAAGTTCACGTATCGACCATAAAATATCACCATTGCGCTTTCAATCGTATCATCAGAAGCTCTGTACATCGTCTTTGCTATCACTGTTTTGGTGCACAAAAAAACTATTTACAACAAATATACCAGTGACGCTTAGCCTGGCGGGGGGGCAAGGAAAGCCTGGCGGCCCGCCAGGCTTATAAAGCACTGGGGGAAACCCTGCATACACATTATTATCAGTAGGCAATGTAATTTATGAGATGATTAAGTACAAAATTTTCATTAACTTTTTTCAGGAAACCTAGCCTCCTATGTGTGCTGATGTTGTCCACAGACATTGATATTAGTCTCTTAGCATTTCACTGTGATCAGAAATTATACTGGTGCGCTAGTTTTGAGCAGCAGGAGCAGCTAGCAACAGTCTTGTAAATCTCAGAATAATGTTTCTGATGACACCACTCCTGCTGCTCCTGCCACACAACATGTCACGCTCTGTTCATATTCCCTCAGCCTTTCTTTCTCCCCAGTTGCCAGTTAAGTAACCCCCCCACCCCCACCCCCATTCTGTCATCTGGTCCTCATTGTTTAGTATTCTGTTTGTAGTAATATTCCTGGCTTGTGTTCCCTGTTTGCTGTTGTTCTTTAGTGTTTCTGTGCCGCACTTTGTCATGCGTTATTTCTTGGAACCTCGCTTTCCTAGCTTGGTGGTACCAAGTCCTGGTTAGTCTGTAAATTACACATGTCTAATCTTGCTCGTGAGATTAAGTCTGTCTGATCTGGCATTCACCTGCCAGCCACTCACTAGTGGTCTCTCCTTGAAATGACATGAAATAAATTACTGTATTTAAATGATTGTGCTTTATCACCTTGCACTTGAGCCTCAAATTTGCTCTTTGACACAAACATCGATGTAAAGCATTTGTGCGGCAATCCTTCAATCAACTAGCAGAGTTATCAAGATCATCGCAAGGCAGTAGAAGGATTCTTGACATGGCTCTAGAATAGGAGAGGAGGCCTGTGGGGAGACACAAAAGCTACCTGAACACGAAGTGTGACCTGATCAGCTGGGACCACACTCTCCTAGTGAATGACTTGAAGCATCCAATGACTCCAGGGTTCATCACTGATGATGATCTCACTGTCATCTAAGGATGAATTTTATGAACCAGAAAATATGTACATTTAATTAGTGCAGAAACTGTTTTATAATAGTGTTTTTCTAACTCCATGGCCTTGTCTGTGTTTATCAGGCAGGACTGAGGAACATTGAGGAGGAGGCAGCTCCAGAGCTCCATAGGACCATCTCTGGAGACCTAATCACTGAAGAAGAGATGGACCGAGGAGTGGAGGGCATCTTAAGGGTACCAGAACAATTTTACAAACAGCCCAACAACTGTCCTTGTATTCACTCAAGTAGTACAAATAAAAACATTACCTTACAGATTTGAACAACACCCAACAGATCTCCATTTTCCTCCCAACTCATCAACAATATTTTGAAACTCAACTATGAATGTTTTTGTTTCATAATATCAGTGAACAAAACTTACAAACTATCACTTTTGTAGACTATAACAAAATAAGGGGATGTACTGTATTTTAATGTTCTTAAGTAGAAAGATGGATGGACACACCATAGTAGGAGACTAATTAGCCCCTTTTGGTCAGGCTGTGATAGTGTATGTAACACGACTTATGTCCACTCAAGGTATCCCTATCTTTTGAACAACTATTTTACAAAAATTATAACTACCTTTCTGTATCTGTCTTTATTTTCTTTCTGCATATGTAGAATTCATTGTTGTCTGACACACAATTTCAGTTGGCCAGGGATTTTTTTTTTTTGTTATAGCCAATGTTTTATACTGATGTATAGGACATACAGGATATGTCAGCTATTAATGTAGCCCACAATAACTGTGCTATTTTCTCTAAAACAGAGGCAAGGTAGTGTTTTTGGAAACCACTCAGACCCTTTTGCTGAAGGAAGTGACATTGCCAGTCAGGCCACTAGTCAGCGCCCTCTGCAGATGGCAGAAGGAGTCATTAACAACAGCAACTCAAGTCACAGGTATGCATGCTCTGACTGTACTCTATTGCATAATTTTTGGGACACTTCTATGGCCATCTTTGGGTCATTAGTGCTTTTAAGTAAGACTGAATCATGTTTTCATAGTTTAACATAATACACAATTTAGCAAGATTTCTAACTTACAGGCTGTTACAAAACACTTGCTTTTGAGTTCTGTCCTGTGTTCTCATCCTACCAATCAAAATCTAGAAATAAATGCTGAAATGTAATAACTGGCAACAAAATCCATCACTGACATAACAAGACTAACCCTGGTGTAAAAATCTGTGTGAGAGACCGAGCTGCAAAGCATGAGGACCCAAAAAATGACAAAGTTGTGAAAACCAATGCTAAATTCAGTTCAAGTGTAAATTCACTACATATGTCATCTCACAGCGCTTAACATAGTAAGGCACTGACCTTCTGAATTATAAACAGGGAACAGAAAACCCAACAATCCAAAGTTGCTTTAGGGTTTCCTATGAGCAAGCAGTCAGCGACATTAGGATGGAACCAAAAACATCCTTGGATAGGGAGGGGACAAAAAACCTCAGACAGAGCCAGACCCAGGGATGGCGGCCATCTGCTTTGACTGGTTGGGTTGGGAGTGAGGATGAGGGGAGGGGATAGCAGGAGAGTTTGGGTTGGGGGTGGCAGGACAGCAGGTGGTAAGGCCAGCGGCTGCAGATCAGAGACATATAGGTCCAGATCCAGAGACATCTGCGTTGAGAACAAGCACAGGACATAGGACCTCGGGGAACCACAGAGTTAGTGATATATAATGGTGATGTATAACAGCATAGAGGGAGAGAGTAGAGGAGAGAAGCTCAGTGCATCATAGGAATCCCCCAGCAGTCTAAACCTGTAGCAGCATAACTAAGGGAAAGCTCAGGTGATCCTGAACAGCCCTAACTATAAGCTTTATCAAATAGAAGAGTTTTAAGCCTAATCTTAAAAGTAGAGAGTGTGTCTGCCTCCCGAACCCAAACTGAGAGCTGATTCCACAACAGAGGAGCTGATAACTGAAGACTCTGCCTCCCATTCTACTTCTGGAAACTCTGGGAACCACAAGTAAACCAGCAATATGAGAATGAAGTGCTCTGTTAGGATGATATGGTCTTTAAGATGGTTCTCTTTTATATAATAATTTTAGCTTGTGGTATGTTTGTCTTATTTATTTATATGGCATGTGCAATATTCCTGTGTGCTACTCTGGTGCAGCTGACTACCTCAGTGCATTTTGCACAATACCATACGTTTTGACAGTGTAACATTACTGGTTTTTAATACTTTAGTCAGGACTGTGTTTGTACAGACCATTGGACACTTCTGTATTATTTATTGTATGTTTTACTGTATTAGTTTTGACTGTGTGGTATGTGCAGTAGGATTGATTTTATTTTTTTTATTGTATTGCCTTCTTTGTATGTTATGTTCTGTATTGTGACGTTGCAGCTGTACTGTAACACTATTACCCAAGACAAATTTCCTCTCTGGGGCAATAAAGTATATCTTATTTGATCCTAGCTCATTATATCTAGGACTAATTAGTTTTAGTTGGATCAGTAAACAGTAAATGTTGCCCATCGTAATTGAACTAGAGGCAATGTAATTTTATGGTGTGCAATGTCCCTTTTTTATGGTAATGGAGATTTACTCAGAAGTTTGTTTTGCTTAAACTAAGGTTTGTGTCACTGTTTCATTCTTCTCCCTTTCTTTTCACAGCCAATATTAACTTCACTTTGGAACAGCTGGCCTTCATCATGGGTGTCTGTGAGAGTACTTCAAGGCACTGACCTTTGACTTCAACAAAATGGAGAGGGCAGGAGCTTCTTAACCCATGCAACGATGGACAGTGATGAACCCCACTTTTACCCAGTATAGAGTAATAAGCTTGGGACCAGGAGGAAATATTGTAATACCACAAAACAGTGTTACTCATAAAATTTCTAATTATTTCTACATGTTTTATTTTCTTGCCCTCATTTTTTCAAACTTAAACACAGTTAGTCGAAAAGTATTTATTTCATACAAAATATTCACCATGCAAATTCTATTTTGAACTTTTTAGTAAGTTCTTTTTCGATTAGCTGTCTGGATCTATTGATGTACTTGAAGTTGAATTGATCAGTTTCATTCTTTAGGATCTGTGGAACAACATGTACACCTGATATCGGAATATTATTAGTCTATGAACTCTTCCTGCCATATACATTTAGCCTACACAGTATAGCATCAGTCTCCATTTGGAAATGTGGAATTTGGAATTTCTGTTCAGTATTCACTCCTTTTAGGCTTTTATGTTTAGTAGCAACATCCGGGGGAAATATCTGGATCAAGCTAGACTGTGGTAATTTTTCATGTATTACAATGTGTCATGGTAACCTCATGAGACTCGAATGTAGAAATCACATGGTTGTCTGACACTTTAATAATAAAAAAAAGTCCCTAACAGCAATTTGTGTGCAAATGAGTAATGCATATCAAACTAGAAAAAACACTCGCAGACCTCTGCCAAATAGCTTCAGTCCACCCCCAACACAATTTCCCAATGACAAAGTATCATTTTGTAGTCCGGCGAAATTAACACTGCACAGGACACAGAAATATATGTTGGTTCTTTATTCTGAACAAATTAATTGGAGGATGCTCAATGGATAAAATAAGTAGGACAAAACGAGAAATTTTCCTCTTAGGAATTTGGTTTGATTTTGTTAAATATGACTTCTGTTGCCAGCTGCATTTGAGGACAAACAGCCCCATGTCAAAAACAACTACTTTGTTTTAACAAGACATCCTAATTTACAGCTTTCTGACAATAAATAAGCACCAGGAGATTTCAGCAATATAAAATAAGACTAACCTTAAGGCCAAGAACGGTGTAGTTCCAAGTAGCCTAGAGTGGCTAAGTTAGCTAACCAACAGTATGGTAGCTGACCTGCTTTACAAACGTAATATTAGGGCTGGTCCCGAATATCCTAATATTTGTTAGTTGTGGTGGTAGTTGGATAATAATTTTGATATTAGAATAGTCCTGTGCGCTGCCGTCGGACGCAGCCAGGCACTGCTGAGGCACAAGAACACCGCCATGGTTCTAGTGCGCGGACATGCCAACTCAGGTGTCATGCTCCAGTGTCAGAAACTCAAAACGTTTCAACTTTGGGCAGATAAAAATAAAAGTAGAAAAGCACTCAAAGAGCACAGACATCCACCAGCTTCAGTCCACCCCTAACACAATCTCCAAATGACAAAGTATCCTTAAAAAAAAGTTAATTGTCCGGTGATCGCTCTCACACCGTAGCACTGCTGTGGTTGAGCGCAAGCGGCTGACACCCACCATATATGTGCAATGCACTTTCCTACCACAAGGCGACACTGCAAGGCTTTCTAACACTCCCAGTGTTAAAGAAACTTTTTTAAAAATCCTGGATCCAGACGGTGATCTGGATCACTCCCAAAATTTCATTATTTGTTCCTCGTCTCATTTCACACATTTCCTGAAAATTTCATCCAAATCTGTCAATAACTTTTCAAGTTATTTTGAACACAAACAAACACCAGCAAAAACATAAACTCCACACTGGAAAAAAGGCCCCTCCCAAAACAAGAAAAAAACTTATTTTAAGGCACTTTCACCTCGAAATAAGTAAAAAAAAAAACCTGCCAATAGAACAAGTAAAAATTTGTCTTAAAACAAGTTCCTTCATCTTGCTGAAATGTTACTTTTAAAGTGAATTTATCTTAAATCAAGTGGATTGAGACATTTTGACTAAAATAAGATGAATAAACTTGGTAAGATGTTGAGTTTTTGCAGTGCATTGAGCACAACAGACAAAGTTTTCAAAGTTTTCCAAACTTCCAGGGTTAAGGTTATGGCACAGGGAAGGCAAAATATGTTGTCCATCCATGTGGACACAGGGTCATAGGAAGCTGACGGATGCTGTTACAGAAGATCCACAGATGAAGCTGGTGATGTTCTGTCTGTGGAGTCTCCAAGCAGTCAGTGAGGATCTGGGTTTCTTCAGCTGTCCCTGGAATTTGGCTTAAATGCTCGTTTTAATGCACAGTAGGCCCGGGATGGGCCTCGACCTCTGCGACCTCTGCATCACGCTGGAGGCTCCTGGAGGAGGCTGTGAGGAGGCAGTCTGGGAGCACCCGCTGCCCTGGTGCGATCCCGGACCCTCGACCGGGAGATGAGGCTGCCACCTGTCATAGTGGTCCTCACCACCACCTGGAGCCCACCGAGCTCCCCTCCGCCAGATCAAGCACTATTCGGGGCACAGGGACCACCGGCTCTCCACCTGCTGAATGGCCCGCCTCAGCGCTTCGACGGAGGGACACACGTCCGGCCCCGGCCCCGGCCCCGGCCCCGGCCCCGGCCCCGGCTCCGGCCCCGGCTCCGGCTCTGGCTCCGGCCCTGGCTCCGGCTCCTCTCCCTGGCTGTCGCCCGAAGATGACAGCGAAGCGTTCTCAAGCTCCGGATAGCAGCGTTGCTGGCTCGCCTCAATGGGTCACCTCCTCCCCTCTTCAGACCCACCACACTCATCATCAGTGACAGCATTGTAAAAAACATCAGTTTCTTTAACGCCATCACACGGTGTTTTCCTGGTGCCACCGCTGCTGTTATCCTGGACAGACTTCCAGAGCTGCTGCAGTCTGACCCGTCCTCCATACGCCGTGTCATAATTCATGTGGGCACAAATGATGCATTCCAACGACAGTCTGAGGTAACGAAAATTGATTTTTTGAACCTCTTCAGCCTTCTGAAATCCTGTGGGAAGTCGGTGTTTATTAGTGGGCCCATATCGACGCTGTCCCATGGTACTGAGCGGTTTTCTTGACTCCTCAGTTTGAGCACCTTGCTCCAGCACACCTGCCCTGCTCACAATCTGAATTTTATTGATAATTTTAATCTTTTCTGGAACCACAGTGGATTTTATCGCCGTGACGGACTGCATCCGAGCACGCTGGGCAGTTCGTTTTTAACAGCAAACATTCTCCACGTGGTTCAGTCATCGCCAGCGGAATGACTGTCATTAAGCCACGCCCCCTCACACACCCCACACACTTCCCCTCTGTCCACTGATACACCGGGCTGCATCACTCACAACATCCCCACTGTCATTTTTAACAGAGCCAACAAAACCAGGACTTCTTTTAGACCAAGAACCCTATTACTTTTAAAACGTCAGGAGCGCATGTTTACCACCGGTGTCAACTTGGCCCTGCTGAACATGCGCTCCCTTTTAAACAAAACTTTTATTACTAATGACCTGATTTTAGACAATAAATTAGATGGTCTTCTTCTGACAGAGATGTGGCTTGGCACTGATGCACCTGCTGTTCTCACCGAGGCTTCCCCACCAGATTTTAACTTTTTATTCTCCATCAGACAGGGTAGAAGAGGAGGAGGAACAGCATCCATTATAAGCAAAGCTGTCACCCTGTCTGAAGTGTCTTTTAACAGTTATTCATCATTCGAACATCACTCTTTTGTTTTTAGCAGCACTCACATCCTGTGTATTACAGTCTACAGACCACCCCATCACTCCACCCTTTTTATCAGTGAATTCTCAGAACTATTATCAATCATTCACACAAAATATAACAAAATTTTAATAACTGGTGATTTTAACTTACACGTCGACAATATCTCGGACCCAATGTCCAGAGACTTTTTAAACCTTTTAAACTGCTTTGATTTTAAACAGCATGTCACACAGCCTACTCACAACAGAGGACACACCCTGGACCTGGTTATAACTCATGGCCTGTCCATTGGTGTGTCCTCTGTTGATGACCTGGCTGTGTCTGACCATTACTGTGTGTTTTTTAATATCACCAGTTTTAACCAGCAGGAGGCCCCAGTGAGAACAGTGAAGAAACGCTACCTAACTTCTGAAGTGGCTGCAAATTTTATTGAGATTTTACAGAGCACTCCTGCTGAAATTTTACCTGCACCCTGTGATTTTATCGTGGACAATTTCAATAGTAAACTGAAGTCAGCACTTGACTCAGTAGCTCCACTTTTAACAAAAACCATCAAAAGTAAACCCATACCCCCGTGGAGAAAAAATGATAAAATCAATCAATTAAAAAGAAATTGTAGGAGTGCTGAGAGAAGATGGAGGAAATCAAAATTAACAGTTCATTATGAAATTTTATGCCAACAACTCAAAATTTACAATAACGCAGTCAAACAGGCAAGAACTTCCCATTTCGCACAACTCATCACAGATCATAAAAACAACCCCGGTTCCTCTTCTCCACTTTTAACATTTTAACAGGCACTGATTTTAGTAAAGCTTTTAAGGCACCAACTGACGCTCTTTGTGACAGCTTTGCAGACCACTTCAGAACCAAAATCAAGGACATCAGATCTAGCCTTTTATCCCAGCAAGTTTTATCTGTTAACACACCTGATCTGCTGTCCTTGCCTGAGGACACACTGGAGAGTTTTGCCATGGTTGATGCAAGGACACTTGGTCGAGTTTTCTTCCAAGTAAACCCAACAACCTGCCTTTTAGATCCAATTCCCACATCACTTTTAAAATCATTTTATGGATTCTTTGAGGAACAGTTTTTAAACATTATAAATTGCTCTCTTCAGACGGGTGTCTTCCCCACTGCCTTTAAAACGGCGGTGGTGAAGCCCCTTCTGAAGAAGAGCAATTTAGATCCTAATGATTTTAATAACTATCGACCAGTATCCAACTTACTGTTTTTAAGTAAAATTTTAGAGAAACTGGCTTTTAACCAAGTCAATGACTTTTTAAATAGAACTAACATTTTCAAAAAACATCTGTCTGGTTTTAGGATGAACCACAGTACAGAGACAGCACTTTTAAAGATTTTAAACGACATCAGGCGGAATTTAGATAACAAAAAACTTACAGTGTTGGTTCTACTGGATCTAAACGCCGCTTTTGATACAGTAGACCATCACATTTTATTAAACAGACTCAGACACCTGGTCGGCCTCTCTGTTTTTTAACTGGTTCAATTCCTACCTCACAGATGTTTTTATGTAAGTATGGATACATGTTCCTCAGGAGTCCATGAAATTAGGTGTGGGGTTCCCCAAGGGTCAATTTTAGGTCCAATACTTTTTAATCTTTATATGCTACCCCTTGGGGACGTCATCAGGAGACACGGCATCAGTTTCCATAGCTACGCTGATGACACACAGCTGTACATTGCAGTGTCTCCTGATGACACAGGGCCATTAGACACCCTTTTAAACTGTATTTTAGATATTAAGTCATGGATGGCAGCAAACTTCCTACAGCTCAACCAGGACAAAACTGAAGTTTTAGTTATAGGTCCTGAAGGCCAGAGAGAGAAACTTTTATCTAAATTTCAAAATTTTAAACCAGCAAAATCTGTAAAAAACCTGGGCGGGATTTTTGACTCTGAGCTGAATTTTATTCCACATATTAAAAATATAACAAAGATCGGTTTTTACCATCTGAAGAACATAGCCAGAGTCCGCCCGTTTCTCTCTCAGGCCAGCACGGAGGTGCTAATGCATGCTTTTATCTCTTCTCGTTTAGACTATTGTAATGCCCTGCTCTCTGGTCTTCCCAAAAAGAGCATTTTAAATCTACAATTATTGCAAAACTCGGCCGCTCGCGTGCTGATGAGGACCAGAGGGCGGGAACACATTACACCGATTTTAAAGTCGCTGCATTGGCTCCCCGTCCGCTTCAGGATCGATTTTAAGGTTTTTTTATTAGTTTTTAATGTCTTAAAGGCCTTGCGCCTTCTTATTTATCTGATCTGCTTTTAACGTATCGACCCTCGCGGACCCTGAGGTCCTCCGGCAGTGGCCTCTTAACTGTACCACAAGCCAGGACAAAGACCCACGGCGAGGCGGCATTTAGCCGCTATGGCCCCCGGCTGTGGAACAGCCTGCCGGAGAACCTCAGGACTGCAGAGACTGTCGATGTTTTTAAAGGAAGGTTAAAAACTCACCTTTTTAAGCAGGCTTTTAACTGAGTTTTATAATTAGGGCCCGAGCACTACAGTGCGTAGGACCCTATTGTTCTTCTAGTGTTTCTTTGGCGGTTTGGTGGTTTGTTTGGCGGTTTCTTTATTAGGGCCCGAGCACGAAAAGGCAAAGGGCAGCGATCAGTGTGAAACACTGAACGCTGCCTTTGCCTTGCAGTGCAAAGGCCCTATTGTTCCTGCTCTGTTTGTTTGGCGGTTTCTTTATTAGGGCCCGAGCCCGAAAAAGGCAAAGGGCAGCGATCAGTGTGAAACACTGAACGCCCATTTTGGGCCATTTTGAACGGCCATTTTGAACAGATTTGCCACGTGGAACAAAATGGTTTTTGGAGATGAAGGGATCCACGTAAAATCACCAAATCCACACAAATACTTGTTAATCTCAAGACCTAATATTTAATATACAATTCAGGAATGGACGTGGTCAAACGGCTCCACAGCGCCCCCTACAAATATTTGAATACTAATATAAAATCACTGTTTTATCCTACAAACATGAAATTTAGTACATACATATAGTATCCCACGACCAACAGATTTGCACAGTCGAAATTCCAATCGGCTCTAAGGCGCCCCCTAGACAAGGTCTTGTGGACACATTGGAATTTAACGAACTCCTCGTAGGATTTTTACCCGATCTTTACCAATTCCGCCGTGTGGCATCTAGACCCATCCAGGATGAAAAGTTATTAAAATCTCGTGGCTGCGTCACATGGTGTGGGCATGGCATGCCGGCCATTTGGAGCATGTGACCATGAAGTGTGAAATGCTCATAACTTCACTGTACATGATAAGATGTGAATTAAACTTGATATGCTTGATGACAGGTTATCCCTCAACACTGTGGCACACTCAAACAGCTCCACAGCGCCCCCTAGAAATTTAGAAATTTCATATAAAATCACTGGTTTTTGTCACGTGACGCAAGGCTTGAGAATGGCTGCCTAGAAATCTGCTCCGACCGTCGTGGCATTAAGTTTTGTATATAACCGGCGCTCGAGCCACACAAAGTTGATTTATTCAGAGTCTACAACGATCTTGGTTCAGACAAAATGCCAAGCAGCAAAAATATCGCAGGGAAAAGTTCAACGGCAAAGAATACCGCCGCAACTGCCTCAGAACGTGCTAGCAGCGTCAAGCTAACGTCGGCTCCAGCTAATGACACCACTCCCGACTGTGCTAGCAGCGCTAACCTAACTGCGTGGCTAACGACGGCTGACATAGCTAGTGACACCACCACCGAGCGCACCGGCTGCCCTAAACCAACTCTGGCTACAGTTAAAGACAGCGAACCAGGCACAGTGGCCACGGACATCACTAAAATATACAAGCTTCTCTCTGAAATCTCGAGGGGACAAAACAACAAGCTGGATGAAATCCACCGAACCACCACATCCATGGAGTCGAAACTCAATTCTATTGCCCTACGTCTGTCCGAAGTAGAAAGTCGCCTGGAGTTTCTGGAAAACAGCGACAAGGCGCTAAAAGCCGACCCACCTGTGCCCCGGAGTGAGCTGGAGTTGCTCCGCCAGCGGGTGGACGATCTTGACTCCCGGAGCCGCCGCAATAACCTGATCTTCGTGGGCTTCCCCGAATCTTGTGAGGACTCCGGTGTCCCTTCATTCTTAACACAAGTGATTCCAGACATTTTGGGGCTTGAATTTCCCATGGGCATGGAAATAGATAGAGCCCACCGAGCTTCAGCTCGACGCAGACCGGACGGCCAGACACCCAGAGCCATAGTTGCAAGATTTTTACGCTATCAAGACCGGGACCGGATCCTGCAGGCAGCCCGTAACAAAGGGAAGCTAACATGGAGAGAGCATCGCATTATGATCTTCCCGGATTATTCCAAGGCTGTGAGCGACAAGCGCAGACGATTTAAGCAGTGTAAGGAAATGCTCCATGAGCGACGTATAAGATTCTCCCTGCGCTACCCGGCTGTCCTGGTGATCAACCCCACAGGTGAGGGAGGACGGCGCCGGGAGTTTGACGACCCGAAGAGTGCGCTGGAATACATCGGGACCCTGTGACTGGCATATTCCACAACGCGCACCGAATAAGCGGACAATAATATGGACACGAAACATTCAACGCCGCTCGCTCAAGCCTTATGTATGTACAACCTATTTTTCACAGATGGACCTACCTGTCTATTGCTCACACAACACGCATCAGGTAACAAATATCTTTGTTTAATAGGCTATTTCAAGCACATTATGTGATTTCTAGTTGTATATTTCAAGTAACAGAAATACAAGTGAGTTATTCTGTCTGATTGTGTTGTGGGCCGTGTGCGGGACACGATTCACACTCTGTTCAGAGAGCTGCTGCATCCCAAGCTGGGTATGTCCACCTGTCATTTATCAGAAGGATGCACCTTAACTTTTATAAATATAGTTTGTTTTGGGTCTCTCAATGACACTCTGTGCTTATGTATGACTATCTTATTATGAACGTAGTCTCAGAGTGGGCCCTTTGCTCTGTTGGGCCACTAAACACCGCTCTGTCTGTAATTTTATGTTAGCCGCGACGGTCTAGCTTTTGGTTTTTGGGGACAGCCTTTTTCTATGGGTCACGGACCATGGTACTTTCAGTTAAAGCTCAGCGCGATGTTTATTCGCGTTTAAGAGTTTCTCAGTTCAGTTCTTGTTCTATGGCTGTTATCTTCACTGTGTTTTTTGTGTGTGTTTGTTGTACGTGGGGTATTCTTCAGTTTTTGGCAGATTGTATTGAACATATGGGAGCCCATCCACAACATGCATTCATTTAGCAATACTGGATTGTGTTATCTGAGCCTTAATGTAAAGGGTCTGCATTCACCTATCAAAAGAAAAAAAGTCCTGACATATTTTAAGTCAAAGCACTGCGATGTCGGCTTTATCCAGGAGACGCACTTACTCGACCAAGAAGCAAGAAAACTCCGTCAGGGATGGGTAGGACATGTTTCTGCAGCATGTGGCTCTAGCCGTAGCAGGGGTCTTGCCATTCTGATAAACAAACATCTACAATATAAATGCATCAAGGAGGCCAAGGATGATTCAGGGAGGATTTTGGTAGTCTTAGCTGAGATACAAGGCATTACAGTTATTTTAGCTAATGTATATGCTCCCAATGTTGAGGATTCTGCCTTCATTGGGCTGTTGGAGTATAATCTCAATGGAATGGGTAGCTACCCGAGGCCAGCCAGAGCACTTCACCAAGTTATCTTGGGGGGAGACTTTAATCAGGTGTGGGACCCAATATTAGACAGGCAACCTTCAATACCTCGGCCACGTAGATCAGTTAATGTGCTTAAAGATATGTGTGAAGGCCTGGGCCTGGTTGACATCTGGCGTCTTCACAATCCAACATCCATGGAATATACATATTACTCACCGCCCCATGGCTCTCTCTCTAGGATAGACTACTTTTTTGTTTCTGATTGTCTTGTATCCTCCACAGTCTCGTGCAGCATAGGAAGTATCCATATCTCAGACCATGCTCATGTAATGGTTAATATCCTCCCCCTAAATAAATCAAACAGGACCCCTAGATGGAGAATGAACTCAAGTCTTCTCCTGGATTCCAGTTTCAGAGAGTCTCTGAGAGATCAAATTGCTCTGTTTAAAGAAACTAACTTACCAACAGCCCCTTCAGCTGGGGTTGCTTGGGAAGCTATGAAAGCCTTCCTTAGAGGATACATTATACAGCACGCTTCATTTAGGAAAAAACAAAATATGGCCAAACAAGTTGAATTGGAGAAGCAGATTCAGCTAGCTGGAATGCATACAAACAAAATATGACACCTTCTAACTTAACTTCTCTAACCCGCCTCAAATATGAGGTTAATTCTATCCTCACCGGGAAGGCAGAGTTTGCTCTATTCAGAGCTAGACAGAAGCAGTTCGAAGAGGGGGATAAGGCTGGAAGAATGCTGGCGAGATATATAAAACAGAGAGAGGCTGTGAATGCTATTCCAGCAATTAAAAATAGTGAGGGGTGCTTGGTGACTAATCCTATAGACATTAATGCAGAGTTTAGACGTTTTTACTCTGGGTTGTATGCTTCTGAACTTCATGCAAGCAGTGAAGACGTTAGATCTTTCCTTACTGGTCTGAACCTTCCCACTTTAAGTGAAGAACAACAAGATATACTGGATGCACCCATCACTACTGAGGAGATCATGGAGGTCATTAAGAGTTTGTCATCTGGCAGGGCCCCTGGTCTGGATGGCTTCACGGCCGAGTTTTATAAGTGTTACGCTGCAGAACTGGCACCATTATTGTTGGACGTCTATACAGAGGCGTTCGATGCTGGATTCCTTCCCCCATCCCTGACGGAGGCAGTTATTACTGTTATCTTAAAGAGTGGTAAAAATCCCACAGACTGCAGAAATTACAGACCCATTTCACTGTTGGGCTTCGATGAGAAGATCCTGTCCAAGCTTCTATCCAACAGACTCAACAAAGTTATTACCACCTTAATCCACCCCGACCTGGTGGGTTTCATCCCTAAACGTAGCTACGTCAATAATATCAGGCGATTAATTGATATCATGTGGGCCACCCGTAACAATAATTCCCCTGCAGCTGCCATCTCCTTAGACGCAGAAAAGGCTTTTGACAGGGTTGAGTGGCTTTATTTATTTACTACCTTGGAGTCATATGGCTTTACTAATAAATTTATCAAATGGATAAAACTTCTGTACACCCATCCCAAGGCTGCAGTGTTAACTAACGGCCTGGTCTCACCCTGGTTTGAACTAGGTAGGGGCACCAGGCAGGGTGATGGAATCTCCCCAGGGCTTTTCGCTCTGGCCTTGGAACCTTTGGCAACAGCTATCCGATTGGATCCCTTGATTTCAGGTGTTCAAATTGGCCAATCTACCCACAAGCTGGCGTTATATGCAGACGACATCCTTGTTTTCATCTCTGAACCAGAGCGCTCTCTTCCTGCATTACTTAAAATAATCGATACCTTCTCTCGCCTGTCAGGTTACAAAGTTAACTGGTCCAAATCAGAAGCTCTCCCTCTAACATCAGACTGTCCTAGGAACATCTTCCTGAGGGGAACTTTTTCCTGGCCTAGCCATGGCATCAAATATCTGGGTATCATCATTCCCCCCAGGCTAGTGGACATAGCTAAAGTTAACATGGATCCCCTGGTATACCAGCTCAAAGCAGATATTGAAAGATGGTCCCCTCTATTCTTATCATTATGGGGGAAAGCCAATGTTCTGAAAATGACTTGTGCCCCCAAGATTAATTACCTTCTCCAGGCGCTCCCAATCAGAATCCCTCTGAAGTATTTCAAGCAACTAGATGCGCTTTTTAACAGTTTCCTCTGGAATAGTAAGCGTCCTAGGCTTAATCTGTCGAAATTACAAAAACCTATTGAGGAGGGAGGTCTGGGCATTCCAAATTTACTATTGTACTACTATGCCTTTGGCCTTCGACATCTTGCTCACTGGTGTCTTCCCCCAGAACGTGCCCCTCCCTGGTTTCACATTGAGATGGACATTTGTCATCCCTTGCCCCCTATCCACCTAATCACAGCTGCACTGCCCAAAGAGGTTCAGACCCACCCTATTCTTACAAATATGCAATGGATCTGGAAAAGAATCTCAATTAAGTTTAAAATTAATCCCTACCTGAATCTTTCTGCAAGTATCTGGTTGAATCCCAAGCTTAAAAGCTCCAAGCAAATCAGCTCCACCTCCCCCACCACAGCAGGGGCCCAGGCCTCTTCTCCACTGCCTACCTCAGTGACTCCCTCCCCTCCCTTCACCTCTTCATCTACAGCGACGCCTTTCTCCATACTGGAGAGGGACGTCAACAGGCTCTTCAAGAGGCAGAACCCCCGTAAAGCAGCCGGGCCTGACTCTGTCTCTCCATCCACCTTGAAGCACTGCGCTGACCAGCTGTCCCCAGTGTTCACGGACATCTTTAACACCTCACTGGAGACATGCCATGTGCCAGCCTGCTTTAAAACCTCCACCATCATCCCTGTCCCTAAGAAACCAAGGATCACAGGACTTAATGACTACAGACCCGTCGCCCTGACCTCTGTGGTGATGAAGTCTTTTGAGCGCCTTGTGTTGTCTTACCTCAGATCCATCACAGACCCACTCCTGGACCCCCTGCAGTTCGCCTACAGAGCCAACAGGTCTGTAGACGACGCTGTCAACATGTCCCTCCACTACATTCTCCAGCACCTGGATTCCCCAGGATCCTATGCCAGGATCCTGTTTGTGGACTTCAGCTCTGCCTTCAACACAATCATCCCGGCTCTTCTGGAAGACAAGCTCTCCCAGCTCAGCGTGCCTGACCCCACCTGTAGGTGGATTACAGACTTCCTATCCAACCGGAGGCAGCACGTGAAGCTGGGTGATCATGTCTCTGACTCCCGCTGCATCAGCACCGGTTCCCCCCAAGGCTGCGTCCTTTCTCCTCTGCTCTTCTCCCTGTACACCAACAGCTGCACCTCCAGTCATCAGTCGGTCAAGCTCCTGAAATTTGCTGATGACACCACCCTCATCGGACTCATCTCTGGTGGTGATGAGTCTGCCTACAGGTGGGAGGTTGACCATCTGGTGACCTGGTGCAGCCAAAACAGCTTGGAGCTTAATGCTCTAAAGACAGTGGAGATGGTGGTGGACTTCAGGAAGAGCGCAGCCCCACCTATCCCCATCACCCTGCTTAAAACCCCGGTGGACACTGTGGACTCCTTCCGCTTCCTGGGAACTGTCATCTCCCAGGACCTCAAGTGGGAGCTGAACATCAGCTCCATCACCAGGAAGGCACAGCAGAGGATGTACTTTCTGCGGCAGCTGAGGAAATTCAACCTGCCAAAGACTATGATGGTGCACTTCTACACCTCCATCATAGAGTCCATCCTCACCTCCTCCATCACCATCTGGTACGCTGCTGCCACTGCCAAGGACAAGGTCAGGCTGCAGCGTATCATTCGCTCAGCGGAGAAGGTGATTGGCTGCAGTCTCCCATCCCTCCTGGACCTGTACACCTCCAGGACTCTGAGGCGTGCAAGGAGGATTGTAGCTGACCCCTCCCACCCTGGACACAGACTTTTTCAACCACTGCCCTCTGGCAGGAGGATGCGGTCCATCAGGACCAAAACCTCACGCCACAAAAACAGTTTCTTTCCATCTGCAGCCAGCCTCATAAACAAGGCCCCTGACCCCCACTGACATCCCCACCCTCCCCTCCCAAGAGACACTTGTCATGGACAAGAATAAACACCTGCTTTTTTTTTGCACTGTCTTGCACTATCCACCTGACATTTTGCACATATGCCAGTGTACTTATCTGTATATATTTTATTCTATTCTATTCCACTTCTTCTTTCATATATATATATATATATATATATATTTTTTATGTTATTTTATTTCTTACTATCTTAATCGTTTGCACCAACAGACCAAGACAAATTCCTTGTAATGTAATAATTACTTGGCAATAAACTTGATTCTGATTCTGATTCTGATTCTGATTCTAAAATAGAAAATAAGCCATTTTTGTGGAAGCAATGGGTGGAAAAAGGTATTTTGGTGCTAGGAGATTTATATGATGGAGGCACACTGAAATCATTTACAGCTCTAGCACAGCAGTTTGGCCTCCATCAGCAGCAGTTCTGGCGATACCTCCAAATAAGACATCTCCTATCTCAAACCTTTGGTTCCACTTCAACAGCCCCCCCTAGCTCTGACATTCATTCTCGTGTAATAAAGATATTCGGTACAGGCCAAGAGGCCTCCAAATATTACTCCTTTTTACTTAAAGGCGCTGCTAGCAAGGGTGCCAACCTAAAGTCAGCTTGGGAGTCTGATCTTAGACTGTCATTTACAGAGGAAGAGTGGAGCAGTATTTTAAAGAACTATAAGAAAGTGTCACGGGAACTTAAAACCAGATTGGTACAATTCAAAATATTAAACAGGGTGTACTGGTCCCCCTCTAGGCTTCATAGGGTGAAATTAAGGGATAGCCCAAACTGTTGGAGATGTGGGGGGAGTATTGGTACACTCCTCCATATGCTGTGGTCCTGTCCGCTGGTACAAACATTTTGGTCAGCTGTTCACGAAAACATTAAACTGATCCTTAAGTTGAATATCCCGTTCTGCCCAAGCCTGTACGTCCTAGGCGATCCTCTCCCTCTAAAAACCCCTCCCTTCAGCACAGGCAGAGTGGGTGCAAACATCCCTCATGCTTGGAAGGAAACTTATAGTCTCAGAATGGAAGACAACAACTTTACCACCAGTCAGGGTGTGGTTCTCACAGTTGGGCATAGTGGCAGCTCATGAGGGTCTCTCTTTTAGACTAACTAACCAGGTTGAGAGATACCACGCAAAGTGGGGAAACTACATCTCATTCATCAAGGGACCCTGACATTTTTGCAGCCCTAATAATGAACTACTACAGCTGGAACAATTGTTTTTTTTTCTCTTCATACTATCTGCCAATCCCGTTACGTTTTATGTTATTTTTTCTTTTTTGTTTGTTTGCTTTGTGTAGCTTTCTTAAGGTGTGTGTATAAATGCAAGTTTAACAGTACGCATATATGTGAAAGTGCGTGTATGTATTGTATATGCACAGGTCTATATGTACTCAAAATTTGTCATTTTATCTTCAGTTTTGATGTATTGTCTGTTATTGTTGGAAGAAATGGAAAATAAATAAAAACTTCAAATCAAAAAAAAAAAAAAAAAAATCACTGGTTTGTCATACAGACATGAAATTTTGTACATGTGCAGAGCAGGATGACACGAACACAATTGCATGCCATAAACATTCCGATCGCCTCCACAGCGGCGGAACAGGGGGGAGCGAGGGCCCGTCCGACGCTGCTTGCAGCTTTAATTAGGGCCCGAAGCACTACAGTGCGTAGGACCCTATTGTTCCTGTAGTGTTTCTTTGGGGGGATGGGGGGATGGCGGTTTCTTTTTCTTACGCCACTTTGAACCTCAATTTGACCCCCTAAACATGCTCAAAAACTCCCCAAATTTGGCACACACATCAGGACTGGTGAAAAATTTGATATTTTGGGGGAATTACACATATGAATGGCAAAATGACTCAATAGCGCCACCTTGAAAATTTTGCTTTAGTGGAGTTAATACGGCTAGTTTCACGTAAACTCATGAAATTTGGTACACAGGTACAGTAGCCCAAGACAAAAACATTCCTGCTTTTAAAATTTCAAAAAAGGCTCAACGGCGCCCCCTAGAGCACGTAGTGTGCAGGCATTGGAATTTAACGAACTCCTCCTAGGATTTTTGTCCGATTTTCACCAAATTCGCTGTGTGGCATCTTGACCCATCCAGGATGAAAAGTTATTAAAATCTTGTTGCTGCGTCACATGGTGTGGGCGTTGCATGGCGGCCATTTTGAACAAAAAGCTTAACATTGTACAATGGAACACGTGCGCAGGCATTGGAAATTAACGAACTCCTCCCAGGATTTTTATTCGATTTTCACCAAATTGGCTGTGTGGCATTTACACCCATCCAGAATGAAAAGTTATTAAAATCTTGTGGCTGCGTCACACGGTGTGGGAGTGGCATGGCGGCCATTTGGAACAAAATCGCCATGTGGAACGAAATGGGTTTTGGAGGTGAAGTGATACATGTAAAATCACCAAATCCCCACAAAACCTCATTAATCTCAAGACCTAATGTTTAATATACAATTCAGAAATGGGCGTGGTCAAACGGCTCCACAGCGCCCCCTACAAATATTCAAATACTCATATAAAATCACTGCTTTATTCTACAAACATGAAATTTGGTACACACATATAGTATCCCAAGACCAACAGATTTGCACAGTCAAAATTCTAATCGGCTCTACGGTGCCCCCTAGATAAGGTTGTGTGGAGAGGAGCATGATCAGGAGTGAGGGCCCGTTCGACGCTGCTTGCAGCTTTAATTAGGGCCCGAAGCACTACAGTGCGTAGGACCCTATTGTTCCTGCAGTGTTTCTTTGGCGGTTGGTTTGGTGGTTTGCCGGTTTGGTGGTTTCTTTGGCGGTTTCTTTTTCTTACGCCACTTTGAACCTCAATTTGACCCCCTAAACATGCTCAAAAACTCCCCAAATTTGGCACACACATCAGGACTGGTGAAAAATTTGATATTTCAGGGGAATTACACATATGAATGGCAAATGACTCAATAGCGCCACCTAGAAAATTGGGCTTTAGTGGAGTTAATACGGCTAGTTTTATGTAAACTCAGGAAATTTGGTACACATGTACAGTAGGCCAAGACAAAAATATTCCTGCTTTTAAAATTTCAGAAAAGCTCAACGGCGCCCCCTAGAGCACGTGGTGTGCAGGCATTGGAATTTAACGAACTCCTCCCAGGATTTTTGTCCGATCTTCACCAAATTCGCTGTGTGGCATCTAGACCCATCCAGGATGAAAAGTTATTAAAATCGCGTGGCTGCGTCACACGGTGTGGGTGTGGCATGGCGGCCATTTTGAGCAAATTCGCCATGTGGAACGAAATGAGTTTTGGAGGTGAAGGGATCCATGTAAAATCACCAAATCCACAAAAATGCTAATTAATCTCAAAACCTAATGTTCAATATACAATTCAGGAGTGGACGTGTTCAAACGGCTCAACGGCGCCCCCTAGAAAAAGCTGCGCGCAGGCATTGGAATTTATCGAACTCCTCCCAGGATTTTTGTCCCATCTTCACCAAATTGGCTGTGTGGCATCAAGACCCCTCCAGGATGAAAAGTTTTTAAAATCTTGTTGCTGCGTCACACGGTGTGGGCGTGGCATGGCGGCCATTTTGATCAAAAAAGCTCCATGGCGCCCCCTAGAAAATGTGGCGCGTAGGCATTGGAATTAAACGAACTCCTCCCAGGATTTTTGTCCCATCTTCACCAAATTTGCTGTGCAGCATCTAAACCCCTCCAGGATGAAAAGTTATTAAAATCTTGTGGCTGCGTCACACGGGGTGTGTGTGCCATGGCGGCCATTGTGAACAAAAAAGCTTAACGGTATCCCATGGAAAACCCTGTGCGCAGGCATTGGAATTTAACGAACTCCTCCCAAGATTTTTATCCGATTTTCACCAAATTGGCTGTGTGGCATTTACACCCATCCAGAATGAAAAGTTATTAAAATCTTGTGGCTGCGTCACACGATGTGGGAGTGGCATGGCGGCCATTTTGAACAAAATCGCCATATGGAATGAAACAGGTTTTGGAGGGGAAGGCATCCTCGTAATTTCACCAAATCCACACAAATCCTCATTAATCTCAAGAACTAACAATTGATATACAATTCAGGAATGGCCATGGTCAAACGGCTCCACAGCGCCCCCTACAAATATTCAAATACTCATATAAAATCACTGCTTTATCCTACAAACATGAAATTTGGTACACACGTACAGTATCCCAAGACCAACAGATTTGCACACTCCAAATGTCAAACAGCTCCACAGCGCCCCCTACAAATTTAAAAAATTCCTATAAAATCACTGGTTTGTCCTACAGACATGAAATTTGGTACATGTGCAGAGCAGGATGAGACAAATACTGCTACAGACATTCCGATCGTATCCAAAGCGGCTGTGGGGGGGAAGCGAGGGCCCGTCCGACGCTGCTTGCAGCTTTAATTAGGGCCCGAGCACTACAGCGCGTAGGACCCTATTGTTCCTGTAGTGTTTCTTTGGGGGGATGGCGGTTTGGCGGTTTGTTTGTTTGGCGGTTTCTTTTTCTTACGCCACTTTGAACCCCAATTTGACCCCCTAAACATGCTCAAAAACTCCCCAAATTTGGCAGACACATCAGGACTGGTGAAAAATTTGATATTTTGGGGGAATTACACATATGAATGGCAAAATGACTCAATAGCGCCACCTAGAAAATTGGGCTTTAGTGGAGTTAATACGGCTAGTTTCACGTAAACTCATGAAATTTGGTACACATGTACAGCAGCCCAAGACAAAAACATTTCTGCTGTTGAAATTTCAAAAAAACTCAACAGCGCCCCCTACAGCATGTGGTGCTCAGGCATTGCAATTTAACGAACTCCTCTTCGGATTTTTATCCGATCTTCACCAAATTCGCTGTGTGGCAATTAGACCCCTCCACGATGAAAAGTTCTTAAAATCTTGTGGCTGCGTCATATGGTGTGGGCGTGGCAGGGCGGCCATTTTGAACAAAAAAGCTCCATGGCGCCCCCTAGAAAACATGGCTTGTAGGTATTGGAATTTAACGAACTCCTCCCAGGATTTTTGTCCCATCTTCACCAAATTTGCTGTGTGGCATCTAGACGCCTCCAGGATAAAAAGTTATTAAAATCTTGTGGCTGCGTCACACTGTGTGGGCGTGGCATGGCGGCCATTTTGAACTAAAAAGCTTAACATTGTACAATGGAACACGTTCTGCGAAGGCATTGGAATTTAACGAACTCCTCCCAGGATTTTTTTCCCATCTTCACCAAATTGGCTGTGTGGTATCTAGACCCATCCAGAATGAAAAGTTATTAAAATCTCGTGGCTGCGTCACACGGTGTGGGCGGGGCATGGCGGCCATTTTGAACAAATTTGCCATGTGGAACGAAATGGGTTTTGGGGGTGAAGGGATCCACGTGAAATTACCAAATCCACACAAATCCTCATTAATCTCAAAAGCTAACGTTCAATATACAATTCAAGAATGGACGTGGTCAAACGGCTCCACAGCGCCCCCTACAAATATTTAAATACTCATATAAAATCACTGCTTAATCCTGCAAACATTAAAATTGGTACATACAAAGAGTATCCCAAGACCAACAGATTTGCACAGTTGAAATTCCAATCAGATCTACGGCGCCCCCTAGAAAAGGTCCTGTGGAGAGTAGGGCGTTGAGAAGCGAGTGCCCGTCC
>CM045450.1:206167-263667 GCA_024666655.1 Dascyllus trimaculatus
AGTGGCAGCCACAGGCAAAGTCTCTGGGGGCAGAGTGGCAGCCACAGGCAAAGTCTCTGGGGGCAGAGTGGCAGCCACAGGCAAAGTCTCTGGGGCAGTCTCTTTGCCAGACAATTCATCGGCTGACTCTGGAACAGTCTTTTTGTCCAGGGAAAAGTCAGCTGAATGTGGCAAACTCCAGTGCACAATACTGGGTGAGACGGCGTCGATGACCCGCTCGGGAACAGGAACAGAGGAGACGGCGTCGACGACCCGCTCGGGAACAGGAACAGGAACAGAGGAGACGGCGTCGACGACCCGCTCGGGAACAAGAACAGAGGAGTCGGCGTCGACGGGCCCCTCTGGAACGGGATCAGGATCCGGTGAGGCGGCAGCATCGGGCCCCTCTGGAACGGGATCAGGATCCGGTGAGGCGGCAGCATCGGGCCCCTCTGGAACGGGATCAGGATCCGGTGAGGTGGCAGCATCGGGCCCCTCTGGAACGGGATCAGGAGCCGGACCTGGAGTGGCGGCTTGTCGGACTGGAACTGGACCCTGGCAGGCGGAGTCGACCAGGACCGGAACTGGACCCTGGCAGGCGGAGTCGACCAGGACCGGAACTGGACCCTGGCAGGCGGAGTCGACCAGGACCGGAACTGGACCCTGGCAGGCGGAGTCGACCAGGACTGGAACTGGACCCTGGCAGGCGGAGTCGACCAGGACTGGAACTGGACCCTGGCAGGCGGAGTCGACCAGGACTGGAACTGGATCAGGTGAGTCAATGTCAGCGACCCCCTCAGGAACAGGATCCACCAGGATGCAGGTGCTCGGCAGCTGGACCTCAACGGCGCTCGGCAACTGGACCTCCGCGGCGCACGGCAGCGGCGAGGTCTGGCGTCCTTTGGAGCCACGTTTCCTCCTGGAGGACTTTCCAGAAGATGTATCCTTGGAGTGCTGGGGAGCTGGTTCAAGCAGGTTCTAGGCTCTATCAAGCAAAAATGAACACAACTCGCTGGAAGAGATGGAAACGGTAGGTGACTGGGAGCCCTTCTTCCGTTGGGAACCCCGCCGACCCTTGGGGGCTGATTTAAAAGCTAGGCGGGTTCCCCAAAAGGGAGACTCCCGGTCAACATCTGACAGGGTATCTGAGGGGGGATGATCTGATGGGTTATTGGCAGGAATGGTGGCAGGTTTGAGGTTATCCAAAACAGGGGGGGCAAATCCTTGTTGACCAACAGGTTGCAGGCTCATTACCCCCATATGGGTTGTGTGTGGAGTGGACCGGGGGCTAGTGGAAGGCAAAACTGCAGACTGGTGACCGGTTGACTGGGGAAAACTAGACTGGGGAAGTTTGGGATCCTGAGCTGACGCAGAATGATTATGCTGAGCAGACAAGGTGGCCAACTGACTTGTGAGGAAAGTGAACTGGTTCAACAGTGTTTGATGAGTGACAGACAGTTCTTTAATAACCTGTTCGTGATGGTCAAGTATCAATCCCTGACTGGTAACGGCCTGATTGACCTGGGGGCATGCTGACACTGAGCTACCACCAAGCTCTGTGCCTGCTGGGTTCTCTTCTGGCCAGACCATACTGTTACGGGAGGTGGCTGAGAGCCCACGCGCAGACACCAGAGCAGGCTGAATGACTTTCAACAGTGATTTATTATAGAAAGGACTGAACTGTGAACAAACCTGAGTGAAACTAAACTAACAGAGGATGAACCAACAGGAACAAAACTAAATATAGCAAAGGCCAAAATTAAACCAAAGAAATATTATAACCAACAACTGAGGAGGGGAATCCAAGGCAAACAGAATAATGTGCATGAAAAACTAACTAACAAATGGGGACAGAGGAAACTAACTACAACAGAAACAGAACTGAACTGAGGAAAAGCAGGAGCAGAGTGACAGAGAGGGAGGAAAGGAGAAAGAAAAGAGACAGGCAGGGCAAAGCAAGGATCATGACAGTACCCCCCCCTCAACGTGCGCCTCCTGGCGCATAACAAAAACACGATCAGGGTGCCGGAGAACGTCCCCGCTGAGGGGGGGAGTACACAACCCCAAAACAAACAAAAAAAAACAAAATCAAGACAAGCCGGGTGGGTGGAGGGGGTCTGGAGGAGGGTCAAACAAAACAACTAAAAGTGTCCAGAACAGTCTGGAGCCAGCCCTTATCAAACTGAGTTCAGAAGAAAGGCTAACTAGTCCAATAAAAAAAGCTCAGGCGGGCGGCTGGGAAACAAGGTCCAACAAAACTAAACTGTTCCAAAAGCAACAAAAGCAAAGAGACCAGAGGAAAGTCCAGGGACTGGACCAAGTTGCGGACAGGCGGGGCCGCTCCGGAGGACGGCCCGGAGGCTGGACGGACAGGCGGGGCCGCTCCGGAGGACGGCCCGGAGGCTGGACGGACAGGCGGGGCCGCTCCGGAGGACGGCCCGGAGGCTGGAAGGACAGGCGGGGCCGCTCCGGAGGACGGCCCGGAGGCTGGAAGGACAGGCGGGGCCGCTCCGGGGGACGGCCCGGAGGCTGGACGGACAGGCGGGGCCGCTCCGGAGGACGGCCCGGAGGCTGGACGGACAGGCGGGGCCGCTCCGGGGGTCGGGCAGGAGGCCGGCGTCGGGCTGGACGGAACCCATCGGGCGGTCGGGCAGGAGGCCGGCGTCGGGCTGGACGGAACCCATCGGGCGGTCGGGCAGGAGGCCGGCGTCGGGCTGGACGGAACCCATCGGGCGGTCGGGCAGGAGGCCGGCGTCGGGCTGGACGGAACCCATCGGGCGGTCGGGCAGGAGGCCGGCATCGGGCTGGACGGAACCCATCGGGCGGTCGGGCAGGAGGCCGGCATCGGGCTGGACGGAACCCATCAGGGGGTCGGGCAGGAGGCCGGCGTCGGGCTGGACGGAACCCATCGGGCGGTTGGGCAGGAGGCCGGCAACCCTCAGGTGGTTGGCCTGGAGGTCGGCAACACAGGATACCCTCTAGCAGACGGACTGACGGACAGACGGACAGACGGACAGACGGACTGGCGAACAGACGGACAGACGGACTGGCGAACAGACTAACAGGAGACGAGGACCCTCGGGAGGCCGGACCGGGAACCGGCGAAGGCGGGACCCCTCGGGAGGCCGGACCGGGAACCGGCGAAGGCGGGACCCCTCGGGAGGCATGGGCGCCAAAGCAGTGGCAGCCACAGGCAAAGTCTCTGGGGGCAGAGTGGCAGCCACAGGCAAAGTCTCTGGGGGCAGAGTGGCAGCCACAGGCAAAGTCTCTGGGGCAATCTCTTTGCCAGACAATTCATCTGCTGACTCTGGAACAGTCTTTTTGTCCAGGGAAAAGTCAGCTGAATGTGGCAGATTCCAGTGAACACCACTAAGTGAGACGGCGTCGACGACCCGCTCGGGAACAGGAACAGGAACAGGAACAGAGGAGACGGCGTCGACGACCCGCTCGGGAACAGGAACAGGAACAGAGGAGACGGCGTCGACGACCCGCTCGGGAACAAGAACAGAGGAGTCGGCGTCGACGGGCCCCTCTGGAACGGGATCAGGATCCGGTGAGGCGGCAGCATCGGGCCCCTCTGGAACGGGATCAGGATCCGGTGAGGCGGCAGCATCGGGCCCCTCTGGAACGGGATCAGGATCCGGTGGAGGCGGCTGTCTGGACTGGAACAGGAGCCGGACCTGGAGTGGCGGCTTGTCGGACTGGAAACTGGACCCTGGCAGGCGGAGTCGACCAGGACCGGAACTGGACCTGGCAGGCGAGTCGACCAGGACCGGAACTGGACCTGGCAGGCGGAGTCGACCAGGACCGGAACTGGACCCTGGCAGGCGGAGTCGACCAGGACCGGAACTGGACCCTGGCAGGCGGAGTCGACCAGGACTGGAACTGGACCCTGGCAGGCGGAGTCGACCAGGACTGGAACTGGACCCTGGCAGGCGGAGTCGACCAGGACTGGAACTGGATCAGGTGAGTCAACGTCAGCGACCCCCTCAGGAACAGGATCCACCAGGATGCAGGTGCTCGGCAGCTGGACCTCAACGGCGCTCGGCAACTGGACCTCCGCGGCGCACGGCAGCGGCGAGGTCTGGCGTCCTTTGGAGCCACGTTTCCTCCTGGAGGACTTTCCAGAAGATGTATCCTTGGAGTGCTGGGGAGCTGGTTCAAGCAGGTTACTGGGTTGGTTTGTGGGGAAATTGTCCAGTCCAAGGGCTCTATCAAGCAAAAATGAACACAACTCGCTGGAAGAGATGGAAACGGTAGGTGACTGGGAGCCCTTCTTCCGTTGGGAACCCCGCCGACCCTTGGGGGCTGATTTAAAAGCTAGGCGGGTTCCCCAAAAGGGAGACTCCCGGTCAACATCTGACAGGGTATCTGAGGGGGGATGATCTGATGGGTTATTGGCAGGAATGGTGGCAGGTTTGAGGTTATCCAAAACAGGGGGGGCAAATCCTTGTTGACCAACAGGTTGCAGGCTCATTACCCCCATATGGGTTGTGTGTGGAGTGGACCGGGGGCTAGTGGAAGGCAAAACTGCAGACTGGTGACCGGTTGACTGGGGAAAACTAGACTGGGGAAGTTTGGGATCCTGAGCTGACGCAGAATGATTATGCTGAGCAGACAAGGTGGCCAACTGACTTGTGAGGAAAGTGAACTGGTTCAACAGTGTTTGATGAGTGACAGACAGTTCTTTAATAACCTGTTCGTGATGGTCAAGTATCAATCCCTGACTGGTAACGGCCTGATTGACCTGGGGGCATGCTGACACTGAGCTACCACCAAGCTCTGTGCCTGCTGGGTTCTCTTCTGGCCAGACCATACTGTTACGGGAGGTGGCTGAGAGCCCACGCGCAGACACCAGAGCAGGCTGAATGACTTTCAACAGTGATTTATTATAGAAAGGACTGAACTGTGAACAAACCTGAGTGAAACTAAACTAACAGAGGATGAACCAACAGGAACAAAACTAAATATAGCAAAGGCCAAAATTAAACCAAAGAAATATTATAACCAACAACTGAGGAGGGGAATCCAAGGCAAACAGAATAATGTGCATGAAAAACTAACTAACAAATGGGGACAGAGGAAACTAACTACAACAGAAACAGAACTGAACTGAGGAAAAGCAGGAGCAGAGTGAGAGAGAGGGAGGAAAGGAGAAAGAAAAGAGACAGGCAGGGCAAAGCAAGGATCATGACAGTCTGTACTGCAGCATCCCTTGCAGTGTGCATACTTTAGAATGCAGTATGCATACAACAGAAACATACTACTTCAACATAATATTGCGCCTTAGACTTTGACTGCCTTGCAAATATAACCATTATAGTCTGTAGAGTGAAATAAGCAGTTTTTTGTGTGCTCTTGATTGGACAAGATGACATATGTGACATTTTTTCTACTGTGTAGAGGATCGTGGGTCAGAATGTCCAGAAAACATTGCTTGCATACTGTAAAACGCAATCAGATGTGGTAAGACATCCTGGTATTTCTGACATACCACTTTTGGCATACAATATTGGAATGTACAAAACTGGTTTCTGCTACACCATATGGTAGTATAGGTATTTAAGAGCACTCTTACTCTATATCTTAGTGTAACTTAAGGCCTACTTCTAACTTCTGTTAGACTTAGGATCTACTTTCAGAGCTAAATTGCTTTGTCAATTACTCTGGCAAAAGCTTAAGTTAAGTTAGGACTGATGCACCCCATATTTTAAAAAGTTTATCCCTAAATCAGTCAGTTAGGAATTAAAAAAGGAATTCCTAATCATCAGTAACGTTAGCAAAATCTTTATTGACAGAGCCTGCACATCAAAACCCTGTAGTAGCTATTATAAATACGGTACAATAAGCTATTAATAATATTTGAAGAAGGCCAGATGATTAAATGAAAGTGAATGAGATATGAGCACTAAAGCTAGGAAAAGACTGAAATTGGCAAGTCTTAGCAAAGTAATGTAATGTAATGAAGCTTTAAAATAGAAATACAATTAAAAAGAACATTTTAATATAAATCAGCTTGAACCATTTTACTTAACCTTAAAAAATGGCACTTGCATACATCACATAAGATTAAAGCAAGTAAATATTTTTTTATCAGTCTTCAGTCCCACTCCATCATTTATTGAGGGTGCTATGTTCTCTTTTTTATCAATAATAATCTGTTCTCCTTAGGAAAATGCTTAATGTCTGTCTTTATCTTAAAACCATTTCTCTCTCTTTGTCTATGTCTCTCTCTTTCTGTTGACACAGGAACCCAACTGGGAATGTATTCACCACAGTCATCACTATTTCTTCTTCACAGATGATTCATGATGTTTTTATTGTTGCTGATTGATAATCATGCATAGCTATAGTGTATATCTGTGATACAGTAGCTGTGTGTGTGTGTGTGAGTTGGTGTGGTGCTTTTTCTTTATTATCTTTACAAATACAGTGATCACCCATTCTGTGCTATGCTGCAAGACACTCCCCACGGCAGCTGGCACTGATCCCCATATCTGGCTTCCACTGTGGGATTATCCTGATCTCACACATGAGTGATAAACACCACTTGTTAGGTTTAGCTTTCTTTTTGCTTGTTCTTTATTCATTTATTTTGGGGGATTTTTTTTTTTTTTTTTTTGGGGTGGGGTGGGGTGGGGTGGGGGACACATGTCGTTTACTAACATATTTCCAGTTTAGGTGGTATATAATGTCCAGATTTCATTGCAAATTAAATTGGCTTTAGATGACTATAATCGCTGTGTATAGCAGCAGTCAGCATTGTGTCCTGTCCCTAAACATTACAGAGTGTGGCTTTAGTTAATGAAGTTGACACACAAAGACTATACGTATAAACAGGAGCTGAAGTTTAGTTTGTTACTTCTAGATGTTTTTTGTTGAAGTCTTAACTCTGCAGCTGGATAATTATGAAGGTCTCCAAAGCGAGAGAGATGTCTACATGTATGCACACAACACAACAGTAACTTCATGAATTACTTATAATTATGGTGGAGCCCTGACTTTAAGACAGAATCAATCAGGATCTGGTCTCAGTGACAGCACGTCACACTGTGAACTTTTCTTCACCTCAGACAGGTGAGCTGTCACACATACAGTTTATAAGCTCCAGTTATCATCCCTTGTGAAACAGCTGAATCCTGAGTCCATCATGGAGGATTATTTTTTACCGCAAAAGTGTGATCTGTTAAGTAAATTAAAATTACTTTTCTTTTAGATTAGGTTTCTGTGTTAAGAAGATTTTTCCATGGGGCTCTTAGGTTTTGTTCAAGTCCAAATGATGTAACTGTGGTCTTCTGTCCCCTGTCTGCACTGGGGGTTTTTTTTGTTCTTTTTTTTTTAAGTAATAAACAAATTTAAATGGTCTGTTTCTTTTTTTCACCTTTCACAACATAGCAGCCGATCGTCATTAGTCTTCAAGCACGCAATGAAATCAAAATAAAACTTGATTTGTCAGTCCTGTATAAATTACAGTCATTACTCTGCACATTCTGATCCTAAAAAATAAAGTTGCAATATCAAAACAAACAGATTAATCTGAATGCTTGTATTCAACCTCAACTTGAGTTTGCCAGTGGGCATGTGGGAGACTCTAGAAAAAGATTCTTTGATCTGATGAGACCATATCTGATACTACTATTAAAGACATGGATGGATGGATGGATGGATGGATGGATGGATGGATGGATAGATAGATAGATAGATAGATAGATAGATAGATAGATAGATAGATAGATAGATATGGAGTTGGCACATCCTTTGCAGCTTTAATTCTTCTGGGAAAGCTTTCCACAAGGTTTAGGAGTGTGTTTATGGGAATTTTTGACCATTCCTCCAGAAGCACATTTGTGAGGTCTGTGCTTGAACATGGTGTTCATTATGGACAAACTGTAACTAGCACAGAAGTCCAATAACAGAACACTGCTCGGGTTCAGATCGGGGAGGCCGTTCCTCCCAATCACTCCCCTCCAGGTCTCACTGTCATTGCCCACGTGCAACGACAGTTGCCCACACAAGCCCGCCGCCTCTCACCATGGGCAGCTCCAGAGAAATGGAGTTCTAGAGCCCAAGCTGTGCGTGGAGGTGAGCCCGACTATATCTAGACGGCATCTCTCAACCTCCTGCACAAGCTCATGCTCCTTCCCCCCAAGTGATGTGACGTTCCAAGTCCCAACGGTTAGAAGCTGTGTCCGGGGATCGGGTTGCCGAGGCCCCCGCAGTCAACTGCCGCCCGATCCACATTACACTCGGCCCCTACGATTACCTCTGCGGGTGGTGGGTCCGCAGGAGGTCGGGCCCACATCGTCCTTTCAGGCTGGGCCCGGCCGAGCCCCGTGGGCAAAGGCTTGGCCACCAGGTGCTCCCATACGAGCCCCGACCCCAGGCCTGGCTCCAGGGTGGGGCCCCAGCTGCGCCTTGCCGGGTGACATCACAGTCCTTGATTTAGTTCTTGTCATAAGGGCTTGTTTAACTGCATTTAGTCTGATTCGTCACCTAGGACCTGTTTGCCTTGGGTGACCCTACCAGGGGCATAAAGCCCCTGACAACATAGCTCCCAGGATCATTCAGGCACTCAAACTCCCCCACCACGATAAGTTAGCAGTTCCAGGGGGAGTACACTGAACATAAAATTACATACACAAAAAATTTAAAAAGGGAATGAGTGAACCAGGTATTTCATGCCTCATATGGCAAAAGGAGAGGGGTAGTTATTTTAATTAGTAAGGGTGCACCAATCAAGGTTGAAAAAGAGATTAAGGATAATACTGGATGATATGTAATGATTGTAGGATCTATAGGAAACATAATTATTTCAGTACTGACTGTATGTGCCCCAAATGAAAAGAAAGATAGCTAAAGTAATAACTAGTGAAGCAAAGGGAATGTTACTGATGGGGGGAGATTTTAAAACAATGCAAAATGGCAGATTAGACAGATTTCCCCCAGATCAGGGACCAAGCACAAAAAAATCTACAGTATTGAATAACATGACTAAATAGCTTGGTCTTACTGATCCGTGGAGGAATAGCAATCCGAAGAGGAGAGATTATACATTTTACTCAAATCCACATTGTAGCTCTTTGAGGATAGATGTTTTTATGTATCACAACAACATATAGAAAAAGTATTAAAAAGTGGAATAGAAAACATTACTATAAGTGACCATGCACCTGCTATCCTAACCATTGATCTAGGTAATGAACACCCTTTCCGATATTGAAGGATGAATGTATCTATTCTGGCGAATGAAAGTATAGTTGAAGACATAAAGCAAAACTAGAAGAACAATAGGGTCCTATGCACTGTAGTGCTCGGGCCCTAATTAAAGCTGCAAGCAGCGTCGGACGGGCCCTCGCTCCTGATCATACTCCTCTCCACACGAACTTGTCTAGGGGGTGCCGTAGAGCCGATTAGAATTTTGACTGTGCAAATCTGTTGGTCTTGGGATACTATATGTATGTACCAAATTTCATGTTTGTAGGATAAAGCAATGATTTTATGTGAGTATTTGAATATTTGTAGGGGGCGCTGTGGAGCCGTTTGACCACGCCCATTTCTGAATTGTATATTAAATATTAGGTTTTGAGATTAATGAGGTTTTGTGTGGATTTGGTGATTTTAAATGGATCCCTTCACCTCCAAAACCCATTTCGTTCCACATGGCGATTTTGTTCAAAATGGCCGCCATGCCACGCCCACACCGTGTGACGTAGCCACTAGATTTTAATAACTTTTCATCCTGGAGGGGTGTAGATGCCACACAGCGAATTTGGTGAAGATGGGACAAAAATCCTGGGAGGAGTTCGTTAAATTCCAATGCCTGCGCCCAACGTGTTCCATTGTACAATGTTAAGCTGTTTTGTTCAAAATGGCCGCCATGCCACGCCCACACCGTGTGACGCAGCCACAAGATTTTAATAACTTTTCATCCTGGAGGGGTCTAGATGCCACACAGTCAATTTGGTAAAGATGGGACAAAAGTCCTGGGAGGAGTTCGTTAAGTTCCAATGCCTGCGCACCACGTGTTCCATTATACAATGATAAGGTTTTTTGTTCAAAATGGCCGCCATGCCACGCCCACATCGTGTGACGCAGCCACAAGATTTTAATAACTTTTCATCCTGGAGGGGTGTAGATGCCACACAGCGACTTTGGTGCAAATCGGATAAAAATCCTGGGAGGAGTTTATTAAATTCCAATGCCTGCGCACAGCGCTTTCTTGGGGGTGCTGTTGAGCTTTTTTGTTCAAAATGGCCGCCATGCCACGCCCACACCGTGTGACACAGCCACAAAATTTTAATAACTCTTAATCGTGGAGGGGTTTAGATGCCACACAGCGAATTGGGTGAAGATTGGATAAAAATCCTGGGAGGAGTTCGTTAAATTCCAATGCCTGCACACCACATGCTGTAGGGGGTGCTGTTGAGCTCTTTTTGAAATTTCAACAGCAGGAATTATTTTGTCTCGGGCTACTGTACCTGTGTACCAAATTTCATGAGTTTACGTGAAACTAGCCGTATTAACTCCACTAAAGCCCAATTTTCTAGGTGGCGCTATTGAGTCATTTTGCCATTCATATGTGTAATTCCCCCAAAATATCAAATTTTTCACCAGTCCTGATGTGTGTGCCAAATTTGGTGAGTTTTTGAGCATGTTTAGGGGGTCAAATTGGGGTTCAAAGTGGCGTAAGAAAAAGAAACAAACCGCCATCCCAACCGCCAAACCGCCAAACACTAGAAGAACAATAGGGTCCTACGCACTGTAGTGCTTCGGGCCCTAATTAAAGCTGCAAGCAGCGTCGAACGGGCCCTCGCTCCTGATCATGCTCCTCTCCACACAACCCTGTCTAGGGGGCACTGTAGAGCCGATTAGAATTTCGACTGTGCAAATCTGATGGTCTTGGGATACTATATGTGTGTACCACATTTCATGTTTGTAGGATAAAGCAATGATTTTATATGAGTATTTGAATGTTTCTAGGGGGCGCTGTGGAGCCGTTTGACCACGCCCATTTCTGAATTGTATATTAAATATTAGGTCTTGAGATTAATGAGGTTTTGTGTGGATTTGGTGATTTTACATGTATCACTTCACCTCCAAAACCCATTTCGTTCCACATGGCGATTTTGTTCAAAATGGCCGCCATGCCACGCCCCCACCGTGTGACGCAGCCACAAGATTTTAATAACTTTTCATCCTGGAGGGGTCTGGATGCCACACAGCCAATTTGGTGAAAATCGGATAAAAATCCTGGGAGGAGTTTGTTAAATTCCAATGCCTGCGCACCATGTGTTCTAGTTGGCGCTGTTTAGCTTTTAAAATATCAAATTTTTCGCCGGTCCTGATGTGTGTGCCAAATTTGGTGAGTTTTTGAGCATGTTTAGGGGGTCAAATTGGGGTTCAAAGTGGCGTAAGAAAAAGAAACCGCCAAACCGCCCCCCAAAGAAACACTACAGGAACAATAGTTTCCTACGCACTGTAGTGCTTCGGGCCCTAATTATTAGAATAAATATCTTGTCAAGACTATTATTTCTGTTTCAGTCACTTCCAGTTATGATTTCTGGTACCAAACCTAAAATGTGAGACAAAAGTTTGTCAAAATTTCTATCGCAAAACAAAAAAAAAGCAAGAATTAAATATGAGACACATTTGGCCCCCCAAAATAAAGGAGGACTAAATTGAACAGTGTCTAAAGAACTAATACTGAGCCGCTCAACTAAGAGCTCTTACATTACACGGATAACTGAAGACAAATATGCAATATGGGTGCAGATGGAGCAAAGGGCCTGCCCTACTGTGTCTTTGGGATCACTGCCATTTGTAACCAGGTCAGTGCAAAAGAACCTTAAAATAAAAATGTTTTGATTATAGAAACAATGAAAATTTGGTTGACAGTACAAAAGAAATTCAAATATCAAGCTCTGTAAGCAAAGCTACAAAAATAGCTACAAATCCAGACTTTGAACTGGGGACTATGGATGCAAGATTTGAGAAATGGACCAACAAGGGGTTAATATATATAGCACATATTTTTACAGGGTGAATTTTGAAATCATTTGAACAACTTAAATAAGAATTTAATTTACCAAATAATGATTTTTATAAATATTTGCAATTGAGACACTATCTCCAGAAACATAATGAATAACAATAATAATAAATTTTATTTATTTTGCACTTTTCAAGCAATAGAGCACAAAGTGCTTCACAAACAGATAAAATACAAGTACATAAAAGCAATAACATAAATTTTAAAAAATGGAGGGGAGTAGAATAGTAATAAAACATCAAAATAGTAAGATTAAGAGACTTAAATGAAAGTGCACCTACACAATAAATTTTTTTTAAACCATAAAATCAGCAAAAGCAAGTGTAACCCGTGTGGCTTTCCTTCTCCTTCTCTGCGTTGTGACTTGTGTAATAAAGGCAATCTCAGGACCAGGTCTGTCCTCTGGATCACTTTAATTCTCTGTTTGAATGACAAATCATATAATACAATGAGCCGATGTGTTCTCAGCAGCACATTTCCTCTCGCTCTGGCCATGCAGGTTACGGTTCTGGAGAAATAAGAAATATATATATGTACAAAAATAAAAAATAACCAATGTCTTACAAAAAACAATTATAAAACATAATGATCCAAATAAATTAGGACAATTAAATGTCAATGCAAATATAATACTCAGAAAAATAACTTCAAATAAATTAAATATTTTACCAGCAAAATAAATGCAAGCATCCAGAAAACATATGGTTTACTTATGACATTACTGAACAAAACAAGGAACATAACAACCAGCTATTCTCGTACCTGTTTGAATGACAAATCATATAATACAATGAGCCGATGTGTTCTCAGCAGCACGTCTCCTCTCGCTGCAAAAAAATACACAGCACACACGTTCAGACTGGGAAAGGGGCTCACTGCTACGCTAGCATAGCAGTCAGCTTAACACCCATCTCTATGACAAAAAAACATATATTTAACTGAAAGAGCTTCACTAAACCGAGGTAAAATAATGTTCACATTGTCCACAATCACCCACAGCACCTAACTCTGCCCTTAAGGCACAAATAATAACTTATAAAACTTTTATCAGAGGAGCGCACTCAAACTGTGACGTACCTCTGGCCATGCAGGTTACGGTTCTGGCCAGAGTACGCATGCGTCAAGCACATTGCTATGGCACAAATCTACAGACTCTTAAAGGGACAGGCACAAGAATAGCGCACATAAACAGGGAACATAACAAATTGGGGATTTTGGTGAAATACAATTGTTCTTCATGACAATCCGTTACATTCACCCCTCCTGAATTTCACTAAAATCATCACACACATAAAAGTGTAACACTAGAAGGTCTACGATAACACTGAGCACATCTACTGTACTGGACCAGCAAACACTAAAATCTCATCACACGAAAACAGTTAGAAACTATCTGTAAAACAGATCAAAAGGAGTTAACAGGTTGATCAGGCCTCTAACCCTTTAGGATCACAGAGGTGCAGCCTACACCTCAAAATCTGGTCCCACAGACACTCATGACAAACCCAGTCTCACAGACCACATATCCATTCAGAATGCACAGAAAACATCACTGAATTAATAAACTATATCACAGAATAAGCCTCAAGTGGCTGGCCCCAAACAATAGGTCTATGAACCATATTCTCAATCAGTCTGTTGACAGACCTGACCACCCTGCCTGCTCTGGAAACCACCCTACCCTGAACTGCAGCAACATCAGAAACATGTGTAGGTGAGTCTTGTTGCGGGTCAACATGTTGTTCGTTAGAAGCCTGGGGCAAGTCAGAGCTAAAAACTGGAGCGGTCTGCATGTCAACAGGGGAACAGTCTAGAACAGGGGCTGCGTCAGTCTGAGTCTCACAGTCAAAGGGAGAACTGGCTGAAACAGGGACCGTCACAGGCTGTGTCTCGACAAGGTCCACAGTAGAATCAGCAGCAACAGTGGCTGGCAAGGCCTGTGTCTCAGCAGGGTCAGGTGAGCCAGGGGCAGGTCCATTGTCCATCCCATCCACACCGTCAGGGTGTGTATCAAACTCGTCCAATAGCTGGGAACCAAGATCCTCTTCTCTAGTAGCTCCATCAACCCCATCAGAGTCAGACAGGACCCACTGAGATGTCCGCACCCGAGAAGACTCCATTGCCAGACTACTGAGCCCATCAATCTCTCCGTTGGTGCTGAGACAGTCATTGTCCTCATCGGAAAAGTTATCCGAAGGTTCACTCTCCAGGGTATCACAGATAGGGAGAAAATTCACATCCAAGAGGAGATTCCTGTGCACGACCTTGGACTGGCCTGAGACATCACTGACCTTATAGGTGTGATTTTTTGGGTTCCTCTCAACAACCGTGTACACCACAGGTTCCTACTTGTCAGCCAGCTTCCTCCTTCCACGCTCCCCTTTGTTAGCAAGCAGCACGCGATCGCCAACATTCAACGAGACACCTCTGACCTTCTTGTTGTATTGACAGGCCTGGTGTTTCCGCTCTTTGGTGGCATGTTGCTGTGCAATTCTGGTAGCCTCAGACAGGTAGGACATGAGTGTCCTCGAGTACCTGCTGTAGTCCATAACAACTGGATCGTGCAGGACAGACTTGAACATAACGTCAACTGGGAGCCTTGGGACACGGCCAAACATCAGGTAAAAGGGAGCATAGCCAGTGGTCTCATGGACAGTAGCATTGTAGGCAAATGTCAATGTCTGGATCTGCTGGGGCCATTCTTGCTTAGTTCTCATCGGGAGGGCGCGAAGCATATTGCCAAGAGTGCGGTTAAATCTTTCGGTGCCCCCATTGCCCATGGGATGATAGGCGGTGGTATGGGACTTGGCAACACCAGACAGCTGCAACAGTTCAAACAGTAACTCACTCAAGACCTCAAGTTGGGTCCCTGGTCTGAATGAATACGCTCTGGGAATCCATACACACAAAAAACATAGTCCCACAGTTTCCTGGCGACCTGCTTCGCAGTCTGGTTCTTGCAGGGGAAAGCATATGCCTTTTTTGTGAAGTGGTCGGTCACCACAAGGACGTCAACAGACCTCTTGTTTTTGTCTTCTGCCGACCAGAAGTCAATGCAGACTAGCTCCATGGGTGCTGTGGTCTCGATGCTCTCCAGTGGTGCTCGTGCTGCAGGCTCTGGGGTCTTGGCGAGTACACACCTCTCACAGCAGCGTACGTACTCCCTTACATCTCTCTGAATGGTAGGCCAGAAGAAACGTTGTCTCGCCAGGTGGAGCGTTCTGGCTTGACCCTGGTGCCCTGCCAAATCATGAACACCTTTCAGTGCCTTGTCTCTTAAACTCGCCGGCAACACCAACTGGAGCCTTTTTATCTTGCACACGGGGTCCCTTGTCGTCCTGTACAGAACCCCATCCTGAAACCTGATTCTCTCCCAGTGTTTCAACAGGGTCAATGCACCGGGACACATAGCATGTCTTTCCCGTCTCGAAGGACGTCTTTTGCGGGCGATGAAAGGCAGAACACAGGAGATGACAGGATCACTGAGTTGTTCAGCCTCCAACTCGCGTAAAGAGACTGCAGGTAGAGTATCCTGACCAACTGGCTACAGTCGCTGAACGTGCTGAGCAAGGTGAGCAGCCCTGTGTTTGACTTTGCTCTCCCAGTTGCTGTGATATGCCAGGGTGGCCTTGACCTCTGAGGAGCTGCAAGAACCCATTGCATCTGGAGCAAGCGTGGACTGCTGAACCACTTGAAGACATTGGGCACCAACTCTCAGAGCATCCTGCACTTTGTCAGCCTCTGCACCTGTCGCTGCTTGCACTAAGTTATGGTAGGGCTCATTAATGAGGCGTGTGCTGATGGACGAGGTAAAGGGGACACGACTGAGTGCATCGTCCACAACATTTTTGGGACCTGGGATGTACTTCAGGTCGAAGTTGTATGACGACAGTTTGGCCACCCATCTTTGCTCATACGCATCAAGCTTGGGCTTGGTCAGTATATGAGTGAGCGGATTATTGTCTGTCCACACTGTGAAATCGTGTCCTTTGAGCCAGTGGCTGAACTTCTCTGAGATACACCACTTCAGAGCCATAAACTCGAGGCGATGTGCAGGGTATCTCTGCTGAGACTTGCTGAGGGCTTTACTTGCAAAAGCAATGGGGCGAGCTCTGTCCTCTCCAACAGGCAGTTGGGACAACACAGCCCCCAGGCCGTCTAGAGACGCATCCACAGACAGGATGAAAGGTCTTGAGAAGTCTGGATGAGCCAAGACAGCACAGTTGAGGAGTTCGCTTTTCAGCCTGTGGAAGGCTGTCTCACATGCTGGGGTCCAATCAGTGGCAGTCAACTTTCTGAACATGCCAGCACCTCTATTGGCTCGACCAGCCTTTCCATTCCTTTTCTGGCCAGCTGTCAGGGCAAACAGAGGCTTGGCGATAGTTGAGCACCCAGGAATGAAACTCTGGTAGAAGAAAACCACGCTCAAAAAGGACTTGAGTTTCTTCACCGAAGGAGTGCAACCATCCTCCTCCATCACAGCTTCCGTTGGCATTGCAGAAATCACCTCCACCTTAGTGGGATCCACCGCAAAACCACTCTGATCAATGACATGGCAAAGGAATTTCACAGACTTGCGTAGTAGGTGACATTTCTTGGGGCTGAGCTTGAGGTTATTGTCTCTCAGTTTCTGAAACACGACTCTGAGCCGGCTCTATGCCTCCTCTTCAGTTGGTGCAAAGACAAGAAGATCCTCCAAATAGCAAAGCAAACTGGTGAAGTTGAGGTCTCCAAAGATGTTCAACATCATACGCATGAATGATGCTGGGCTGTTACATAGCCCTTGCGGCATCCTGTTGTATTCGTACAGGCCAACAGGTGTTGTGAAGGCGGTGTACCTCTTGTCCTCATCGCACATGGGGATGTTGTAAAACCCGGAGGTTAGATCCATAGTGCTGAAATAGGCGTTGCCCCCCAACGCTGCAAGACAGTCTGCTTGATGAGGGAGTGGATGGGCGTCTTTCAGAGTCCGTGCGTTCAGCCACCTGAAGTCTGTGCAGATCCTGAGACTGCCATCCTTTTTCCACACCATGATGAGAGGGGAAGCATAATCGCTGATGGACTTGCGAATGATTCCTTTCTCCTCCATATCCGTGAGAACCTGTCGAAGTTGCTGGTAATGAGCAGGGGGCACTCTCCTGTAGGGCATGCGGAATGGACGGTCGTCTGTCAGACGAATGTGGTGCATAAATCCAGCAGCCTCTCCACAGTCGAGTGAGTGTCTTGAGAAAATGTCTTCAAACTCTTCAACGAGCTCGGCGAGTTGTCTTTTGGACTGATAACTCGCATGGCATGAGTCAATGTCAAGGTCGGACAACCCCAGGTTGGAGAGCCTCTGGTTGAGATCAGCTGCGAGAGTTGAGATGGAACGAGTGGATTTGTCATTGGAGCTGATGCTCTCAAGCGATTGTGACTGCTCCAATCCAGGCACTGCAGCTGTCTGGATGTGGCAGGCAACATGTCTCTGTGAAGACTGAGTGCGAGACCTGAGCTCACGCTGGAAGCTGTCAATGAGTTCTTGGACCTCACTTGTTGTCCACTCCTCAGCTGCTTTAAAGCTGAGTCTGTTGCAGAGGTCTGGGTCTGGACAGTATTTGATGAACATCATAGCCACTTCACGCCCTGGGTCTTCAATACTCCGGCCCTGCCTCTGCAAACACTCTTCAGCAGAAAATAACTAAATATGCACAAAAGGTGTCCCACTATGTTGGATATAACAAACTTAGGATGAACGCAGGAGACAACAAGCTCTCCCGGTGATCGAGATGGCGTCGATCCTTGTAGAATTGATCCGGGTCACGGCACCAATGTAACCTTGGCTTTCCTTCTCCTTCTCTGCGTTGTGACTTGTGTAATAAAGGCAATCTCAGGACCAGGTCTGTCCTCTGGATCACTTTAATTCTCTATTTGAATGACAAATCATATAATACAATGAGCCGATGTGTTCTCAGCAACACGTCTCCTCTTGGTCTGGCCATGCAGGTTACGGTTCTGGAGAAATATATATATGTACAAAAATAAAAAATAACCAATGTCTTACAAAAAACAATTATAAAACATAATGATCAAAATAAATGAGGACAATTAAATGTCAATGCAAATATAATACTCAGAAAAATAACTTCAAATAAATTAAATATTTTACCAGCAAAATAAATGCAAGCATCCAGAAAACGTATGGTTTACTTATGACATTACTGAACAAAACAAGGAACATAACAACCAGCTATTCTCGTACCTGTTTGAATAACAAATCATATAATACAATGAGCCGATGTGTTCTCAGCAGCACGTCTCCACTCGCTGCAAAAAAATACACAGCACACACGTTCAGACTGGGAAAGGGGCTCACTGCTACGCTAGCATAGCAGTCAGCTTAACACCCATCTCTATGACAAAAAAAACATATATTTAACTGAAAGAGCTTCACTAAACCGAGGTAAAATAATGTTCACATTGTCCACAATCACCCACAGCACCTAACTCTGCCCTTAAGGCACAAATAATAACTTATAAAACTTTTATCAGAGGAGCGCGCTCAAACTGTGACGTACCTCTGGCCATGCAGGTTACGGTTCTGGCCAGAGTACGCATGTGTCAAGCACATCGCTATGGCAACACATCTACAGACTCTTAAAGGGACAGGCACGAGAATAGCGTACATAAACAGGGAACATAACAAATTGGGGATTTTGGTGAAATACAATTGTTCTTCATGACAATCCGTTACACAAGCCTATAAAAATGAGTCTTTAAAAGGGATTTAAAAGATGATAAGGACTCAGCATTTCTAATATTAATTGGGAGGCTGTTCTAGAGTCTTGGAGCCTTAACCGAGAAGGCTTGATCACCCTTAGTTTTTAAACTGGACTCTAGAACAACCAATAAAGCATGATGTGAAAACCTCACCAATCTATTAGGTCTGTAGGGATTTAAAAGTTCACATATATATACTGGTGCCATTCCAAGCAGTGCTTTAAAGGTAATCAATAGAATTTTAAAATCAATTCGGAAATAGACTGGCAGCCAATACAGAGATGCTAAAACTGGAATGATGTGGGCTCTTTTATTAGTTTTATTCAGCAATCTTGCAGCTGAATTTTGTCCAGTTTGTCAATAGATTTTTTATTCAGACAGGTAAATAAAGAGTTTTAGTAGTCCAATCTTGATGAAATAAAGGCATGAACATTTTTTTCAGTATCTTTAAATGATAGAATGGACCTAATTTTAGAGATGTTACAGAGTTTCAGTAGCATGACTGTAGAAGCTTTTTTTTTTAAATTTATTTCTGGGGGAGATTTTTGAAGCTTTTATTGATAGACAGGGTGAAAGGGGGTAGAGAGGAGAGAGACATGCAGCAAAAGGTCGTGAGCTGGACTCGAACTCACAACCAGCTGCTGGCGATCAGCACCCACGTGGCAACGCCCCAACCCAGTGACCTATACTGCGGCTCGGACTGAAATGTGGAGCATTTAACGTGCTTTTAATGTGGAGCTCAAATTTGAGTTCAGTATCAAGTATTACACCGAGATTTGGGGAAGAGGGACTAATATTAGAAGCAAGGGGTCCACAAGATTATTGGATATTATCAGACACTAACTTTGGACCAAGTACGATGACCTCAGTCTTATTTGAGTTTAACTGTAAAAAATTATTAGCCAACCAATTCTGAATATCAGCTAAACAGTCATGCAACACTGACACATTGCTGAAATCAGTGGATTTTAAGTGAGTGTCATCATCATAGCAGTGAAAAGCCATTTTATGCTGATGAATAATAGAACCCAGAGGTAACACATAAATACAAAACAATATAGGCCCAAGTATGGAGCCTTGAGGTAAACCTGAGGTAAGCATTGCAGATGAGGATACATGTTCACCAAAGGAAACCAAACCTTTTTTTTGACAGATATGAAGAGAACCATTGAAGAACAGTCCCAGAGAGCTCGACCCAGTTTCTCAGCCTATCAATCATGATGACATAATCAGCTGTGTTGAAGGCAGCACTAATGTCCAAAAGCACCAACAATGAGCAGTCACCAGAGTCAGCATTCATCATAAGATCATTCGTGACCCTGAGAAGAGCTGTTTCTGTGCTGTGTTGGCGTCTAAAGCCTGACCGAAATTTCTCAAAAATATTGTTAGTTTCTACCACTTCTAAAAGTTGCTTTGCCACACTTTTTCCAGAACTTTTGAAATAAAAAGCAATTTTGATATTGGTCTAAAATTAATAAGAATGGCTGGATGGAGATTTTTTTTTTTTTTTTTTTTAGAAGTGGTTGAATGCAGGCCATCTTAAAATAATCAGGAACGCACCCAGTGGAAAGAGAACTGTTTATCACAGAAAGCAGGTCAGGACCAATAGCCATCATCACTTCTTTAAGGAGCCGACGAGAGTTTCATATGTGAGACACAAAATCAGTTAGATCCAACAGAGAAATCGGAGTGAAAGAACTCAACAAGTTTACACAAGGGCACGAAACATTAACAGATGGCGCATGACTGATACTAGACCGTATGATCGCTATCTTGTCAACAAAGAATTTCATGAACTTTTTACAATCAGCGGGGGATGAAGCCGATGCAACAGCAACTGGAGGGTTCACCAGACGGTCAGTAGTTTTGAATAAAAATCTTGCATTATGCTGATTAGTGGCTATTAATTCAGAGAAGAATATATCTCGGGCATTTTTTATTTCTTGATTACAGGAGTGTAACTGGCTTATCATGCGCACATAAAGGACATTTTGTTTAATATTTATTTATTTAACCTTTATTTAACTAGGTTAGTCCCATTGAGATCAGAGATCTCCTTTACAAGGGAGACCTGGCCAAGAGGGCAGCAGCATGGCCACATTAAAAACAGTAGACAAATACATAAAAATTAGCAACATTAAAACTTGCTCACACATAACACTTGCACACAGACCAAGTAGACTATAAGGATTTCATCAACACTTTAAACTCACTCAGTGGAACAAGGACTGTAAGTTTAAGTTGAGCTTGTAATGTATTCCAAGCACCAGGTGCAGAAAACTTAAATGCTGTCTTGCCCAGTTCAGATTTTACTTTAGGGATTACAAACTGTAGAGTATCCATAGAACGGAGATTGTGACTTCCATTTGTTCTTGTTAAAAGACAAGACAGATAGGAAGGAACAATGCCCAGAATGGTTCTGTAAATAAATACATACCAATGTCTGAGACGGCGGGCACTTAAAGATGTCCAATTAACTTTCGAATAGAGCTCACAATGGTGAGTGAGTGGACCACATCTGATAATGAATCTCAGCGTCCCATGATAAACACTATCCAGCATGCTAAGACACTTAGCAGAGGCCTTCATATACAACACATCTCCATAGTCAATAACGGGCAAAAATGTTGCTTCTACCAATTTCTGTTTCACACAAAAGGAAAAGCAGAAATTGGTAGAAGCAAGATTTTTGCCTGAAATCGAAATCGGTAATTATAAGTATTTATTACTGAAGGTAACATGACTTTTGTACATCTTTATCTGTTTTACCTGTGTGGAATAAATAAAAACTTCAAAAAAAGAAATCGTCCAAAATGTCTTGGTATGCTGAAGCATTAAGAGTTCATTTCACTGGAACTAAGGGGCCAAGCCTAGCCCCTGAAAAACAACCCCACACCATAATCCCCCCAGACTTATCCATTGGATTGCCAGACAGAGAAGCGTGATTGATCACTCCAGAGAACACTGCTGTAGAGTCCAGTAGCGCTGTGCTTTACACCACGGCGTCCCACGCTTTGCATTGCACTTGGTGATGTAAGGCTTGGATACAGTTGCTTGGCCGTGGAAACCCATTCCATGAAGCTCTCTATGCAGTGTTCTTGTGCTAATCTGAAGGTCACACAAAGTTTGGAGGTCTGCAGCTATTGACTCTGCAGAAAGTTGGCGAGATCGCACAGTGATGCAGGTCAGTATCTGCTGACCCCACTCTGTGGTTTTATATGGCCTACCATTTCGTGGCTGAGTTGCTTTTGTTCCCAGTTACTTTCACTTTGTTATAATACCTATAACAGCTGACTGTGGAATATTAGGTTCCAATCACTTCCATGGCCACAGATGTATAAAATCCAGCACCTAGGCATGCAGACTGTTTCTACAAACATTTGTGAAAGAATAGGTCGCTCTTAGGAGTTCAGTTAATTCAAGCGTGTGTAATGGGTGTGTCTCGTCCTGGATTTCAGTCTAGTTGTACACACATCAGTCACTGTGTGTTATCTGCATTGTTTTCTTGCGTGTAACTGATTGAAGGAAGGCCTCGGACCTTGTGCAGCTTCCAGTCGCTCTTTTATTCAACAGTGTGAAATCTGTACAAGCCGTCAAAAAATAAAAGAATCCGTCTGTGACATGTGATCTGCCATACACGTAGACCAGTGCTCCCCTGTTAGCACAAAGATACCGAAAAAGCTATAGCACTTGGAAGCACGCACCACTAAAACTCCCAGGAAAGTGCATTTACAAAGTCCGTATTGGATGGCACAGCAGCTACATGTTCATAGATTTAACAATAACATTTACAACTACATACTGCTTCTTTTTCATTGCTTTCAACACAAATAAATGTAAAACTAAGACCAAAACAATACAAGGTACCTCCTCTCAGTAAGAGCATGAGGGATAATCTGATCTTTTCGGGCATCCCAGAGTCCGCACAACAACCCTGAGTCACTAGTTAAAAACTTCTTGACGTTGGCTCTTAAAATCCCTATGGAAATGGTAAACAACATCACTTTCCACCACGTTCACCGGCTGGGACCCCGAGGAGGAAACTGTCATCGTCTCATCATTGCTAAGTTCAAGCACTTCCAACAGAAAGTGCTTGTAGGAGCAAAGGACGTGAGCTGAAAGGCACTGTGTTCGGGATGAACAACCAGTTTCCCAGGGAGATAAATGAGAGGCACAAGGTGTTATACCCAATCATGAAAGAGCACAGACAGAAAAGTAAGTGGACTGTGTCACAATCTGGCTCAGTGAATGTGACAAAATGGGGGCTCGTCCAAAGAGCTTTGAATTAAGTACTTCCATTTGAATTGTTTTTTTTCTGTGATGTGCATATTCTTCTGAATTGTTTGGGAGCTTGTGCTACTTTGACTGGTGTTCTCCTCTGTCAGGTGTAGCAGCAGGTTTTAATAGAGAATCTGTTGCAAGAGTTTCTTAGTGTGACGGGGAGAGTGGTTGGAGCCATTGGCTCGGGATCACATTCATGGCTTTTGGGTGTCACTGTATTATGCAGTTGCTCTCCAAAGCCACTGAGCTTAAGTGAATAAGTACCTGCCACAAGTACCTGTACGAAGACTAGGGAGGAGTTAGTTAATTTGTTTGGCTAGGTAGTTAGCAAGAGGAGATGCTGGTGTAACCAAGTTAGGACTGGTGAGGGACTTCTGGCCTTTTAAACACAGAACCGACAACGCCACCTAGGGACTCTCACCCTAAGAATGTTAACAGTACTGCCTCTCAACAGAGGGTTTCCCACAATAAACACAGGTAAGGGCACAAATGAATACAGAGGCGAATGTATAGAAAAATATAAATTCAATTTTATTATTAATATTATATCAATATATTAAGCACACAGCACACAGTATTAATATAAACACTTATTAAAACAGGAGGTCACACATGCTCTGCACCACTATAAGGGAGGAAAGTTGAAAAAAGAAGATAACTAAGGCAACCTAGCAATAAACAAAACTAAACTCAACCAAACAAAATGATACAAAACTAAGCAGAACTAGAAACTGAGAAAAGCAAGAAAACAAGCCAAAAAGACAAGGCAACAGAGGCAAAACTGTAATGAAACAACAACAAAGAATTGTTTAACCCCAATAAAGCAATGAAATACTAATAATTATAAACAAACATTTTGGTTACCTCGGCTGTCCAACCCCACAATCCCATGACACAACTAAACAGGGACGCTGTCAGCAGACTCCATGTGTAGCCACTGGTCTTAAAAGAAAAAAACACAACATTAATACAAAATCCACAGCTTACCAGTGTTTCGCATGCTGCATGGAGCATACCTGTCCAGAAATGCCCAGGAGTGCACTGAAGGTGCACCTGCGGCTCAATTTAAACATCAGCTGCAACAGCCAAGCTAATCATTCCCTCCCCCCACAGCTGTAGTGCATGACAGCTCATCAGCCGGTCACACTGGTTTTGTTTGGCCACTTGCATAAGGCAGTATGGCAGTTTGATTTGGTTTTGGTAAGTTAACTTTGGTTGGTAGGGATGACTACCATTGTTGATGAATTTATTCAGTCTCCCACAGAAGAGTTGCTGGAACGATGCACCAAGGAACAGATGGTGAAGATTTCCCAGCATTATTCCATTGAAGTCGATCTAAAACGCACAAAGGAAAACCTCAAGCGTATCATAATGGCTAACCTGCAAGAAGGTGGGATTCTCAGTGGTACAGAAGAGAAAGGTGGAGTAAGTACAACTCAAACTTTTACATTTGAACAACAGAAAGAATTGCTGTTATTGAAAATGGAGCATGAAAAGGAATTGGAAAGGCTCAAATATAAAACAGAGCAAATGAAATTGGACTTTGAAATGCAGAAACTAACGATGATTAAGGATGGTAAAATGTCTGCAGCTGTTCTCAATGGGGAGACCAGTGGTCCACATTTTGATATTGCAGGTAACCTGAAATTGGTACCTAAGTTTAATGAAAAAGGGGTGGAGTTTTTTTTTTCCATGTTTGAACGTGTAGCAGATTCAAGGAGCTGTCCTGAGGAGCAGTGAACTTTAATGTTGCAATGTGTCTTTACAGGTAAGGCACAAGAGGTTTATTCCACTCTATCCTCTGATGATTGTAAAGACTACGATACTGTAAAAGCAGCTGTCCTGAAGGCGTATGAATTAGTTCCTGAAGCATATCGTCAGCGTTTCCGGGGCTGGCGGAAAACTGGTAGACAAACACATGTTGAATTTGCAAGGGATTTGATGTCACATTTTAATCGGTGGTGCTCTTCATCTGATGTGACAACTTTTGATGAGTTACGTGATCTAATTATTCTAGAACAATTTAAGCAGTCAGTGCCAAACTATATTGCAACATATATTAATGAACATAAAATCACTTGTCCCAATGAGGCTGCTGTACTGGCTGATGAATACGTGTTGACACACAAGCGTATTTTTGGTGAGCGGCATCAGAGGGACCAATCCCAGACAGCAGATTCTTGGTCTCCAAAGTTGCATCAGAATGGTAAGGGTAAAACTAGTCCAAATGAGTGTAAATATTGCCGTCAGGAGGGTCACTGTTAAAAGGAATGTCCTCTGTTAAGAGGGAAAAACAAAACCTCTCAGGTGAAGTCAGCTGGTTTGGCTACATCTGTTCCTAATCCTATTGTGCACCAGATGGAGCTAGTGGCTCCTTTCGAGATGCACATTAAGCCAATAGACACCTCAGAAGTTGACTCTGGTTATGCTCCGTTTATATCTAAAGGTTTTGGACTTTAGTGCTGCTTTTGATATTATTGATCATGAATTACTACACAAGAAGCTTGTGGCATATAATTTTAGAACGGAAGCTATTAAACTTATGAATAGTTATTTGGTTAATAGACAGCAATGTGTAATGTTTAATGGCAGCATTTCAGATTCGTTAACCTCTCAATGTGGTATTCCCCAAGGGAGTTGCCTAGGTCCGCTGCTCTATTCTATATTTGTAAACGATTTACCACATGTACTGAAAAGTGCATGTATAGAGATCTACGCGGATGACACTACTATGTATGCCTCTGCAGAAAATGTAGGTTGTATTAATAAGTTGTTGCAAGATGAGTTGTTGTTGGTCTCTAACTGGGTTACTGAAAATAGATTAAAGCTGAATGTTGTTAAAACACAGAGTATCATCATGGGTTCTAGATACATGCTAAGATCTAATCCTGAAATAAGTCTTGTTTTGGAGGGTGCTGCTATTAAGCAGGTCAGAAAGGCCAAGTTGTTGGGTGTGATCATTGATGAAACACTTTCCTGGTCCTCACATATTAATAAAATCATAGGTAAAATGAGTGGTAATATTTTAATGATTAGAAGAGGAGCTCATCTGTTGACCCCCTCAATAGTAAAATTGGCACTGCAATCTTTAGTGCTGTCTAGTCTTGATTACTGCCCAATAATATGGTCCGGTGCTGCAAAGCAAGATTTAGATAAACTCCAGCTCACACAGAACAGGGCAGCACGCCTCGCTCTCTGCTGCTCAGGAAAGAGTAGCGTGGAGTGGATGCATGCTACACTCTCTTGGGTAAAAGTTGACCAAAGGCTGGCATGTAGCCTGGTTACATTTTTGTATAACATCTGGCATACTGGGAAACCTAAAAATTTGTTACTACATCTAAAACCTATCAATACTCAACATGGCTACGTAACCAGGTATGCTTCAGGTGTTCACTTCACTCTGCCTTTACCAAGAACAAATGCACTAAAGAGGACAACGATGTACAGAGCAATAACATATTGGAATAAGCTTCCACGATATTTAACCATGATAAATAACAAAGCAAGATTCAAAAATAAATTAAGAGAAGCAGTCTTTAGTAAAGAAGTCAGTTTCTAGTTGGTTGATTTATTCTGAAATTCTGAATGTGTAAAATGGAATAATTTTTGTTGTTGTTGCTGTTTTGGTTCTGGTTGGTGTTAACAATTTAAGGGTTGAATTCCATTACATATCAGATCATTTTTGTTTAGAATTAGTTATATTTTTAATTGTAAGGAATGTATTTATGGTATTTTGTTTGAAGTTTGAAATGTGAATTTTTGGACCCCAGGAAGAATAGTCTTCACTGCAGTGAGGACTAATGGGGATCTGTAATAATAAATAAATAAAAGGCTTTGTAAAATTAATTGGGGATAACATGAAAGTTCCGGTCAGAATTTTGAGGGACTCAGGAGCATTGCGTACTTTTGTGAGGGCAGCAATTCTGCCTTTTTCGGTTGATTCAGACACAGGGAGCTGTGTTCCAGTTAGAGGGATGGGTCTGCAAACCATTTTTGTGCCTGTGCATAAAATGTTTTTGTCTTGTGATTTGATACAGGGAGACGTGGAGGTTGGTGTACGTCCAGCTCTGCCAGCAGAGGGAGTGGATATTATTTTAGGAAATGACCATGCAGGGGCCAGTGTGTAGGCAGATGTGAGACCAGGCAGGGTACTAACACCGGTGTCCATACAAACCTCAGACACTGGTGTTTCGCTTCCAGATCTGAATAAGGTAACTGAACCTGACCCAGTAAGTTCAAGAATTGGTACTGCAGAACCACAAGAGGTGGATGATCCAGAGCCAACTGTGTCTACAGTCTGTGCTGTAACCCGTGCAATGGCTGCTGCTCGTGCTGGTAATGATGTGGATTTGGAAAGGGCTTATGAATTGAAACGGTTTGCATTTTCATTGCCAGCTGATCTTTGTGTTTCTCAGTCAGAGTTGGTGAAAGACCAAAGGGAGGACCCATCTCTGAAGGACCTGTATATGTAATAGCCCTGAAAAGGGTAGTAATGAATGAAGAAAGCACGGACACAAACTTTCCTCGGCCATGTATATAATGACTGACATATACCGGTAATCAACACATACAGCATACACAGCAGCATAAACATGTGACAGCGCGGTAAAATGGCTGCTCAAAAAATACGTTAACTACTGCAGTTTAAACCATATCAACCTTACAGCAAACTCATTAAGGTCATCCAGCAGTTCAAGAGATAAATGTACAACAACTTACATTAAACACAGCGGCAACAAACATAACCACAGACTATCTTAAAGACGACAATGCAGCTAGCTAGCATAACAGGTTAGCTCATGTGGCTCACTCGATCGCCGTCAGTTACTTAGCTTCATAACTTCACAATACACGGTCATACAGCGTCACACATTATCTCCTGGGAACATCTATACATTCAACCAGCACTCTTGTAAACAATAACCCTTAGTAAGAGGGATTCATACCTGAAAAGGGGAGTAATGAGTGAAGAAAGCACGGACACAAACTTTCCTCGGCCATGTATATAATGACTGAGAGGAGGGAGCGAGTGTACCGTAAAGTAGCTCAACAAATGTAAACTCCCTCTGCTGGTGCCCTCCAGTTACTGCAGTTACAATGTATCTTGGACATAAAACATAACAAAATTACAATTGCTGTACTAAGGCCACTGCAACAAACAAACATTAACAACCTCGAACTCTGAAATAAACTGGATACCTTCAATTATCAGAATGTGAAAAATACTCTCAAATAAGGATGCTAAGTCTTCTTCTACAGCCGATACTACACATTATCCATACTGCTGATATTACAGACATTTCAATCTATCACATATAACCTGGCTTTGCCCATGTCTCAGGTTGTAAAAGCCAAGAAGGGTTATTTTCTTCAGGATGACCTCTTGCTCAGGTTGTGGGCCCCTCATGGAGAAGCGTTCACTGGTGATCCTGTTGTGCAAGTTGTCCTGCCATCAAAATTTAGGATGCCAGTTATTAAGACAGCTCATGATAATGTTGCTGGACATATGGGCGTAAAGAAAACTTATTTGCGAGTTCTTCAGCATTTTTTCTGGCCCCGTTTGAAACATGATGTCTCTGGGTTTATAAAGACATGTCACACTTGTCAGGTTACAGGTAAACCTAATCAAACTATAAAACCTGCTCCTTTGTATCCAATACCAGCAGTGAGTCAGCCATTCGAGCATCTTATTGTTGACTGCATGGGCCCTCTGCCCCGGTCAAAATCAGGTTACTCTTACATGTTAACAGTAATGTGCCAATTAACTCGATATCCGGCTGCTTATCTACTGCGTTCTATAACAGCAAAATCTGTAGTCAAGGCCCTCAGCCAGTTCATTTCTGTGTTTGGGATACCCAAAATAATACAGACTGACCAAGGATCAAATTTTATATCCCGGTTGTTTAAACAAGTTCTCCAACAACTCCAGGTAAAGCACAACATGGCATCAGTACCATCTTGAACACTTTCATCAGCTTTTAAAATCAGTGCTGCGTGCTTGCTGCACAGAGTTGAAGGCAGACTGGGAGGAGGGTTTGCCATGGCTCTTGTTGGCAGCTAGGGAAGTTATTCAAGAAAGCACAGGATTTAGTCCTAATGAACTTGTATTTGCACATACTGTTTGTGGTCCTTTGTCTGTGGTACATGATCAGTGGAAGCTGACAGACCCTCCACAGAACTTGATAACTTACGTCAATGGTTTCAGGCATAGACTGTATGAAGCTGGAGAATTGGCAAAACAAAAGCTGCAAGTCTCCCAGAAAAAAATGAAACGGTTGTTTGACCGTAAAGCAATGAGGCATGAATTTAGTGCAGGCGACCAGGTTTTGGTTCTGTTGCCACTTGTTGAGTCTCCTTTTCAGGCAAAGTTTGTGGGTCCCTGTAATGTGCTGCGTAAGGTTTCAGAACAAAATTATCTGATTGAAATTCCAAGTAAAAGAAAGGCAACTAAAATCTGTCATGTAAACTTGCTCAAACCTTATTATGCTCGTGTTCCAACAGGGGAGGTGGCCCAAAATTGTCCAGTTCTGTTGGCCAATACCTCCATGGCAGCACTTGATGAAGACGATAGAATCACTGGAGGACTGTTACAGCCCAGACTGAAAAATTCAGAAACTTTAGCCAAATTAGATACGCTGCTGGGACATTTGGATGACGATAAACGGGAGAAGTTGGTTAAGCTAATTCAAAGTTACCCATGCTTGTTTTCAGATACTCCAACTTGTACTGATTTGATCGAACATGACGTGGATGTGGGGGATGCCAAGCCAATCACTCAGCAGTTTTACCGAGTCTCTCCTGAAAAACGATAAGTTTTAGACTCAGCAGTGTCCTACATGTTGGAACATGGTTTTGCTGAGCCCTCTTCTTCTAGCTGGGCTTCTCCCTGTCTTTTGGTTAGTAAACCTGATTCCACGCATAGGGCCTGCACTGATTTTCGAAAAGTCAATGCAGTAACAAAACCTGATTCCTTCCCTCTTCCGAGGATGGAAGATTGTGTTGACCAGGTGGGGTCAGCCAAATATGTCAGTAAGTTTGATCTCCTTAAGGGCTACTGGCAGGTTCCCCTTTCTAAAAGAGCCAAGGAAATGTGTGCTTTTGTGACACCATCAGGGTTGTACTCTTATACCGTCATGCCATTTGGGCTGCGAAATGCCCCTGCCACATTTCAGAGGCTAATGAATAAAGTTGTGCGTGGGCTGGAGGGCTGTGCGGTCTATTTAGATGATGTGGTTGTCTATAGTGACACATGGGAGGAACATCTTAGACGAGTTCAGGCTCTGTTTGACCGGCTGGTTTGGGCTAACTTAACTCTCAACCTGTCTAAATGTGAGTTTGCAAAAGCCACGGTAACTTATTTGGGCAAGGTAGTGGGACAAGGGGAGTTCGTCCCATTTATGCTAAAGTTTTGGCAATACAGGCATTTCCTGTTCCATCCACTAAGAAGGAGTTGTTGCGCTTCCTTGGGATGGCAGGTTATTATCGAAGCTTTTGTGCAAATTTTGCTTCTGTCGTAGCTCCCCTGACTGAGTTGTTGAAAGCTGATGTTCAGTATGTTTGGTCTCCACTTTGTCAGCAGGCTTTTGACCAGGTAAAGAGCATGCTGTCTTCAGCTCCAGTGCTTGCTGCTCCCTGACTGGACTTGCCATTCAAGCTGCAAGTTGATGCAAGTGATCCTGGGGCTGGGGCAGTTCTGTTACAGACTGATGAAAAGGGAGTTGAAAGGCCAGTCAGCTTCTTCTCTAGAAAGTTTAAAATGTACCAGAGACACTATTCAGTAATAGAGAAGGAAGCACTTGCACTTATTTGGGCCCTTCAACACTTTGATGTCTATCTTGGGTCAGGCTCTGGGCTTATTGTGTATACTGACCACAACCCACTAACTTTTTTGCGTTCATTACAGAATCCCAATCAGAGACTGATGCGCTGGGCTTTATTTCTGCAACCGTATCATTTGGATATTCGGCATATAAAAGGCCGTGAAAATGTTGTGGCAGATGCCTTGTCTCGTGCGCCTTGTTCTTAGATGACTTTTATTTCGTTGTAGGGTAGCCTGTCCTTACTAGACTATCTTTCTTCTTTTCCCGTTTTCATGTCCTCTTAAACATGCTTTCTCAGGATCCAAGAATGCGGAGTCATGAGGATTTGGGGGGAGGAGGAGGGGCAGGAAGGCAGGCATGATTGAAAACTGAAAAATTGAAAACAGTGATAGACTATATAGGTTAGTTATCAAATGGAACTGATTGTTCGTTAGAAGGATATGATAGTTTGTTTGATTTGCTTTGTATCTAATATATGTTTTGTTTCAGATTCTGAGGTGGGACCTCACTCTTAAGGAGGGGGATGTGACAGCTCCTAGGCCTCAGGACCTGTTTCTGTGTGGATGGTTGCTAGGAGCTGGAGATTGGCCATGATGGCTGACACCTGTGATTGCTCACCTGATGTCTGACACCTGGGTTGCTCAGCTCCATCCATATATATATATTGATGTGTTAGATGGCACTGGAAGTGATTTGATTTCACCTTGGGTTCCCTGGGGTCTGGTCTGGTCTGGTCTGGTTTGGTTTGGTTATATCCTTTTGTTTTTTTCACACACATGATCACACATCCAGTCACTACACACATTACTGATGCACTGATTACACATTTAACTAAAATTCTTCAATAAATTCGATTGAATTCTAATTGGCCATGTGTGATCTCCATCTTTTGTCACATTCACTGAGCCAGATTGTGACAACTGCACTGGTGGTGGACAAACTCTATGTAGATGGCCAGCTATTCCAGGAATCCTCCATCACCCCCTTGCTCTTCTAAAAGACATGGAAAAATAACGGATAAGTACTCACAAAAACGGCTTTGATGCTAAAATTTATCACTTATTAATTTAAAATAGAAAACTTTTTTTTTTTTTTTAATAATCTCAGAGGTGTAAATGTTTCACTTGCCTAATCTACACTCCCCACTCAGGATCCCCTCCCTCCTTCTACTTTTATCTCTCTCCCTCTATGTACTTCTCCACTCACCCCTCTCACAAATTCCCCCTCTCCCACCCACACCCAATGTAACCCCTCTGTTTGTTGTGCTTATGTACTCCATAATGTGTTATTTGTTAGTTTTGAATGTCTGGTTGTGCTTTTAAATGCTATATGTATAGTGTAGCGTAACTACACTTTACAATTAAAATTGCACTCGTTAATGAAGGGGCACCACTTAGTCTTACAATAGGTGTCTAAGAAACCTTTATCAAGAATATTTTATGTTGAATAATCATAAATTTATCAAGTCTACTTGTATTGATCAATCTCATTACCAAAAGTCATAAATTCTGATTTCATTGACCTCCAGTTCCCAAACAAAGAAATACACGGCAAAACCGATGATAATTCTACACAAACATTTATTAACTAACACTACAAACAAACAATAAACAACAATGACGTAACAACAGACAGTGAATGAACAAATGAATGCGGATAAACTAATTAATTGTGATCATCACTGGAAGCAGTTGATAGAAAGGTGATGAATTTAGAATCACTTTGGAATTAGAAGCCAATCGGAATTTATGAATTCATCCGTTTAGCAGAAGGAAAATGATACTTGCGTAGCCCTTGATGGAGGGAGAGGGAGGCTGCTGCAGGATGAGTAGCTGTGATGATCTGCTGGAAGAGTCTGATCAGTAACGCAGAGACAAGGTGGCACTTTGGTGTAGTTGTGTTGTAAAAATGTGCCAAAGTACAAACATTAAGAGTCGAAGCTCATAGTTAAAAGAACTGTCCGTGCTGTTGCGTTATTAAGGTTAACTTAAGAAGTCTAGCTTCAAGTTAATCATAGAAAAACAAAGCTCATGTAAATATTAAGAACCCTTGTTTAAAGTTGAGCTGTGTAAAGAAAAACTCTGTAAAGAGCTTTTGGAAAAGCCTGTTAAGTAAAAATCCTGATTTAAGAAAAATGCCAAAAGACACAAAGCCCTAGCCCAAAAAAAAACCAAACAAAAAACAAAGCCCAAGCCCTTAAAAGAAAGAAAAGCACAAACCCCAAAAAACTTAGCCTGTAAAAGCCCAATAAATGCCAAATTAAAAAGTCCCCCAAAAAAGCCCAAGTTGCATTCCAGTGACTTTCTTTTATATAGAAAGTTTTGGAGCCAAATTCAAATCAGCATCTGACCAATCGTGGCTGTGTCCATCCCAGGGGGTGGGTTTGAATCTCACTGTCCAGGAGAGATCAGAGGCCAAATCCAAATGGTAAATATTTATGATGATCACAGATCTGAAATCTCACTAAATGTATGATTAAAACGACACACAACATAATATATTTATCTCACATGGTTCCAGAGATAATAATAATTAAAGCTGCAAGCAGCGTCGGACGGGCCCTCGCTCCCCCCCCCACGGCCGCTTTGGATACGATGTCTATAGCACGCAATAGTATTTGTCTCATCCTGCTATGCACATGTACCAAATTTCATGTCTGTAGGACAAAGGGGTGATTTTATAGGAACTTTTGAAATTTCTAGGGGGCGCTGTGGAGCTGTTTGAAATTTGGAGTGTGCAAATCTGTTGGTGTTGGCATACTGTACGTGTGTACCAAATTTCATGTCTGTAGGATAAAGCAATCATTTCATATGAGTATTTGAATATTTGTAGGGGGCGCTGTGAAGCCGTTTGAGCACCCTTATTCCTGAATTGTATATCAATTGTTAGTTCTAGAGATTAATGAGGATTTGTGGGGATTTGGTGATATTACATGGATCCCTTCACTTCGTTCCATATGGCGATTTAGTTCACAATGGCCTCCATGCCACGCCCACACCGTGTGACGCAGCCACTAGATTTTAATAACTTTTCCTCCTGGAGGGGTCTAGATGCCACACAATGAATTTGGTGAAGATGGGACAAAAATCCTGGGAGGAGTTTTATAAATTCCAATGCCTTCGCACAGCGTTTTCTTGGTGGCGCCGTTGAGCTTTTTTGTTCAAAAATGGCCGCCATGCCACGCCCACACCGTGTGACACAGCCTCAAAATTTTAATAACTTTTCATCCTGGAGGGGTCCAGATGCCACACAGCAAATTTGGTGAAGATACAACAAAAATCCTGGGAGGAGTTCAATAAATCCCAATGCCTTCGCACATCGTTTTCTTGGGGGCGCCGTTGAGCTTTTTTGTTCAAAATGGCCGCCATGCCACGCCCACACCGTGTGACGTAGCCACGAGATTTTAATAACTTTTCCTCCTGGAGGGGTCTAGATGCCACATAGCCAATTTGTTGAGGATGGGACAAAAATCCTGGGAGGAATTCGTTAAATTCCAATGCCTGTGCACAGCGTCTTCTGGGGGGCGCCATTGAGCTTTTTTGTTTAAAATGGCCGCCATGCCACGCCCACACCGTCTGATGCAGCCACGACATTTTAATAACTTTTCATCCTGGATGGGTGTTGATGCCACACAGCCAATTTGTTGAGGATGGGATAAAAATCCTGGGAGGAGTTCGTTAAATTCCAATGCCTGTGCACAGCGTCTTCTGGGGGGCGCCATTGAGCTTTTTTGTTCAAAATGGCCGCCATGCCACGCCCACACCGTCTGATGCAGCCACGAGATTTTAATAACTTTTCATCCTGGAGGGGTCTAGATGCCACACAGCCAATTTGTTGAGGATGGGATAAAAATCCTGGGAGGAGTTCGTTAAATTCCAATGCCTGTGCACAGCGTCTTCTGGGGGGCGCAGTTGAGCTTTTTTGTCCAAAATGGCCGCCATGCCACGCCCACACCATGTGACGCAGCCACGAAATTTTAATAAATTTTCATCCTGGAAGGGTCTACATGCCACACAGCCAATTTGTTGAGGATGGGACAAAATCCACTAAAGCCCAATTTTCATGTTTGTAGGATAAAACAGTGATTTTATATGAGTATTTGAATATTTGTAGGGGGCGCTGTGGAGCCGTTTGACCACGTCCATTCCTGAATTGTATATTAAATATTAGGTCTTGACATTAATGAGGATTTGTGTGGATTTGGTGATTTTACGTGTATCCCTTCACCTCCAAAACCCATTTCGTTCCACATGGTGATTTTTTTCAAAATGGCCGCCATGCCAAGCCCACACCGTGTGACGCAGCCACGAGATTTTAATAACTTTTCATCCTGCATGGGTCTAGATGCCACACAGCGAATTTGGTGAAGATCGGACAAAAATCCTGGGAGGAGTTTGTTAAATTCCAATGCCTGCGCACCACGTGTTCCATTGTACAATGTTAAGCTTTTTTGTTCAAAATGGCCGCCATGCGACGCCCACATCGTGTGACCCAGCCACAAGATTTTAATAACTTTTCATCCTGGAGGGGTTTAGATGCCACACGGCAAATTTGGTGAAGATGGGAAAAAAATCCTGGAAGGAGTTCGTTAAATTCTAATGCCTACGTGCCACGTTTTCTAGGGGGCGCCATGGAGCTTTTTTGTTCAAAATGGCCGCCATGCCACGCACACACCGTGTGACGTATCTGCGATATTCTCATAACTTTTCATCTTGGATGGGTCTAGATGCCACACAGCAAATTTGGTGAAGATGGGACAAAAATCCTGGGAGGAGTTTGTTAAATTCCAATGCCTGCGCACAGTAATTTCTAGGGAGCACCGTTGAGATTTTTTGTTCAAAATGGCCGCCATGCCACCCCCACACCATGTGACGTATCCACGAGATTTTAACAACTTTTCATCCTGGAGGGGCGTAGATGCCACACAGCGAATTTGGTGAAGATTGGACAAAAATTCTGGGAGGAGTTCGTTAAATTCCAATGCCTGCGCACAACGTGTTAAATTGTACAATGTGAAGCTTTTTTGTTCAAAATGGCCGCCATGCCACGCCCACACCGTGTGACGAAGCGACAAGATTTTCATAACTTTTCATCCTGGATGGGTGTAGATGCCACACAACCAATTTGGTGAAGATTGGCCAAAAATCCTGGGAGGAGTTCGTTAAATTCCAATGCCTGTGCACAACGTGTTCAAGGGGGCGCGGTTAAGCTTTTTTGTTCAAAATGGCCGCCATGCCACGCCCACATCGTGTGACGCAGCCACAAGATTTTAATAACTTTTCATCTTGGAGGGGTGTAGATGCCACACAGCCAACTTGGTGAAGATCGGATAAAATTCCTGGGAGGAGTTCGTTAAATTCCAATGCCTGGGCACCACATGCTGTAGGGGGCGCTGTTGACCTTTTTCGAAATTTCAACAGCAGGAATTCTTTTGTCTCGGGCTACTGTACATGTGTACCAAATTTCATGAGTTTACGTGAAACCAGCCGTATTGACTCCACTGAAGCACAATTTTCAAGGTGGCGCTATTGAGTCATTTTGCAATTCATATGTGTAATTCCCCCAAAATATCAAATTTTTCGCCAGTCCTGATGTGTGTGCCATATTTGGTGAGTTTTTGAGCATGTTTAGGGGGTCAAATTAGGGTTCAAAGTGGCGCAAGAAAAAGAAACCGCCAAACCGCCAAAGAAACACTACAGGAACAATAGGGTCCTACGCACTGTAGTGCTCGGGCCCTAATTAAAGCTGCAAGCAGCGTCTGACGGGACCTCGCTCCTCATCATACTCCTCTCCACACGACCTTGTCTAGGGGGCGCCAAAGAGCCGATTAGAATTTCGACTGTGCAAAACTGTTGGTCTTGGGATACTATATGTATGTACCAAATTTCATGTTTGTAGGATAAAGCAATGATTTTATATGAGTATTTGAATATTTGTAGGGGGCGCTGTGGAGCCGTTTGACCACGCCCATTTCTGAATTGTATATTAAATATTAGGTCTTGAAATTAATGAGGTTTTGTGTGGATTTGGTGATTTTACATGGATCCCTTCACCTCCAAAACCCATTTCGTGCCACATGGCGATTTTGTTCAAAATGGCCGCCATGCCACGCCCACACCGTGTGACGCAGCCACAATATTTTAATAGCTTTTCATCCTGGAGGGGTTTACATGCCACACAGCGAATTTGGTGAAGGTCGGACAAAAATCCTGGGAGGAGTTCGTTAAATTACAATGCCTGCGCACGTGTTCCATTGTACAATGTTAAGCTTTTTTGTTCAAAATGGCCGCCATGCCACGCCCACACCGTGTGACGCAGCCAAAAGATTTTAATAACTTTTCATCCTGGAGGGGTGTAGATGCCACACAGCAAATTTGGTGAAGATCAGGTAAAAATCCTTGGAGGAGTTCGTTAAATTCCAATGCCTGCGCTCAACGTGTTCAAGGGGGCGCGGTTAAGCTTTTTTGTTCAAAATGGCCGCCATGCCACGCCCACACCGTGTGATGCAGCTACAAGATTTTAATGATTTCTCATCCTGGAGGGGTCTGCATGCCACACAAGTAATTTGGTGAAGATCGGACAAAAATCCTGGGAGGAGTTTGTTAAATTCCAATGCCTTCGCTCAATGTGTTCCATTGTACAATGTTAAGCTTTTTTGTTCAAAATGGCCGCCATGCCACGCCCACACCGTGTGACGCAGCCACAAGATTTTAATAACTTCTCATCCTGGAGGGGTGTAGATGCCACACAAGTAATTTGATGAAGATCGGACAAAAATCCTGGGAGGAGCTTGTTAAATTCCAACGTCTCTGCACAGCGCCTTATGGGGGGCGCCATTGAGATTTTTTGTTCACAATGGCCGTCCTACCACGCCCACACCGTGTGACGTAGCCTCAAGATTTTATTAACTTTTCATCCTAGATGGGTGTAGATGCCACACAGTCTATTTGGTGAAGATACAACAAAAATCCTGGGAGGAGATCAATAAATTCCAATGCCTGCACACAGCGTTATCTAGGGGGCACCGTTGAGCTCTTTTGTTCAAAATGGCCGCCATGCCACGCCCACACCATGTGACATATCCACGAGATTTTAATAACTTTTCATCCTGGAGGGGTGTAGATGCCACACAGTGAATTTGGTGAAGATGGGACAAAAATCCTGGGAGAAGTTTTTTAAATTCCAATGCCTGCGCACAACGTGTTCCAAGGGGCGTGGTTAAGCTTTTTTGTTCAAAATGGCCGCCATGCCACGCCCACACCGTGTGACGCAGCCACAATGTTTTAATAACTTTTCATCCTGGAGGGGTCTAGATGACACACAGCGAATTTGGTTAAGATGGGACAAAAATCCTGGGAGGAGTTCGTTAAATTCCAATGCCTTCGCTCAATGTGTTCCATTGTACAATGTTAAGCTTTTTTGTTCAAAATGGCCGCCATGCCACGCCCACACCGTGTGACGCAGCCACAATATTTTAATAGCTTTTCATCCTGGAGGGGTTTACATGCCACACAGCGAATTTGGTGAAGGTCGGACAAAAATCCTGGGAGGAGTTCGTTAAATTACAATGCCTGCGCACGTGTTCCATTGTACAATGTTAAGCTTTTTTGTTCAAAATGGCCGCCATGCCACGCCCACACCGTGTGACGCAGCCAAAAGATTTTAATAACTTTTCATCCTGGAGGGGTGTAGATGCCACACAGCAAATTTGGTGAAGATCAGGTAAAAATCCTTGGAGGAGTTCGTTAAATTCCAATGCCTGCGCTCAACGTGTTCAAGGGGGCGCGGTTAAGCTTTTTTGTTCAAAATGGCCGCCATGCCACGCCCACACCGTGTGATGCAGCTACAAGATTTTAATGATTTCTCATCCTGGAGGGGTCTGCATGCCACACAAGTAATTTGGTGAAGATCGGACAAAAATCCTGGGAGGAGTTTGTTAAATTCCAATGCCTTCGCTCAATGTGTTCCATTGTACAATGTTAAGCTTTTTTGTTCAAAATGGCCGCCATGCCACGCCCACACCGTGTGACGCAGCCACAAGATTTTAATAACTTCTCATCCTGGAGGGGTGTAGATGCCACACAAGTAATTTGATGAAGATCGGACAAAAATCCTGGGAGGAGCTTGTTAAATTCCAACGTCTCTGCACAGCGCCTTATGGGGGGCGCCATTGAGATTTTTTGTTCACAATGGCCGCCCTACCACGCCCACACCGTGTGACGTAGCCTCAAGATTTTATTAACTTTTCATCCTAGATGGGTGTAGATGCCACACAGTCTATTTGGTGAAGATACAACAAAAATCCTGGGAGGAGATCAATAAATTCCAATGCCTGCACACAGCGTTATCTAGGGGGCACCGTTGAGCTCTTTTGTTCAAAATGGCCGCCATGCCACGCCCACACCATGTGACATATCCACGAGATTTTAATAACTTTTCATCCTGGAGGGGTGTAGATGCCACACAGTGAATTTGGTGAAGATGGGACAAAAATCCTGGGAGAAGTTTTTTAAATTCCAATGCCTGCGCACAACGTGTTCCAAGGGGCGTGGTTAAGCTTTTTTGTTCAAAATGGCCGCCATGCCACGCCCACACCGTGTGACGCAGCCACAATGTTTTAATAACTTTTCATCCTGGAGGGGTCTAGATGACACACAGCGAATTTGGTTAAGATGGGACAAAAATCCTGGGAGGAGTTCGTTAAATTCCAATGCCTTCGCTCAATGTGTTCCATTGTACAATGTTAAGCTTTTTTGTTCAAAATGGCCGCCATGCCACGCCCACACCGTGTGACGCAGCCACAATATTTTAATAGCTTTTCATCCTGGAGGGGTTTACATGCCACACAGCGAATTTGGTGAAGGTCGGACAAAAATCCTGGGAGGAGTTCGTTAAATTACAATGCCTGCGCACGTGTTCCATTGTACAATGTTAAGCTTTTTTGTTCAAAATGGCCGCCATGCCACGCCCACACCGTGTGACGCAGCCAAAAGATTTTAATAACTTTTCATCCTGGAGGGGTGTAGATGCCACACAGCAAATTTGGTGAAGATCAGGTAAAAATCCTTGGAGGAGTTCGTTAAATTCCAATGCCTGCGCTCAACGTGTTCAAGGGGGCGCGGTTAAGCTTTTTTGTTCAAAATGGCCGCCATGCCACGCCCACACCGTGTGATGCAGCTACAAGATTTTAATGATTTCTCATCCTGGAGGGGTCTGCATGCCACACAAGTAATTTGGTGAAGATCGGACAAAAATCCTGGGAGGAGTTTGTTAAATTCCAATGCCTTCGCTCAATGTGTTCCATTGTACAATGTTAAGCTTTTTTGTTCAAAATGGCCGCCATGCCACGCCCACACCGTGTGACGCAGCCACAAGATTTTAATAACTTCTCATCCTGGAGGGGTGTAGATGCCACACAAGTAATTTGATGAAGATCGGACAAAAATCCTGGGAGGAGCTTGTTAAATTCCAACGTCTCTGCACAGCGCCTTATGGGGGGCGCCATTGAGATTTTTTGTTCACAATGGCCGTCCTACCACGCCCACACCGTGTGACGTAGCCTCAAGATTTTATTAACTTTTCATCCTAGATGGGTGTAGATGCCACACAGTCTATTTGGTGAAGATACAACAAAAATCCTGGGAGGAGATCAATAAATTCCAATGCCTGCACACAGCGTTATCTAGGGGGCACCGTTGAGCTCTTTTGTTCAAAATGGCCGCCATGCCACGCCCACACCATGTGACATATCCACGAGATTTTAATAACTTTTCATCCTGGAGGGGTGTAGATGCCACACAGTGAATTTGGTGAAGATGGGACAAAAATCCTGGGAGGAGTTCGTTAAATTCTAATGCCTGCGCACAACGTGTTCCATTGTACAATGTTAAGCTTTTTTGTTCAAAATGGCCGCCATGCCACGCCCACACCGTGTGATGCAGCCACAAGATTTTAATAACTTTTCATCCTGGAGGGGTTAGATGACACACAGCGAATTTGGTGAAGATGGGACAAAAATCCTGGGAGGAGTTCGTTAAATTCCAATGCCTGCACACATGTGTTCCATTGTACAATGTTAAGCTTTTTTGTTCAAAATGGCCGCCATGCCACGCCCACACCGTGTGACGCAGCCACAAGATTTTAATAACTTCTCATCCTGGAGGGGTGTGGATGCCACACAAGTAATTTGATGAAGATCGGACAAAAATCCTGGGAGGAGTTCGTTAAATTACAATGCCTGCGCACCACGTGTTCTAGTTGGCGCTGTGTAGCTTTTTTGTTCAAAATAGCCGACATGCCACGCCCACACCGTGTGACGCAGCCACAAGATTTTAATAACTTTTCATCCTGGACAGGTATAGATGCCACACAGCGAATTTGGTGAAGATCGGATAAAAATCCTGGGAGGAGTTCGTTAAATTCCAATGCCTGCGCACAACATGCTGTAGGGGGCGCTGTTGAGCTTTTTTTGAAATTTCAACAGCAGGAATTTTTTAGTCTTTGGCTACTGTACCTGTGTACCAAATTTCATGAGTTTACGTGAAACTAGCCATATTAACTCCACTAAAGCCCAATTTTCAAGGTGGCGCTATTGAGTCATTTTGCCATTCATATGTGTAATTCCCCCAAAATATCAAATTTTTCACGAGTCCTGACGTGTGTGCCAAATTTGGTGAGTTTGTGAGCATGTTTAGGGGGTCAAATTGGGGTCCAAAGTGGCGTAAGAAAAAGAAACCGCCAAAGAAACAAACCGCCAAACCGCCAAAGAAACACTACAAGAACAATAGGGTCCTACGCACTGTAGTGCTCGGGTCCTAATAAACCACCATCCCCCCAAAGAAACACTACAGGAACAACAGGGTCCTACGCACTGTAGTGCTTCGGGCCCTAATTAAAGCTGCAAGCAGCGTCGGACGGGCCCTCGCTCCCCCCCCACGGCCGCTTTGGATACGATCGGAATGTCTATAGCACGCAATAGTATTTGTCTCATCCTGCTCTGCACATGTACCAAATTTCATGTCTGTAGGACAAGGGGGTGATCTCATAGGAACTTTTGAAATTTCTAGGGGGCGCTGTGGAGCTGTTTGAAATTTGGAATGTGCAAATCTGTTGGTGTTGGCATACTGTACGTGTGTACCAAATTTCATGTCTGTAGGATAAAGCAGTCATTTTATATGAGTATTTGAATATTTGTAGGGGGCGCTCTGAAGCCATTTGAGCACCCTTATTCCTGAATTGTATATCAATTGTTAGTTCTAGAGATTAATGAGGATTTGTGTGGATTTGGTGATATTACATGGATCCCTTCACCTCCCAAACTCATTTCGTTCCATATGGCGATTTTGTTCAAAATGGCCGCCATGCCACGCCCACATCGTGTGACGTAGCCACGAAATTTTAATAACTTTTCATCCTGCATGGGTCTAGATTACACACAGTGAATTTGGTGAAAATCGGAAAAAAATCCTGGGAGGAGTTCGTTAAATTCCAATGCCTGGGCACCACATGCTGTAGGGGGCGCCGTTGAGCCTTTTCTGTAATCTTAAAAGCAGGAATGTTTTTTTCTCATGCTACTGTACCTGTGTACCAAATTTCATGAGTTTTCGCGAAACTAGCCGTATTAACTCCACTAAAGCAAAATTTTCAAGGTGGCGCTATTGAGTCATTTTGCCATTCATATGTGTAATTCCCCCAAAATATCAAATATTTCACCAGTCCTGATGTGTGTGCTAAATTTGGTGAGTTTTTGAGCATGTTTAGGGGGTCAAATTGAGGTTCAAAGTGGCGTAAGAAAAAGAAACCGCCAAAGAAACAAACCGCCAAACCGCCAAACCGCCAAAGAAACACTAAAGGAACAATAGGGTCCTACGCACTGTAGTGCTCGGGCCCTACCAATAGGGTCCTACGCACTGTAGTGCTCCGGCCCTAATAAACCGCCATCCCAACCGCCAAACACTACAGGAACAATAGGGTCCTACGCACTGTAGTGCTCGGGCCCTAATAAAAGATATAACACAAGAATAATCTAACAAATTGTAGACTTTTACGCTACATGAAAGTAAGCTATTAATGTAACTACAAATGCAAGCATATACATTCAGTTATAAGAAAAATACATCTTAGAAGTATACATGCTGGAAATAAAAGGTCTCTCTCTCTCGCTGTGTGTCTTTTATGGCTCTGGTCTGTGACAGAGAGGAGGGGGTGTTGGTGTCTTGTGTATGTGTCTCAATAAAACACTTAAAATCCGGTATGTTCTCCTTCCATGCTGGTCCTGATCAACTTGGTATCACAGAGTCCAGATGTTGGGATCATCACTCCAGAGGTGTTGAATTCTTTAATTTTATTATTTAGAAGTGTTTAGTTCAAATCATAAAAAGAGTTCTTGTGTTACGAGGAATGCCATCTCCTCTTCTCCCGAGGTGTGGTTTGTCACCATTGGCACTTTTATGACTCTTATCAGATTCTGGTGCAGGAGGGACACATCCCGTTGTCTCCAAAAAGGGGGTGATTTGGGTTAGCTGTCTCCTGAAATGGTTTCTTACCCAATTGACAGCTTTGAGAAACAGTTTCTGGATTATCTGTGTGTTGACTTGGAATGTTCTGTTCCTTTGTACGCTACAATAGATCATGACTTGCTGTATACATCTTTCACCAACAACCAAACATCTCTAATCCAACACTTCACACCTCACAACCCTGACATCTACAGCTCACAGACTGCAACAGTCAGCTTACAGACAGCAACAGAGAACTCGCAAAGACACACACAGACGTTAGATTACATTGTCACATACTCAATGACAGAACATCTTCACTCACTATGTCCAAGTTAAATTTTGTTTCCTGGAATGTACATGGCATATGCTCACAGACAAAAAGAATTAAAATCCTGGACTATGCTTCTAAACTAAAAGCAGATATTTTGCTCCAGCAAGAGGCACATTTATTACAATCAGAGGAAAAATCTCTTACAGATCCTAATTATAATATCATCTTTTCATCTTGTTGTAACAGCACACAAAGAAGAGTCTCCATTCTTGTCCATAAGAGAGTACCATTTACTTTAAACTCCACAGTAACAGATCCAGAAGGCAGGTACATTATTATCCAGGCAACAATTTTTTATAAACTATATACAATTGCCAATCTGTATGCTTCTAATAATGACGATCCAGCCTTCTTTCACACAGTTTTTTCTCATTTAGCAGACCTATCTGCAAACTCAACAACTATTATCGGTGGTGACTTCAACATAGTTCTGAATCCTTCAGTAGATCAATCAAGTAATCCAACACTTGCAAAACAACCACAATCAGTCAAAGTCATACAGGATTACATGACAGATTTTGGATCAGACGAAGTCTGGAGACTCAAAAACCCAACAAAGAGGGACTATACTTTCTTCTGCTCTGTGCACCAATCATTTTCAAGAATAGAATTTTTTCTCTCAAATAATTCCGTTGCACATAAAGTTGAATTCACCCAATCATAATCAGTGACCATGCACCATATCCCTCAGCCTGCAAACAGAACCCAACCGTAAACCTCCTCAGACTTGGCGCCTGAACATATCTCTACTTAAAGATCCTGAATTTGATCAAATAATAAGGAGGAAGTGGGCAGACTTTCTAAAAAATAATGACTCTCCTGACTTATCTCCATCTTTACTTTGGGAAACTGGAAAGGTTGTAATCAGAGGTAAATTAATATCGTATTCATCGTACAAGAAAAGAAAGGAACAACAAATAGAGACAGATATTGAGAAAAAAAATTAAACAACTTACAGAGGATTATGCAATAAAACCAAGTTATCAACTATGGTCTGAACTACAAAATGCAAAATTAATCCTCAACAATATTCAATCAAAGAAAACAGAATTTTTACGACAACAACTAAGATATAACGATTTCTTAACAACAAATCGGGAAAATTTCTTGCGAACCAACTCCAACGCAACAAGGAAAAATCCTTCATAACAGCAATCCAGGATCCCACTGGCAATTATACTCAACCACCTCAGGAAATTAATCAGATTTTTTACAGCTATTATCATAATGTACAGTTAGGTCAATAAATATTTGGACCTTGACACAATTTTCAGCATTCCAGCTCTGTACAACACCACAATGGACTTGAAATTAAACAATCAAAATGTGCTTTAAGTGCAGACTTTGAGCTTTAATTTGAGGGCATTTACATCCAAATCAGATGAACGGTGTAAGAATTACAACACATTTCATATGTGCCTCCACCTTTTTAAGGGACCAAAAGTAATTGGACAATTGGCTACTCAGCTGTTCCATGGCCAGATGTGTGTTATTCCCTCATTATTTCATTTACAAGGAGCAGATAAAAGGCCTGCAGTTCATTTCAAGTGTGGTATATTCATTTGGAATCTGGTGAGGTCATCTCTCTCAATATGAAGTCCAAAGAGCTGTCACTATCAGTGAAGCAAGCCATCATTAGGCTGAAAAATCAAAATAAGGAGAGCCCAGGTGCAGACACAGAGTAACAGACAGATGGGTGGAGTGTAAACCAGCAGATTTAATTGTAGGACACAAAGACACCAAGACAGAATACAAAACAATACTCCAGGGAGAACTGAAACTAAACCTAATACAAACAATCAAAACCTACAAAACTCCACAAGACTCAAAACTAAGAACAGGTGTAACAAAATCTAAACAACCCCACAAATTATAACCAACTTGAACGTGACAAACCTACAGAACTCAAAGTACTGCAACCACAGACAGAATGAAGAAACTAAATACACAGAATTTATATGCAAAAACTACTAAAACCCACTAAACTTAATCAAAGAACGGTGAGGACAAATCTAAACAAACCCACAAAATAAAAACTAGAAGTAAGTAACCAAACTAACAGAATGTCAACACAAAGGGTTAACAAAAATAAACAGAACGCCACTGAGGCACATTACCGAAAACAGAACATCAGACAGGGGGATTGCAGAAAACAGCAGGGAAACGCAGGGAACGGGGAAGCATAGTTGATGATCTGGCGGAGTGAAACTGAAAACCTTGAGCTTTTATGGCAGCTGATGATTATGGTGTGCAGGTGAGCTGCTGCCTGCAGCTGTTACAAATGTAGCAATCAAGCTGCAGGCAGAGCTTGGGTGAGTGAGGGGGAGAGAGTGAGAAGGAGAGGGAGACTGAAGAAAAGAGGGGAAGAAAAGCTGAGAGAAAAAGAGGGAGAAGAAAAGAGAAAGAAAGACAGAAAGAGGGAGACAGGCAGGACCAAAGCAGGGATCATGACAAACTGGTACTTTCTCTTCGCTGTTCTCTGCAAATTTGACTTTGGTTAGTCATTTATCCAGTGGGTATCAGCTCTTTATAACTCCCCCAAGGCCACAGTCACCACCAATGGGATCACTTCACAAAGCTTCAGTTTACAAAGGGGTACCAGACAGGGATGCCCACTCTCTCCCTTATTATTTGCGATATTTATTGAACCGTTGGCAACAGCAGTACGTCAAAATACCGATATCAAAGGTATCTGCTCTCAGGTGTCTGAACACAAAATAAATCTATATGCAGACAGCATTTTACTTTGTCTGCAAGAACCCAAAACATCATTAAAGGAAATATTCACCCTCATCACAGCTTTCTCACATCTTTCAGACTACTCCATCAACTGGTCAAAATCAATTATACTTCCATTAACAGAGAATTCGTGGAATCCTGCAGTCCAAAACCTTGATTATTCCTTTCCCATAGATATCTGGGCATAAATATTTCCTCAGAACTCTCTGAACTAGTCCACCTGAACTTCACTCCGGTTTTGGAGAAACTCTGTGGTGATCTGAGGCGTTGGAATAACATTCCCATCTCCCTTTTGGGACGAATAGCTACTGTCAAAATGAAAATACTACCTCAAATCAATTATCTCTTCTTCATGATCCCATTTAAACCCTCATCAAAATGGTTCCAATCATTAGATTCTGCTACTGGTAAATTCTATTCAAAAAATAAAAAAGCTAAAATCAGCCTGACTACTCTCCAGAAGAATAAACCTGAAGGTGGTCTGGAGGCCCCCAACTTCATGCATTACTACTTAGCCAACCAACTACAATATCTCACCAAATGGATACATCCACATGAAGAATATAGCTCCTGGCTGGTACTAGAACAGTTAGACTGTAACCATATCAAACTCTCTGGCCTTCCCTTTATCACCTCTACCCTTGCTTCAAGAACCCTTTGATCGCCTCCACTTTGTCTGCTTGGTGGAAATCCCTGGAAGTCACTGGCTCCCAACTTCAACCCAGTATACTATCCCCAATCTGACACAACCCAGACTTTGTAAACAATAAAATACCTCTCTACCTCACTGTTCTGGCACCTTCCTGGGCTTGTGTGCTGCCACCAGAGATGGAGAATCACTGGCTGGGGGCCCTAGGCTGGGCCTGTGCTGTCCTGGGGTGTGGCGGGGCAGGGATGCTATTGGTGGCGCTGTGGGGTGTGCATCCTGCTTCCCTGCCGTGCTGACTTTTGGGGTGCACCTGGACTTCCATGGTCCATGCTCCTCCTGGCATGGCACAATTTCTCTCTGGGGTAGGCTGCGGCACTCAGCTGGTCTGTGGTGGGTCTATGGCCACCGCATGGGTGGTGTTCTGGCACTGCGGCCCGCATGGGTCGCAGTGTTGTCGGGGCCCGTTGGTCTGTACGGGTCCTCCCTACCCCTTGCCTCTCGGCCCTGGGGGCCCTTTGCGCTGGACCCTGTGGGGATTTCTGTCTCCCACACTGCTCTGTCCCCATGGGCTGGACCCACACCAGACTGCCTCTTACTGTGCACCTCACACATTTCACTGTATATAGTTATTTTTAGGCACATATAGGGACACAACAGTTAGGGCCTTATGGACTGCTGAGGTGGAGGACGGTGGGCTCGGTGATGGGGCGGATTGCAGTGCTGTGCGGCATTGTGTCTGCCCCGTCTCCCCTCTACTTGCCTGTCCTGCTTTTCAATTTTAATGCAGCACACACACTCACACCCTGGGGGAGGGTCTGTGGTGGCTCGGGACTTTGGGTCAGGGTAGGCTGCAGAGTTCCCAGCCTCTGTGGCCCATTGGCTCTCCCCCTTCCACCTCTCTCGCCCCTCAAGCTTTTAATACACCACATTACACACAGGGCTGCACTCAGACACGGTTTAGGGAGCAGGTTTTCTCGTCAGGGACCGAGGAAACTGGGCGGGTGAGGTGGGGTGATTGGGGATGGGTGTTGGGTGGCGGGTGGGCCATCATGCCCCGTGTCCCCCGGTCTTGTCCTTGGAGCACAGGGGTGTCGGTTGCTGCCTCCTCTTGGTCTCTGGGTTTGTGTGCTTATCTGCGGCCCAGGTAGTCTTCTGGGTGGTGCCTGCTGGTGCTCCCCTGGCCCGGGGTGTGGGGGCACTTTGCCAGCCTGGCCCTGCTGACTTGTGGTAGTCGCTCTGGGCTTCGGTGTCCATCACACACGCATGTTTGTTCTGGGCTTACCAACTCCTGTCAAGTCCCCTTTCTGAGAGCTGATGGGACCCGCCTGATTGTGCGGAATCACTCTTCAGACTTTGCACTTAACTCACGCCCTTTATACATTTTTCTCTCATTCCTGTCCTCTGGCGTCTGGTGTCCAATTTGTTTCTGTGTTGATTATTTGTTCCCAATTTTCAGATGTGGGGTTGGTTGTTGGGAATGACACAGCATTTTACAGCACTCTTATAGGATTCAAATAGCACTGCCTGTCTGTACCCTCCCTGTTCTTCTTGTGTCGCCCTGTCCTTCATTTGTTTCCCCCTCAATTCACTGAGGTGCTGCACTGCCCCCTCTGGCTCATGATAAGAAAATTCAATAAAGAATGACAGCTTAGCCTCCAGGGGTGGCCGGTGATGGTCACGCACACGCACTAAATATTAATATATTTTGCTGCAAGACTAAAATATGCATTGATCTCATTAAAGTTGACTCCCCTCTGTGGTGTTAAGCAATGAGTATAATTGCAGACAAAAAAAAGATGTTTGTGATGTTTCATCATGAAACTAAAAGCATAATTTAAACATGGTTACACGTGGTACCGTGATAGGTTGCCACCTGTGCAATAAATCCATTCCACGGTCTACTGTTAGTGGCATTATAACAAAGTGGATACAGTTGGGAACAACACTAACTTAGCAACAAAGTGGTAGGTCACATAAAATCATTGTGCAATATCAATAACTTTCTGCAGAGTCAATAGCTACAGACCTCCAAACTTTGTGTGGCCTTCAGATTAGCTCAAGAACAGTGTGTAGAGAGCTTTATAGAATGGGTTTCTATGGCTGAGCAGCGGCATCCAAGCTTTACATCACCAAGTGCAATGGAGACATGTTCTCTGGAGTGACCAATCACGCTTCTCTGTCTGGCAATCCGATGGATCAGTCTGGGTTTGGCAGTTGCCAGAAGAACGATACTTGCCTGACTGCAATATTCCAAGTGTAAAGTTTGATGGAGAGCGGATTCTAATTATTATAATTTGACAGTCTCATTAAAAAGGAGTGGGCATCCTTCCTAGAAATAAATGATTCCCCAAAGTCCTCTGTCAATTCTCTGACAAACAGGTAAAGCAGTTTTAAGAGGCACCATCATTTCTCTTTCTATTTACAAAAAAGAAAGATCAACAACAAGAAATTGAACTGAAACAAATAATAAAAAATCTTGAAACCCTAATGCAAATAATTCAACAGAAAACACCCAGAATGAGCTAAGAAAATACAAATTCAAAATGATCGAAATTGTTAATAAGAAAAGTCAATTCATCGTCATACACAGACTCAGGCAAGAACATTTCCACCTTAGCAACCAGTCTGGCAAATATCTGACAAACCAAATTAGGCAAAACAAAGAAAAAACTATTATTTCCATCATCAAGGACTCAGAAGGGAATCCATCACAATTGCCAGAAACAATAAACAAAATCTTCAGAGACTTTTATGCAAATCTGTATTCATCAGAAAAGGATCTGGACCAGCGGGACATAGATTTTTTTTCTCAATAATATTAACCTACCACAGCTAACCCAAGATCAAATCTCCATACTTGAAGCTCCACTTACAAAGAGCTTTCAAAAGTCCTCCATCTCATGCCCAATAATAAATCACCAGGACCTCATGGCTTCCCTGCTGAGTTCTATAAACATTTCTGGACCATTTTATCCCCACACTCTCAAAGAGTTATCACTTTAAAAAAAAAAAGAATTTCAAATTACCTCCACACCTGAATTTTACTGCTCCTTAATCCCAGCAAAGATCCAACGCTGTTAGCCAGTTATCATCCAATCTCTTATCTTATTCTTGTTATTTTTGTTTACCATGACTTTTGCTAATATCATCACTATTATTATCTCTGTTGTTAATTATACATTTGCTGTTTCAATCTATTAGTTGTTACTAGACGTTGTTCCTTTTGTTGTTACCAATTCCTTTGTCTTTTCTTTTCTTTTCTTTTTTCTTTATCTCTCTCTCTCTCTCTTTGTCTCTTACACACACATTCACACACACACCAATGTACAAATATGTAGTAAGTATTGGTTTTTGTTTTGTCATTATTGTTGTCATGTCTTTCACATGTTATGTACTGCATCACTAAAAAAAACAACAACAAAAACAAATATGCTTCTGGAAGAATGGTCAAAAATTCCCATAAACACACTTCTAAACCTTGAGGAAAGCCTTCCCAGAAGAGCTGAGGCTGTTATAGCTGCAGAGGGTGGGCCAACTCCATATTTAACCCTACGGATTAAGAATGAGATGTTATTAAAAGTTCATGTGCGTGTAAAGGCAGACATTACAACACCTGTGGCAAAATAGTGTACTGCTGTTGAATCCAGGGTGCTGAACCGTGAAAAAGGAGTTGACATTTAGGGTGGCGATTACAAAGATGTTGTACCACAGAACCATGGGCCGCCTGTGTGTTTGTCCCTTGCAAGTGTAGGTGCCAACCATCTGGTCCATGGTGTCAGCACTTTCTTTAATCTTGTTATAGAATGTGATCACTTCAGTTTTTTTTTCTTTCTGCTGTTTTCATCCACCAATTTGCCATGGTGCATCATACTCGGGAGGACAACAGCCATGCCTTTCTTTCTCACATAGCTGGCCATGTTAATGCTGTCACTGAATCCAAACTCTGTGCTGTGACCAGATGGTGCAACAGAAAAGTGCATCATCAACTAATCCAAATTTGAGTTTCTCCTGCTGCCTGTCTTTTCCATCGGCTCTATTTTCCCTACCTACAATAACTATTTGCTTCTCACTATAGATCAAGCTTAGATTTTCCAAGAAACTATCGGGAACACCATTCGACAGGACAAAGTTGATATGACTGCTCATTCTGATTAAAAAAGTTTGACCATTCAAATTGGTCTTAACAACATTCAGGAATCTTTCTTTTCACTTTGTGAGCAATCTTGGATCTTGAACACAGAGTGAACTCCAAAGCCTTGCATTGATAACCTGACAAAAAATATACACTCAAAAAAGAACAGAAGTCCAACCTTCATTTTATTATTATTTCTGAACAAAGTTAGGAAGCGATATAATCTCTTAAAATCAAGGAGTATTACCAGTCCAGATGGCATACTACAAATTACAAGTTCTATTTAGTTCAGTTTTAACTCGGTTAAAAACTGGGGTTTCATAGCAACACACTTAATAACCAAGCAGTCTTGCACCACAACAAATGGCCTACAGCAGCCTATGACTTTTGCCCAACCTATAGTTTTCATATTTTGTATTAAGTAAATTTATGTAACAGCTTCTCTTCCCTCTCCACAGACAGATTTGCATAGTGACCTTAACATCAGTGACCAGGGACTCCAAAAGAGTGTGAAATTTTAAGTTATGTGTCCATCCCTTCAGCCACATATACACAGTGGTGTAAATGACAATTAAGGATAGCGCAAAGAGCAAAGAATATTCTTCAAGGTTGTTGTTTTCATCTCTATTGCTTCTGACTGAGGAACTACAGAGATTCTTTTCTTGAATTCATTTTTTTTTTTCCGTAAATATTACAACATGTGAATTCAGTTTGTAGGACCATAGATGTCAGATGGTGCAGGTTGAGTGATTAAGGTTCATGGAGCAACAGTTCAAAGCTACATTTGGCTGCTTCTGCCTCCTGTGCTGTGTGGACGGACAACAGCCAGCTCAAAGCTTTCCTCTTCTGTTTTCTTTGATTGCTTAAAACATTTGACTGCTTGCTCATAGGGAATCCAAAAGCAACCTGGGATTGTTGGGTTTTCTGTTTCCTGTTCTTTCTTATAATGTTTAGCGCTATGTGACGACTTGTGTTGTAAATATGCGCTATATAAATAAAATTTAATTGAACTGAATTTGAGTTTTTGTGGACACTGATACAAGGTTGCGCTGCTGAAGTTTTCTTCCTGTTAAAGGGAGTTTATCTTCTCCATTGCTGCCATGTGCTTGCTCAAAAGGAATCGCTGGATTTGTTGGGTTTCTGTCTTTTAATGTAATGTAGGGTAAAATATTGGGAAAGGTTGTGCCTATGTTCTTACCAGTATGCAAGAAATGTTATGCTCAAATGGAGTACTCTGTGCAGGATTATTACACAATGTAACGGATATTCGACAAGTGAAATATTTAAATTAGACAAATATAATAATGCAGCAAAGGAAATGCCTCTTGCTGCAGACAAGAAGAGCCTCAGAACAGATCATGGAATTATTTGAATTAATGATTATTTATAAAAGCTCAGTAGCTGGAATCAGTACAAGTTAGGGACCAAAATGTGAACAATAATACTACAATCAAGGCAACTGAACTTAGTCATAGGTGGTAGTCGTTAGTGTGTTGTTGGTTTAATAAATGTATTTAGTCAATAAATGTACCAAAAGCTAACAACATCTATCAACTAACAACACTGTAACAACTATTAGCTATGACACAATAATAACGCACATTAACACAACACAAAACAAACGATGCAGGGAAGAAGAGTGACGTAAAAGGAAAGGAAGAGAATACAATATTACGACGCAATATTGAGGTAAATATTACAGAGAAATATGGTGCTCCAAGAGGAAGGGATTAAGAGACCACACCTGAAAGCAGCCGTAATTATTGGTTGTACGCTAATTTGAGGACATATAAGAATGGACTTTGAGAAGATGAGTGAATTGAGAGAGTTGCACCAAGTTTCCAGTGATTAAAAGTTACTTGGGTGCCTATGGTGATGCTGCGGCAGTACATGATCAAGTCGGCCTGTGGATGTGGATCAGAAAAGTGGTAGACGGAAAGAGTTGGTGTCAGGAAAACTTATGATGGATGGTAAGTAGGACTCTTCAGAAAGGAGGATTTATAGGATGCTTACAGGTATGGGCTGATGGCCAGCTGTCCCTCACAGAATTACAGTGTCACATAATTTTTATTAGCTTTCTGGTTCATAAAAAGTCCAATGTTGTGACACATCTTTGATATATTTATGCTCCTCTTGGACAGATGATCAATACAAGAGTAAACACACTTATATGGAATTAGATATGTTAAACTTCTAGTCTGACATATAAAAAGGTATGATAAAAGATTTGAAAAGAATGGATGGTGTAATAGTGATCATAATGAGGTTATTGGAATCCATGTTCAACAGTTCCTTTAAAATAAGTAAACAAAGAATAGTTAAATCCAGGATGATGGAGTAATTGCCCATCTTTGTCTGAATATGACTTCAGTGTTCCTTGTGGCATTGTCAGCGGGGTGAAATCATTTTGATGTTGATATCAGATTTTGACCCACACTTCCTGCTTCCTGAATTGTCAGAGAGCTTATGGGGGCCATGTGGTCCTTTGTTCTGGCTGTGACTGGGGATTCTTTGGACTGACACCCTCTAATCTGAAGGAGTGCTGTGTGGAGTCCTTTGAAGGTTGTTATCAGATCCTGGCCGTCACTTCCAGCAGGGCTGAAGTTGGTCCAAGTGGTTGTTACTGCCTCGTGACCACCTGCTGATACCCACTTTACAGCATCCCAACAGGCAGACAGATGAGGTATCACACAGTCGCAGTTTATAAGCTACACGTAAATCATTTGTTACATAGCAACCATCCTATTATTGAGTCCTAAGCTCCATCACAGCTGCCAGGATCATTTTATTCTACTGTTGGTAAAGTAGTAGTTAGATTACCCTCACACATGATCAGAAATTTTAGAAATTCAGAAATCACAAATAAATCGTTGTTATTAGCTTATTAAACAGTTTAATAAGCTTGATATTAGTCTAGATGGCTTAGGTGGGTATGTCTGAATGAAGTCTTGCAGAATGCTATGTAAAAGTGACCCATATCTGAATAGGTCTGAAAAAAGTGCAGTCATGGTAACAGAATGATGGAAGCAGCAATGTTACGTATCCCATGCTTAAAAATAGCCTCAGTGACTGATTTCGACAGTTTCCTGTGATGTTGTGGAGAAAACCCTGCTCTGCTTTGGCAACATAAAAGTAAATCTTGACGCAATCTTCATTGGCACAGATCCACGTTAATGGTCATTTGTGTTTTGCACAACTGACTTAACGCAATAACAATTAATTAATGGGTTTTATTATCTGACCCTCTAAATTATCAACAATGAGTATCAATAATAAAGCCTAAACAATACAAAATGTCCATGATTGAACAGCTGTACATGGTGGTTGTTTGGGTTAAAATGCAAAAATGTATTATAGTGGGCTCCCTACTCAATAAGGTGCATTTAAAAGATTTGAGTACTGGTAGTGAAGTTCCTGTCAACTATCTGAAATTCCAACAAGACAAATTCTGGTTTGTTGAACTGCGAATTTTATTATAATAACCTACCATACAGCATATGTGACTGACAGAAGACATTACTTTAAGTTTTTTTTTAAGTACTTCTTACATTCCAAGTCAAACTGTTTGTTTTGATTCAGCATTTTGTGCATTCGGGTTTTATAGATTTCATATCCAGTTACTCAACCATCTGTAGTGTCTCTGTAAATTATGCATATTAACATTTCAAAGCAAGTCAAACAAAATTAATGAGAAATCCAACTATGGATATTTTACAGAGGCCAAAGGATAAACAAAGGACCACTCACATCTGCAAAGACTGTTTAGGCTCCTGCATATTGCTGTATGGAGCTTCACTGAGCTGCCTTCTGCTCTGAGCAAAGTAGTGCAAAAATACACATAATAATATACAGCACTTCAATTAAAGTAGCTATTCTCCTTTCCCCCCAAAAGATCAACTAAATTACTTTTAGCTATGAACTAAAACTAAAACAATAAAACTCATCAAAATGGATTTATTTGTACTCATCTGTACATGAAGTATTTCTTATCATAGTTATGCAAATACATAATATTACATGAACAAAACAATTGAAAGAGCTTCAAACAATATGTTGACAAGCCAAATAATAACAGAATCCTCATTCTGTGGCGGATGCAGTTGAAACTTGTGGAGAGGCCCCCTACGGTTGTTGATTAAACACATTCTATATATCAAAGTTACATATTTGGAAGTTTTTTCCTTGAAAAAACCCCTTCCGGCCTTAAAATTGCTCAGCTGTAACTGTACGCTGTGGCCTTGTTTAGAATGTTCAGATCTTTGAAGTCCTCTGCTCTCTATCCACCAAAGCCTCCACCACTTGCTGCAGCACAAGCACACCAGCTCACTGACGACTAGTCAAACACTTCAAATCGTAACATTGGAGTAATTAAGCAATACATGTAAATGTATATATTTTGGTGTCTGGCTAATGCTGGTACTCTAATTTGTTGGCACAGTATCTGTGTGTGCCAAAACTACTAATAGTTGGCTACATCACTTCTGTTTTAAATGCCAGACAGGCAACAGCAGAGGCTCTGTGTCGTTTACATTTCATACAATGTTCCATGTCACATTGTGTCCCAACTGACATAACATAAACAGTGTTGGAGTCACAGGACAACTCTTAATTAGTTTCCACTTGTTTAGAGGAAAACAAACGGCACAAAGGGTCTTCCAAAATGTTGAATGTTGAAAAGGGAAAGACAGATTAAATTGTTGTAAACGCTGTTGCCACAAATACACTCATAAAGGTTCTTTTGAAGAATGGAAATCTGCACACAATCACTCCAGTATTGTTATTAGTTAAAACAAGACAAGAATTTAAATCAAATTTAAATTCAACTATAAACATGCAAACTTATCATTGCTTAGTGAATTAGATGTGAAAAGTGTGAAAAAACAGATAACCACCTTATTAAAGCTTTGTATATTTTATTTGAGACATAAGGTGTCAGTGACAATGCAGTGAAGGTCCATACAGGTGCTGCAGCACTGATCCTAGGCAGTAGCTTAGTCCGAGGAAATGCTCACACATGAGGAGGCAGAATAAATCAAAACATATAACCAAAGCAAAGAGGAAGACATTTTTCAAAGCAGATCTGGAGTTATCCTTGGTGATAAAAAAAAATACCGTTGCACGCTAGAGTGAACTCCTAAAAGTAAAAATCCAAAATGTTCAAAGTCACATGAAACATGAGGAAAGAGGAAAGTTATCAGCTCCAGGGTTTACATGGAATGTCCTTGAGAAGAAACTTACAGTCCAAAATCATAACCAGGAGATTATGATGATTATGATTATGTGATGTCCTTCTGTCTGGGTGGCCGGTGAATGTTCCTGACCACACACTTCACCATCCACTCAATGCCTTCGTTCACTCCATCCCTGCAACAGAGAAATGTTAAGTTTTTCCCCTACTGACATGACAATTTTAAGGAATTGATTCATCAAGATAAACAGCTGTTAGTGCAAAGGTATCGTTTGTTTTTAGGGGTGTAACACATGTATTCATCCCCAAAGAGTCAGTACATGGTATATGGTTTGGAATGCCCTGTGAGTGAAACAATTACTGTCAGAAGTTAGCTTATTTTGACATGCTTGCTGTCAAACTCTAGAACACAAGCGCAATGTTTGAACACAATGTTTGGCAGTGCACTAGATTGTGTCCTTCACTTACAGCATGTCATCAGGCTTAGCAATGACAGCTGGGCAAGCACTGTGCTAACTGTATTCAGCATGTACCATGTGTTAACTCACTCTACACGCTGCTTGAGTTCTAATCAGCTTTCCTGCAGACAAACATTTCAACTTCTCTGCTTATACTGTATGTTTCAATCAACCTGTCACTATGTGGAGCTCACACTGAATGTAAGCACCCCGTTCATGTTGTCCAGAACATTTCAACAGTTTTTTTTTTCAAACAACATTGCTCCTCAGTGTAGACAAAAAGAGAGAAAGGTAGTGTTAGTTTGTGCAACTTTGAAAGCAGAAATTTCACTGATGGCTTTAATCATTAATTTAAGTTCATTATAAACATGTTGCAATTGTCTTATGGACATTTCTGATTTGATTTATTTTGTCCTTAATAAGAATACATAGCTTAGAGTCTGTCCTTACTGACAGAGTCTAGCATTTGAGTGTCTTAACTGAAGAATTATGAGCAATTAGACACTGTCTTTTTAAAATAAATTATCTGTGTCCTCTGCTGTACCAAAAATATACCGAACCATGATGTTTGTGTGCACCCCCAGTTAGAACACAAAATAACAAGCCTAAACAGGTATA
>CM045450.1:868667-1046985 GCA_024666655.1 Dascyllus trimaculatus
ACAGTGGTGCTTCAAAGTTTTTGAACCCTTTAGAATTTTAAATATTTCTGCATAAATGTCCTAAGACATCATCAGGTTTCCATACAAGCCCCAGAAGTAGACAAAAAGAACCCAAATAAACAAGTGAGAGAAAAATATCATATTTTGCTTTTTGTTGAGAAAAATGATCCAATATTACAGATCTAGGAAAGGCTGGTGTGAGCCATCTTGTGCAGCAATAACTGCAACTAAACATTTACATTAAATGTTAAACAGTTCTTCACTTCAGCTTGGGGGAATTTCAACCCATTCCACCGTACAGCTTGAACTCTGGGATGTTGGCGGGTTTCTTCTCATGAACTGCTCGTTCTTTTTTTAATACTTCGGATTTCAAGACCGGGATCTTTCAGCATGAAAGATCCTGGTGTTGCACAAATTTCTGGAAAGAAAGCTCTGCCATTGAAACCATGTCTGCCAGGACGCAGGCACAATCCGTAGGTCCAAAACTGAGAAAATTCTAGTGTTCACTTCACAGGTCATTTCATAATCATGTGCATGCATAGGCTAATCTGAAATCACAGGTGTACTGAATGTTGTTTCAGTAATCTTAGGTTTTATGACTTGTTTGCTAGTGATCACAGGTGTATCCACTTTTGTTGCATTGAGTTTGTACTTTGGGGCCTGTATTATTAATACAGTCTTTCTAACATATTTGTTTCTGATTGTTGAGACGAGATTATACAATTTTTGAATTATTTAACAATTAAGTGATAATACACTGGGGTCTACTCACTCTTGTTGTTTACTGTACAATTGACACATGCATACACACACATATAACCTTAGTTTATATTGTGCTCATGTGGTGGGAATCCTGAACAAAGCTTTATTCTAAGAACCAAAAAAACCTAACTGACATACTGTAATCCTGAAACCAAGTAGGACTCCTGGTTGATTTCAGTATATTTGGGCATGGAGTGCACAATACTAATGGGAAAATACATATGCACTGCACAGTAGAAGGCATGGGGAGCTGAACTGCAATTTTTGCTGTGGGATGCTGTAGCAGATTAATTTACCTTTTTTTGTACTTGTTGTAAGGGATGGTAGACTCTGCTAACTAAAATGGACCCTGAACTTATTTTTTGCCTTGGTTCCTCTCTGTATTTTACTTCTGCTTGTCTGTTGTTGGTGCCCCACCTATTTCATTGTTTTTTTATTTCTTTACCTAAAGTGAAGTTCTTTGAATAATCTGATTTTAAAGGTGCTACACACATGAATTTGCCTTGACTCACTGACTGTGTACTGATGTGTTTTTGTCATTTCTACACGTTTGTGTATAAAAAGCATTGTTTTTGCTTCTCATTTAGTTGTGTGTGTGTTTGTCCTTTATACATAAAATGAAACAATTAAATTGGCTTGTACGACTTCCTGTTACTTCACATCTTTGTGTTTTAAGAATCAGAAGGGAACCTTGTGACTTGTAAAGTGGCCATAAAAGTTCAAACTGTCAGCAGTCAGACTGTGGTCCAGTCCCTGCCTCTGTCTCCAGAGCGCGCACGTAGGAAGTTCCTATGTTGTCGAGAACGCGAGGTATGACGTAAGTTGCTTGCCGCGCAGTGATGATGGCGGTGCGTGAACGCGCAGTAAAAGTAATGGCTGCTCTGGATCGGCGGGTGCCTAGCCTCGATGATTTCGTGGGTCAAAGCTGGACTGCCTGGGCTGACTGGGCCGGTGTGACAGCGGCGGATGGTAAGGAAGCACCTTGACGCAAACACTGACAGCCGCGAAGCCATTTAACCAAAGCACCGGGGTTTATTTTCGTGGAAACGGAGGACAGAGCTAACCATGTTACCCAAACAAAGACCCTGCCGGGTCCTAGTGCTGGGTGGGTAACATGTTGCTCTCTTCCAGGTCCCACTGCATATGCTGTCTTCCAAGAAAAAATGAGTGATAATTCCAAGACATAGCCATTATAACTTATGTTTCGCCACTGAGGCCGTGAAACAGGCTGCCAGCGCTTAAGCGATGCGTATCATTTTAGTGAAACCAGCCGGGCAGCGGTGGCATCAGAGCGGAAGGAGGCTAGTGTGGATGGCTGGGTAAGCAACTTCTTGCCGTGGAAAGCTAAGCTAGCAAGCAAAACCAGGCAGGCAAACTAGCCGTGGACGACGAAGCAGTTAGCGTTAGCATGCTAAGGCAAGCAGCAGGAGGATTCAGAGTAGACACCGGTGACGGAGGAGGAGTCTGATGCTGTTGCCACCATGTAAATGCTGGCCCAGCCTTTGATATGAGCAAACGTTACTCTGTGTTCTTTTCGCTTCATCTAGAATTTACCACTTGATTGTTAGTGTCGCCGCCTCCGTTTTAGTGATGATAACATTTCTGTATTCGACAGGTTTTCTAAAATGTGTGACTTCTGCCCCAGAAGTGCTCTTGCCCTTCCCTGCTTTAAGTATGTACGCTCACTCATTGTCTGGCATCCCTCCAGGTGCTACTCTGCCCATAACTATCAAATAAAGTCCTCCTCAACCTCACAGTGTTCCTTGCAGTTGTTAGCAAACTAAAGATGACTAGAAAAAATAACCAGCAGCCATCCGTGGGGAACCAGTTGACCTGCAAATCAGTCCTTTATATAACACAGCTTAAGGAACTGTTAATATACAGAATTTGTGAAGAGAAGGTGTTTGTCTTCCTGTTGAACCTGGCATACAACATTTAGAAAACATCAGACCTCCTAAGGGTTTTCTTGAACATGTATGTGATATGTGATGTTTCAGGACCCGATGTGGATGACTGCAGCAAGAATGGCAAAAAGGCTGCAGAGGCCATGTCACTCAGTAAAGAGGGTAAGTCTGCACACTAACATCTACAAGACACAGTCATGGCTGTTGTTGTTGTTTTGGATGTCTGAAAACAAGAAAGAATGTCTAATAATCATGCAGTCTTTGTGTGTTCTTCTATTATTGTACATGTGCATTGATCTGTAAAGTCTTAATAGACTGTACCACAGCTTTTCGTTAGGCTCCTGCTTTGACCAGAGGCAGTGATTAAATGAAGCCACTAGTTTGCAGAGACCTGGGCGAGTATTAATGCTGGATAGAATTGTGCTTAGGCACCTTCTGGCACCTCGCCTGACTGTCTGTAGCAGCAGCTGTCCAACAGACGCTTCACCTGTTTGTGTTTGTGTGTGCGTGTCAGCATGACATGATAACTCACAAAGAGCACCTTAATAGTATGTGTGTGGAAGTGTGTTCACGTTCACACAATTTGTCATTCTGCATCTGCATCACATGGAAGTAACAGCCAAAAAAAGGATATGATTAAGAAGGCCGAGCAGAGGTCTACACATTTTCACACAAGTTTATGTTATTTCTTCCTGTTCTCATTTCTCATTTAGTTGACATCTACTTAAGGATTTGTTTTGGTTCATGTTTTGGAGAAATTGGTACGTTGCAACATTAATATCCATCTATCATAGGCTGACCCACACATCTACATCTGCCAGAACCCTGGATAGTGGGGCACTGTATGCTTCTAAATGGCATTTAGCTGTATTTTTCACCAGAACTGTGAAAGTTTGGCACCTCTTTTTAAGTGAGAAGACCCTGGTCCCTCAAAGTGACATTGCCCTGTTTTCTCTTTTGCAGCATTGTTAGTGTTGTATTTTCTCTCTTATCAATGCCCACTTCTCCTCTCCTTTCAGACATGTCCATCTTTGGCCTCTACCCAGGCCATGATGACTTCTACCTGGTAGTGTGTAGCCATTGTGGCCAAGTTGTCAAGCCACAGGCATTTGAAAAGCATTGCGAGCGGAGACACGGCCCTCTGGCCAAGCTGTATGCCAGACTGCGCTCCCCCACCCCTGCACCTCAGCCCCAGCAGAGACCACATCATGGCCACTCTCCTTCTCATGGGACCAACACTGCCTCTGCTTCATCATGGGAAGGACGAGGCCAGGGTGTTGGGCAGCTACGGGCAGCCCCATCCTCACCTTCCACTCCTCCCCAGTACAGACACTCCAAGAACTCCAAAGATGGAGTACGGTAAGAACAGAATAGGGCAAGTTGGTGAGAAAGTTCAAACCAGAGCCCAGAGATCATGGAATAAAGTGTCCCATAGTAATGGGTACCAAGCTCCAGTATTAAACAAGCCCTGGAGAGAAATTTTTAAATAATGGTGGATCGATATGTCTGCGATATATTTTTGCTTTCTAAATCCAAAACAGAGCCTGTAGTTCCAACAGACAGCGTGTTAGAGGTGTAGCAGCTCTCTGTCACTCGCCTGCGGCTCAATGCTTCACACACGGGTGGCAAACGTTCAAAAGTATGATTATACTTCACTACAGTTGATGCAAAACATGTTCTTTGCTATGTACTAACAAATTGTTTGCATGTAAGAGCAGAAGCACACACATCTGTCAGAACATTCAGTAAAAGTTCACATACAGATGGAGAAACGCTCAGACTGCTGAGCTCGTAGTTCATTGCTCGCTAAGCAGGTTATGTTTGCTAGCAGCACGAACACAGAGTTAACTGAAGTAAAAGAGCATAGGCAATGATTAAAAGTCAGTGTTCTCCAACCGTATGTTGTTGCATTCATAAATTCTGTCTGAAAATCACAGCATCACCTGAACTGGCACTCATAATTTCAGTTTCACTTTCAAAGCAGCAGGATTTAGTGATTTTATCAAAAAGTACTGATAAGAGGACGTTAAAGTACCGGATCAATAACAGTATCAGAGTAACACCAGCAGTATAAGAGATGGAGGCATACCATCCATAATGTTAAGATTAAGGATCTAAGTTTGGTTGCATTAAAGTCATACTTGTAGAAGTTTTGGGACATGCACTTGTTGACTTTGCCAGGAGCTAGATGACATTATTGATACCACTATCATGTTTGATAAGTAGATGGATAGCTTAGAATAAAGATTGGAAACGGGAAAGTGGCTAGCCTTATCCTGTTCAGTTGCAAAAGTCCTCCTACAGCACCTCTGAAGCTCAATGACTAACATTTGATATCTCATAGGTCAATTTTTTCAAAATATTAAGTGTAAGAAATTACACTTTGCTATTTTACATGGGATTATGTGCTGGGTTACTTCTTGGCTTGTCAGTTACTTCAGAAGTAACTGAAGTAATTCTGTACTTCATTTTATAAAAAGTTAGGTATATACAAGGACCGTTTCATCGTATTTAACGTTTTTTTGTATTTCATGGAGTGTCAGAGTGCTTGTGTCAAGTGGAACCATTTGGGCGGCAATTTTAGTGCTTGTCAATTCAGTTTGTATTTATTGGATGGCACACAAGGAGAGAAGGACATGATTTCACTGCTGCATTGTTATTTAAAACATTTATCAAAGGCAGTAGTTGTTTTATTTTTTAGTTTGTGTCATATCCCACAAAGTTAACTTTGTGCTGGTCCTCCGTCTCCCATCACCCAGACATTCCCCACTAGAGAAGTCCTCCCACAGCAGCCATACAGAGTCATCAGTATTCAAACAGCCACCGCCTCTGGAGCCTCCGATGAACTCTCCACCTCCATCACTCAGAGACCCTCCCTGGCCACATGGAGGCACGCCGCCTGGTAGGCCTTCACCCAGTGACAGACACCCTACACAGAGGAAGGACTCCTCTCAACCCTGTGCAGTGCCAGGCCACCGGATCCCCAGGCCCTACAACAAAGTGGCCTCCAGTGAGTATAAATTAATAGATTTGGATAATTTAAAAGAATAAGAAAGAAAGTTTTTAAGAGGAAGTCGTAAAACAATGTAATATCATAAGATTGTATAATTACATGTGAGATAGTTCACACCATGGACACAGAGAGTACTTAACTTTGATTTGTCCAAAGAAGTGTTATTTCCCACAATGTGACTATGTTTCTGACATAGTGCCTTCAGAACTTTCCAGAGTACACTTGGAAATCTACAGGTTTCTGCTGTTTACTGATCGTTCTACACCTCACACTTAGCCACAGTGGTCCCTGGCTTGACAGACTTTTTAAAAATCTTGATCACATGTGTAAGTTTGAAGATCACCTAGCAAAACGGACCTTCATTAACTTAGCTTGGAAGGTGTTTAGACTGAAAACAGCACTTTGGCAGATGCATTAGCAGGGCATGCAGTGTACTTTTAAAGATGAATTATCATCTGGACGGCTAATTTAAGAATTATAACCATAAGTTTGAAAGCGTATTATATGCCCAGACAATGCCCAGCAGTGTTTAATTCTGTGAAGCAAGATTTAACAACTCTAAAAAAATTATCATTACAACATTTTTTCCCCTTTCTCAACAGTTGCAGGGTAAACAGGGCAGTTACGTTGTTTATGTTTAACAATGAATCTACCCTACTGGTAGATTTAGAAAACATGCATATTAATGGAACAGAAGTGAAGTTATTATTTGTGTACTGCTAATGAACCCACTTTTGTACTGTGTCTGCAAAGGCTGCACAGGGAAAGCACATTAGTTAGCTCAGTTTCAGTGTTCTCTCAGGGCCTACGTAGGATACATTTATGCATAGTATCTGGGTAGTCACACGTGTTAGCAGTACTTGCAGCCCAATAAACAATAAATGTATTTATGTGCGTAAAACCAGAGAAATTAACTTCAGTGGTTATTGAGGAAAAGCACAACTGAAACAGGAGCTTTTTGGAGGCCAGTGTAAATTTCTACATTAATTAAAATAGAAACATTTCTGTTCTATCAGACATGAGAGGAGGATTACTGAAAAGTGTGACTGATGAAACTGCCTGTGTGTTAACTGGTTGAAAACACAGAGACTGCCAGAATATCAGCTTGAAAATATGTATTTGTAAATTGTAAATTACTTATGATTGTACAAGGTAGGTATTTATTGACAATATTGACACAATGTGTGGGATTTAGAGATATTGACATGTTTTAAATTGTTCATTGACTGTGATATTGTAGCTGAGATGGTCTCTATGTATCCTCAGAGAGGGAGTGTGACTTGGACAAACACTGCGGCGTACTTGACCCCGACAGGAAGAAAGTCTGCACTCGCCTTTTGACATGCAATGTAAGCCCCACACACACAGAGCTCCAGCAGACTAATGCTTTGCTGTTTTGCCTTAGATTGCCATGTCTTTTTTTGTTTCAGTTTTTTTGTTTGTTTTTTTTTTCTGCGTAGTTTAGTAGAAGGTTGAGAGACTTAATTTCCCCCTTGTGCTTTTGACCCAATTAAAACACATCAGAGCAGCAAAGTAGGTTGTGAGTTTGTGGTCTCTTCTTGGCTCAGAAACAGCCAGCAGATTGGATATTTTTGGTACTTAGACATCATTTTTGGTACTTAGACATCATTAGATAGTTGACAGAAAAAGCTTTTTTTTTTTTTTTTGAAACAAAAAACATTGAATGTATATTCTTCATTGTTAACTGCAGTTACTTATGTGTGTCAATCCCACAATTTAAACATTAAATCTGGATGATTGCTGTTGGCTGCAATTTTACTTGAGGCAGTTACATTTGGGGTGGACTATAGACTAGGAGTAGTAACAGACTAATGTGTTGGCAAGTTAATCAGGTGATTAAATGACATTTTTAAGGTAAAGCACGAAGGCTGATTACCAGCTAATGAGGTGGCTGGACAAAAGAGTGTCAGCAGACACATCTGCAGACCTAAAATAGCATGTTAAGTAAACATTAGTTCTAATATTAGATGACAACTCAAATTAGCTGCTGTACAGAGATATTAAGTGTTACTAGATGACCTAAAATATAATGGTAAACAGCAACACAGCACAGTGCATTGGCAACAGTAAGTCACACAATACACTCACAGCCATATGAGACATCCGAACGGTTAACAGAGCTGTAGCTATCTGCAGATAAATACTGTTGTCAAGTACACTAAAACTTTATTTCTCATTTACATTTTTTATTGTGTACTTTTTGTTAACCCCAAGAACACCAAACCAACTGTCAAGCATGGTGGTGGTAGTATTATGCTCTGAGGTTGTTTTACTACCTGAAGAACTGGTGCTTTACACCAAGTAAATAAAATAAAGGAAGAGGAATACCTCCACATTCTTCAGGAAAACCTGAAAACATCAGCCAGGAGGTTAGGTCTTGGACGCAGTTGGGTGTTCCAACAAGACAGTGATTCTAAACACACATCAAAGTGGTAAAAAAAGACTTAATCAGGTGAGAATTAAGGTTTTAGAATGGCTGCCCCCAAGTCCTGACTGAAACCCCATCAAGAATCTGTGGACTGTGCTGAAGAAATAAGTCTGTATCAGAAAGCCAACAAATTTATCAGTGCACCAATTCTGTCAAGAAAAATGGTCAAAGATACAATCAGAAGCTTGTGGACGGCTACCCAAAGCACTTAGTTGAGGTGAAAAAGGCCAAAGGACGTTCACACAAATACTAGCATTGCTGTATGTATATTTTTTGACAGATTTTGTCATATTTCCAGAAAACTTATAGTAAATCTATAAAAAACATAATGCATGATCACTTTTTGTGACGAAGATGCATGTGTTTCAGTCATAGAAAATGAAGAGCTGGAGGAGTCACTGAAAAGTCAAGACTGCCATGATATGCAGGGTCTTTACAAGTGTCTGTAAACCTTTGTTTTGTATTTAGAACACATACGCACCAGACAAACTGTGATCTACCTACACATAGACAAACCACACAATAGCCTGGAGCCTCTCCCAGCTGAGCTAGGGTGAAGGCAGGATACCGTGTGTACAGGGTGCACCCTGGGCAGGTTGCCGGTCCATCAAAGATGATCACCATTCTCCAAAAAGATATTTCCCAAAGTGGTATTTTGATGATGATGGTGGAGAGTGGTATGTAAGATGACACTCCAAACTGTCCCATAGGTATGTGTAGCATCATTTCACATCTTTTCATGCCCATTCACCCATTCAGTGAGCCCTCATGTTCTGTTTGGAACCAGTTACATTTATTGTGCACTTTCATGCCTTTCACCCCTTTTTTCTGAACTATTGACCATGTTATTGCTGTAACAAGCAGTGCAGTAGTAAATCCATTGTCAGTCACTGTTGGTTTGAATGCACTGATTTATGACATCTGAAAAAAGAAAGTATGTGTCACCAAAAATAATTGTTTGAGTCTTCTGAGCCAGTGCCTTTGTTGATGAGCTCTACTTTGTTTTTATGTCTCTCGATGCACGAGATGCACTTCTACAAGGTGGGAGTTTATTGTTATTTGAAGAAGAATTGATTACCAGTGTGAAGGCTTTTTAGCATTTGGTGAGTTTTGAAAGTCGTGCCTTATTGTTGACCTGGTGTTTACGCTGAGTGAATCATAGGATTCTTGTGTATAGTTTTGCACCTACAACAGTGTGATCCTATTGTTAGAATGTCTGTAAAAACTTAGCTCTTGCTGAAATTTGTCAAATCACAAGATGGCGTTGGCCTGCTGTCTTAACTTAAAAAAACGTCATTGAACGTCAATGTAGAAAAAAAACAATGATGACTCTGAGATCAGAGTAGATGTTTTTAGATGAATGAAAGTGCAGGAACAGCTCCTTGTTGCTGATCAGCACAGACTGGTACTAAGCTGTGAAAATGGTTCCCGGCACAGGAAGAGTCCTTATATGGTGGCTGGTGTATGTGAAGGAGGAAGTGAGTGTGAGAGGCCACATCCAGCCGGGCAGAGACAGGATGACCTGATTAAGAGGAAATAACAAGAGTGACGGGAAAAACAGGCAGGAGAACATCCTGCATCCTAGGTGTACAGACTCTCTGTAGCTGGCTGTATTTCCTCTCCTACCTGCAAAGAATGAAAGGTCCCATGCGATCATTTTAACTGTAAATTTATGGGATAAATTTTGTGCCAGTAGGAAGTAAATTTGAATCCTTTATATCTGAATGTGAATCATTCGATTTGAATGATTTTCAAATTTGAATTTTAACCGATCAATTGAGGTTCAAATTGAATGATTCACATTCAGATAAAAGGGATTCAAATTTACTTCCTACTGGCACAAAATTCATCCCATATAAATTCAGCATTCATGTTTGAATTTTGAAATATGTTATTTAAACAACAATTATGCATAATTACAGTGACACATCAGTAGTGCGAGTTTGACATTCAGTGTTAGTCATTTATTATCAAACATGAGCTGATTTCAGCTTCTGCAGGTTGAGAATTGTAAAATAAGTAGAATATTTCACATTTTTTTTGTCATTTTAATACAATATGTCAACAATAAGTTATTTAAAACTTGCTTGGCTGGTTAATTAGAGATTTTTGGAGGGCCAATCAGATATAGCTCTTTTTGATGACACATAATCAACTGTTGATCAAATGATCAAAGCCTGAGCCATTTCTGTTCCTTGTTTTTCTCTGCCTTCATTTGCTATATTGAAACAGTGGGACATCTCCTTACACAGAAGTGTGACCCGCAAGTGAACTATTTGGTCACCAGTACCAGTGAACCTAAATACATGATTTGTTTTTGAGCCATAGCTGAAATCTTAAATTAAAACCCGACACCATATGAAAATCTACCAATATGTTTTCCCTTCTTTAAAGAGAACCATGGTCAAATTTCAGAGATTACTGTTATACTCAAAAGCTGAAAATTCTTTTGTTTTTTAACTACTAAAAAACTATGGAAATGTAATGAATCCAGGATCATGTTTTAAAGACTGATGGCAGTAGACGTAATATAAAAACACCTGCTCATTGGAAAGGGCTGTCTAACAGCAAGGTAAGGCAGTGGAATCGTGTGATTGAAGCCACCTTCTGACATGACAGGCCATTCACATAAACCTGTTAAATCAAACAATAAAAACTCAGACAGTCAAAATGAATTGGTGACTAATTTCTGTATACTCGTCTGCAGATTCACTCCATACACCAGCGGAGGAAGGTGGTGGGCCGCAGCAAGAACTTTGACCAGCTAGTAGCGGAACTCAAGACCAAGGTTCGGGAGAAAGGGGCCCAAGCTTTGGAGGGAGGTTCTTCCACTGGACGGTCCCCCAGCCCTGAGCCCCCCAGAGAGCAGGCTGGTGCTCCACACTGCAGGAGACCTCTGGCCAGCCTTCCTGCTTTCAGGTTGTGAACATTGCTGAAGCATACACCAGTGAGGCTGCTAGACATTAAAAAAGTTCATCTTAGCATGACTTAGGTCAAATTTTTAACTTTCACATGGCCCACTTTAACATAAATCAGTGATGTGTGGTCAACTCTTGAAAAGTAGGCAGGAAGACAGTAGGGCTGGACCTGAATATCTGAAAATCCAAATATTCGGTCCTTGTGGTGGTATCTGGATAATAATAACTGAATAACTTTGATATCCGAATACTCGTGTGCACCGCCTCGGCTCTACTTTACTGCCGAATATTTGGATATTCGTCGTTAATTGGACCCGAATCACAGAAATTGCTATTCAGACCAACCATAGAAGGCAGTATTAAACAATGTAACAATAGTTGTGTTCTTGGCATACAGCAGAAGTGTGTATGTCGCAGACCTACTCAACAAGTGTTCCACCTACAGTGATGCTGCAGTGAGGGGCGGCTGTGGCTCAGGTGGTAGAGCGGGTTGTCCACTGATCGCAAGGTTGGCGGTTCGATCCCCGGCTCCTCCGCATGCCGAAGTGTCCTTGGGCAAGACACTGAACCCCAAGTTGCTCCCAATGGTAGATTAGCGCCTTGCATGGCAGCTCTGTCACCATTGGTGTGTGAATGTGTGTGTGAATGGGTGAATGTGAAACACATTGTAAAGCGCTTTGGATGCCACTAAGGTAGAAAAAAGCGCTATATAAGTGCAGACCATTTACCATGGAAAAAAGTTCTCAGACACCCTTAAAATTTTACACAATCTCAAATAACAAAAACAATCATTAAATATTTGTGGAAAAATCTTGTTTGTATTTAAAAGGTGTGGCTGCATTAGACAGACACAAACAAATAGAAATGATATTTTTTTGTTTATAGTTTACAAGAAAAACTAACAAAACTAAATCCTGGACAGCTTCAATGTGTCAGTCCTCAACATGGTCAGTATCAAAGTCAACAGATAACAGATAATATGGTCAAAACTGAACAAAAGATAAATAAACCATCACATCATCAAATTAATATGTAATTGTCCTGCCATTAGCCCGCAGTAGAGCTCTAATCCTGGCTGGCATGTTCCCCTTTCACACTGTTGAGGGGTGTCTCATTCTTCTAGAATTACTGCTTTTAATTCTTCTAAATTCTTTGGTTTACATTTTGAAACAGACCTTTTGATAATCCACCACAGATTTTCAATTAGGCTCATGGTTGGAATTAAGCTGGCCTCTCTAAGACCTGGATACTGTGCTCCTACAGCCAAGTTCTACTGGCCCTGGATGTGTGGCAAGAAGCATTATCTTGTTTAAACATCCAGTTTTGACCCCGACGGAACGGTGTACATGCAGAAGGGAGCATGTGGGTTTGGAGAATGGCACAATACTTAACAGAGCTCAATGTGCCATCACATACATTGAGATGACCAACACCAGCAGCACTCGTGCTTCCCCAAACCATGATACTGCCTCCACCGTGCTTGACAGTACTGTACATGCTAGAGATAATGCTTGGGCTGGCCTTCTGTGTACCCTCACATTAGCAGGAGAAAGATAAAACTGGAAACAGGACTCATCTGACCATAGAATCTTCTTCCAGTTCCTGGCTGTCCAGTTCTTGTGTGTTTGGCCCCAATGATGCCTCTCATTGATCAGGGGCTTCTTGACAGCCTTGTAGGACCTTAAGCCGTGATCTAAAAGTCGGCCACATACAGTGCAGGTAGAACACTGGACACCAGTTTGGTTTGACCACTGCTGCTGAAGCTCCTGTGATGTCATTCGGTGGTTTTCTCTGTACATGTGGATCAGGATGTGGTCATTTCTTGCTGAAGAAACCTTTGGACGACCAGATCTTGGTTTGTCTTCGAAGCTGTTGGTTCGTCTGTATTTCTGCAGAGTGCGTCCAGCTGCTGGCGACAGCTGTACCTTTCCTGGCTGAGAATCTGAATCTTCAGTCGTGTTTCCTGCGTTAAGTTCCAAGCTCTTGACCTCAGAATTTTAAAGAATAACGTAATGTAATCACAAAGTATAACTACCTTCGCTTTTAGTTCTCTGCCTCTTGCACACTCGCTCATATTGTCCTGCACTGCAGGACAATATGAATATTGCAGCATATGTTGAGTCTCACTGTCATTAAATCAATAACTTGTCTACACTTACCCCTGTAAAAATGCTCAGTTCGGTGAGAGGATGGTGGTAGACTCAGGCTCGCTGCCAACATGTTAACCTATTCAGCCTGACCACCAAAGTATGTTTAACCTTTGCTGTTTGGGTCTGAACTGGGTTTAACATTATGTGATTAAAGCTGATTAACTCAATTGTGGGTAGAACTCCATGACTATCCATGATCTGGTTATTACAAATTGCTCTTCCCAAAACCCTGCACAAGAAAGTAACATGTTGTAGCCCTTATGGTCGCATGGTTTGTCTGACTTCAAAATGGGAAACAAGGATTTCCAAAGTTATCTGACCTGCGTCTCCAAAAATGAGTTCATCATAAAAAGTTTTTTTTTTTCTTCAGTTTTTTAAGAAATTGAATGTTGAATGTATTAAAAACTTAATGTATGTAAAATGAAATATTTCAAGCCCTTTTTGTTTTAATTTCAATGATGATGGCTTAAAGCTAATGAACATCAGAAATCCAGTATCTGAAAATATAAGAATATTAGAATTTCATTTGGCATATCAGGAAAATTACTATTCAAGCAGTATAAATAGGGTGTATCGATGTAGTGCAGTACACACAACCACAATCATGGAGAAGCTGAAGGCTGCTATCAAAGAACACCTCAGCAGTGTCACAGACTGATCTCCATGCCACGCTACATTGACAATGATTTGTGATAAAGGAGCCCCAACCAATGTTGAGTGTATGAATGGTCATATTTTTTAGAAGTTGGGCATTTCTGTATGGTAAATTTTTTAGATTCATTTTAAGAAATATTCAAAAAATTTAAGGTACTGGGTTTCTGATTTTCATAAGTTATAGCCATAATCATGAAAATAAAAACAAAGAAAGGTCTGACATGTTTTACTTCACATATAAAAGTTTACGTTTTTTAAATTTATTACAAAAACAACTTTTTCTCTGTGTGTTTTTCGATGCCCTACTAATCCAAATAGAATAATGAATGTGTGCTGATGTAGAGCAAGGTGATGTACTGTAGATGGTATAACTATATCATGCTCCTGGATGTTATTGTATAGTTCATGCTAACTGACTTTGTTTTCCAGTCGGTCGACAGCTGTGTCGGAGAGCACCACAGAGGAGGAGAAGCAGCGACAGGATGAGGCTAGTCTTCGCGCCCCCTCACCTCTTGTCCATGGCCGAATCTCCAGTGATGAAAGTGAAGCAGAATTACCCGAGGAGCCTGCTCAGTTCCCATCTTCTGCTACACATCCCAGACCAGTAGCGGTGAGTAGTTTTTACCGAAGTTTATCAGTGTGAAAAGAGCACCAGGGAATGCCAGCCAAAAGAATTTCTTGTTTTGTTTGAAGAGAAGACAACCTGGGAAGACTCTTATATTTAGGCCTGACTGTTTTAAATGCTAGTCCAACATCCTGATTGTTTTATATAGTTTAAAGCTTCATTGAGCATTTTCTAGGTCTATAAATTTGACTAGAAACTGACAATGATCTTGTCCAACTATGATTTACATGATAATAATGAAAAGTAATTATTTTTTTCAAAAGAGAACATCATTACAACAGTGTGATTACAAAGTCTTCTAGATCCACCTACATACTTTTTAATTAAATGCTTCAAGATTGTTTTTTCTGCGAACCTCACATTTTTTACTTTTAGGTACTTAGACTTTCTAAGTTATGCCACTTTTTCTGAAAAGTCCCTGTCCTTTTATGCTATACAGTTGTGTGCGAAAGTCAGGGCACCCCTTTAAAAACAGCATATTTTATATATTAAAAAATTAATATCCATATTTATAGTCTTTCTGGGATATGGGAAAAAAAGACAATATTATCAGGAAACATTAATGCATAGTTACATTTTATTTTATAACTTGAACAAAATTACAAAAATAAAAAACATCATTTTGGCCTGTGCAAAAGTCGGGGCACCCTGAGAGTTTCAATGTGTCAGATTCTTTTAACAAATTCAGACCTTTACCAGCTCATTAGTCCTGAAGCATGTGTCAACAATTGTCATTAGGGAGCGCCAGCTGGTGTGTATTTCAGGGTTTCTTAAATATGGCGACTCCACAAACCTGTGCAAACAACAGCAATCATGGGTTCCTCTAAGAAGCTAAGTAAGACAGAAAAAATGAAAGTTATTGATGCCCACAATGCCGGGGAGGGCTACAAGAAGATAGCAAAACGTTTTCAGCTTGCAGTTTCCACAGTGTGAGGTATAATTAAGAGATGGCAGGTGAGGGGAACTGTGGAGGTCAAGATGAGATCTGGAAGACCAAGGAAACTCTCGGACAGAACAGCTCGTAGGCTGGTCAGAAAGGTAAATCAAAACCCACATTTGACGTCAAAAGACCTGCAGGAAGATTTAGCAGACTCAGGAGTGGTAGTGCACCCGTCCACTGTGCGGCGATACTTGCACAAACAAGACCTTCATGGAAGAGTCTGCAGAAGAAAACCTTACCTCCGTCCTCATCATAAAATACAACGTCAAAAATATGCAAAAGAACATGTACAGAAGCCTGATGACTTTTGGAAACAAGTGCTGTGGACTGATGAAGTTAAAATAGAACTCTTTGGCCACAATAAGCAAAGGTATGTTTGGAGAAAAAAAGGAGCAGCATTTCATGAAAAGAACACCTTGCCAACTGTTAAATATGGGGGTGGATCCATCATGCTTTGGGGTTGTGTTGCAGCCAGTGGGACAGGAAGCATTGCTCGGGTGGAGGGAAGAATGGATTCCATTAAATACCAGCAAATTCTGGAGGCAAATATCACAGCATCTGTAAAAAAGCTGAAGCTGAAAAGAGGATGGCTTCTACAACAGGATAATGATCCAAAACATACTTCAAAATCCACCATGGACTACCTCAAGAAACGCAAGCTGAAGGTTTTGGAATGGCCTTCACAGTCTCCAGACTTAAACATAATTGAAAATCTGTGGGTAGATCTTAAAAGAGCTGTGCATGCAAGACGACCCAAGAATATTGCAGAACTGGAAGCCTTTTGCAAGGAAGAATGGGGGAAAATCCCAAATGATAGAATCCAGAGACTTGTCGTTGGCTATAAAAAGCGTTTAGAAGCTGTGATATCTGCCAGAGGGGGTCTTACTAAGTACTGAAGGTACTGACGCTGTAGGGTGCCCCGACTTTTGCACAGGCCAAAATGATGTTTTTTGTTTTTGTAATTTTGTTCAAGTTATAAAATAAAATGTAACTATGCATTAATGTTTCCTGATAGTATTGTCTTTTTTTCCCATATCCCAAAGAGACTATAAATATGGATATTAATTTTTTAATATATAAAATATGCTGTTTTTAAAGGGGTGCCCTGACTTTCGCACACAACTGTATATCACAGTGAAGCCCTGTCTGTCTCTCTTGGCTTCCAGAGCTTGTCTTAATTTTAGGGCCTTCTCTTCTGTTATTTCCCATATAATGGTAACGATGTGCACAGTGGAACCTTAAACTGGAAGAAACATTGATCTGCAATGTGTATCTTTATTTAATGTGTCTTAATGCTCAGTCAGAGGATACTAGTGTCAGAATTGTGATTTTCTTTTATCTAGAACTATACTGATATACCAGTACATGTTCATGTAAGGAAATGGAAAGCTAGTGTATCACAGCTTGCAGTTTATCATTTTCAGGTTGTCCCCTGCAGGGTTTGTAAAGGTTTTCACCAAAATGCAGAAACCAGTAACCAATCAAATGGGGATTTATTGTAATGGAGAACACAGAGTAAGGCAAAATGTCTGAAGTGGTGTTGTTTTACAGCAAGTGTTTTTTCTGTAGGTGTGTTCATTCGGCAGCCATGCATTGGGTCATGGCATCTACACGTTTGACAGGAGACTTCACCACCTGAGGTCGGCTCTCGGGAGCATGCTGGAGCAGCACATTAGTGCCCATCTTTGGAAGTAAGAAACCTAGGCCCTCAATCCTGCCTAGCTTTTCTGACTTTGCTGTGGTGCTAATTGTAAAGGAAATACTCTTTTTTGTAAATGCTTTCCATTATTTAGTCTTTCATTGTGGCCAACTGAAAATATAGCTGAAAGTTTTCACATAGTTTTAAATGTGACACTAATATAATAGTTTAAAGGCCAAAAAAAGGCATTTTCCTAACCTTTCTTTGCTAAGTATTAATCTGTATTTTCTGCACAAACCTTTGAATCCGTTGAAAAACAAAGTAATGCCTCAGAGTTTCTGACGGTTTTTATTGGGACACAGTTATCTTTACCTTCTTTCTGGAGTATTAAAAACTTCTAATCTCTGATTATGTAAATGAGATTTCAGTGCCAGATGGGTGACATGCCTACACTACAAATGTTCAGCCTACAAATGCAAAATTGGCTCTGACTTTAAATGGCATACGGTCACACACACACACACACTCACACACACAGATAGACGTTCACACTGTTGAAATTTCGAAGGCATCATTGACGTATTTAAATTGTCCAGTGATGAGTGACAACTGTTGGATCGTGCTACATGAAGTGTACCATTTTACATTATTATCCATCCAGTTTAGTTTTAGTATTTTTTTGTCCAGACTCTGAAAAACACTGTAGATGGATGATGGCTAGTTACATCGGATACTGTGAATTGGTAACACCAGAAAAACTTGAGTCTAACCCACTGATTCGTCAGTAATAGATGAGGCAGATGGTGTTCTCTGCTGCCCAGATTAGGTGTAGTGAAGACTGTGAAGTTGGCAGTAAGATAGACTGATTTCTCTTGATTATGTACTGATATTGACTGCCTTTACATACATAAAAAATATAGAAAATTGGGTTCTACCAGTTACCTGGCTACTGGTACATGTTCACTTCGGTGCAGCTGGTTAAAGATCACATTCAATACTGTATCTTAATTGTATTGAGGTGATCACATACATTGGGTGAAAGATGTCGGACCTGCAGCCTGTTTTTCAAGCTCTCTCTTTTTTATTTATTAATTTTTTTCATTTAAAACAAAAGCAAGAATATGTGCAAATAGTCTGCTACCTTCACATGGCCACAGCAGGGCTGTGCAAGTGCAATACAGACAGAGAGAAGCCAAGATGTCACTTTTTTTTACAGTTTCTATTACTACATATTTCATGTTGATGGGAGAGATCAGTGTTGTACTAAAACCACAGGGTGTCTTTAAACACAGTTGTCCAAACACTTGAAATATTAAAAATTAGATACATTAAAATAATGGATGTTGCAAGGGTGAAGTTAGCAACTCTGCTTTGTCTCATGGCTCTTTAGCTGTGTCACTGATGTGTCGAACACATCAGAACTAATGATGTCAACAAACTCCCACCTCTGCACTACACTATCAGGACTGAGAATTCAACATGGTAGTCCTGGCCAGGTTCACACAAAACATGCCCCATCTGAGTCAAGCAAATTCATCAGACCAAAGAATGTGCTCCTGGTATTCATAAGGTTTCTTTTCGTCTTTAGCAAAGGTTCATCTGGCAGTTTAGTGCTGAAGACAGCGCAATTCAATTCTATTTATATAGCGCATATTGACAACATATGTCATCACATAGTGCAGGGGTCTTTTTTTTTTCTAGGAAGCCATCCATAGAAATTGATGTTATGTAGTGTCTTTCACACTGTTTGTGGTGTCACAGAAAAACTTGTGATTTCTGTTCATAACCCCTGTGCCAGGTCTGAAGTCCCAGTGTTTTTCAGAACTGATTTGCAAGTAGTGCACTCTGTGTGGCTCGTTTAGGACGACAACCACTGCAGCTCTGATTAGTGGTGTAATGGCTTGTTCTAAACCTTTAATTTTGTGCCTCATCTGTGTCTTCTTGTATTCTTAACCATATTTTTTTTAATTTTTAAATTCCTTTGTCATTTTCTGTGGTTAACTCCTCATAGGGGGGAACTCCAAGAGATCTCAGATGTGACCAGTATATGCATCAGGCCTTAATGATGAAAAGTCATCAAAAACTTCTGCAGAAGTCAAAGGGCGTGGCCATAGCGCCCCCTAGATTTCAATACTTCACCATGAAACATGAAGTGCTATCTGACTACCCTGTACTTGCTCCAGTCTGCCATAAACTTTACATGTTTGATGAGAGTCCTGCCCTGATCACATCCATATGCCAACATCCATTTACAGTCATAGTGCCACCTGCTGGCAACAGGAAAAGATATGTTTTGCACTTTGATGTGTTTTTTTTTTAGCCGGTTGACCATGTTACCCTCAGATGTGGGGACAGAAGCCTTAGGACGTTGATGATGACTCATGGTGAAAATTGTGAATTTTTGTCAAACGGCATGTCTGTGGCAGTGCAACTAATTTCAGTGTGTCACCATGACAACCAAAATGTTTATATTTCAGTTGCACATGATCCAGTCAGGCCCACATTTCATTTGCTGGACAAGAGTACAGATCTGAAGACATCTACATTCAAAAATGTAGTCATTCATAGCGCCACCCATTGGTAACGGGAAGTTATAGGCAGTATATTTGCACGTACCGTTGCAAGAAAATTTGTGATATAGTCCTTGAATTTGGTCAGCTAAGTCTTAACACCTTGACATTTCTGCCACACCCTGACATACACCACATCTTGACGTGACCCATGTCCTGACAAGTGTGGGTGTGCGACAGCCCGTTTTAACACTGCTTGCAGCTTTAATTGAATTTATTTTTTCTCCATCAAGGAAAATACCTCAAGCCACAGACCTTCAGACTTCACCTCCTACTGCAAAGGCCATCGCATGCTCGTCTCCCTCCTCCATAGCTACAGCGTCCTCCTCCTCGTTACATTGTAAGGTCCGCACAGGAAGTCATATCAGCTCCTCCCTCAAAACTGGATCTTCCTCATCCTCTTCCAGTCGTGGACCAGGGAGACCACCAACAGCCATACCATCAGAGAACACTGGGGGCAGTGTCGGCAGCATCGTGGGTGGTCATCTAATGTCTCCGGGAAAGCTTGCAGTGGTGCGTCAGGTGGGTCCTGGGCGACCTAAGAATCCAGTGGGACGTCCCAGCAAACAGATGCTAAAGCTGCGAGAGGAGGCTGCCGCGGCTGCCGCTCTCCGCAAGCGCAAAGCCCCATGCCAGGAAGGAGAGCACTCAGGCCCTGATAGGAACTGCATCATCCTTCAGGACCGGGGCCGCCCACCCTCCACTGTTTCCTCTTCCAAAGCCCCCATTCCCTCGCCCCTCCCACACGGACAGACCAATGGCACGCTTTCCCCCAGCAGCAAACCCCGTCCTCAACCTTCTCCCTCAGAGTCCCACTCACCAGCCGCAAAAGCGGTCTGGACGTACAGACGGACGCACCCTCCTCTGGGCCATTCATCACCCCCAGACCCTTCCTCCACCACCAATTCCCACAGCCGGCCTGGCATGGGGGACTCAGGATTGCACGGGCAGGGCAGTGGAAGGGGCTTTGAGCACCAAGGACTGGTGAAGAAACGCAAGGGGGTTGGCATGGAGGAACACTCACCCACCTCCAAACCCTCAGTCCACCGCCTGCCCTCCTCCTCGTCTAGCTCTGCCACCTCCTCCTCCTCTCCACGCTCTAACTTCTACACCTGGAAGGAAAGTAAAGGTGGGGGGCTGGCAGGGGGTGTGGAGAAGAAACTGGGCACACAGAAGGTAGGTTTGGAGGAGGGAAAATCAGTGTACTGAGAAGGATAGAGACAGGACAGTTAACATTACAATACACAAACTTCTCTAGGTTAAGACATTTTGTTTTAGCGTCCTTGTTCCTTTCTGCTAAATACTTTTGGCGATACACTTGATGCAGCTTACGTGACAACCTCTGTAAAGATTTTAAAATGCTGCCTGTCAGACAGGTCATACCAGACAAGGATGAGCGAAATGCTTTTCATAGACATACACTTTAATTTTATGCTCGCCGAAACTTCCTCAATAAGTGAAATTCAGGCAGACCGGAGGTCAAGATTTAAACTATCATTTTGAAAGAAAATGCAACAGAAAAGAAATGTTTTTGAGTATTAGCACGCTTATGGCATTTGCAGTTTGTTCTGAGTCTTTGAAACTTAATTTATCATGGCACTGGGTCACCGATCTTAGCTGAATATAGCTGCTTTCCTCTGTGAAGGAGCAAGCCTCAGTTCTACGGACTCATGCTTAAATGAACGAAGATGCTTTAGATGACTTGCATAAAGCTACAAAGTTGCTCAACATTAACATGTGGTAGGTGGTCTGTGGTGTCTATAGTTAGGTTATTAGTTTGGCTCTTAGACTAGTCTATCACAAATCTGCTGCAAAATCATACAAAATGGATTAACTTAAGGTTTAAAAAGTTTCCCAGCTTACTGTCATCTTCATTTCAAAGTGAAAGCTACCCAAATTCAAAAAAATTTGAGTTGAAACTAACCAGATGTGAAGAGTGTCTTCACCATCCTATTTTCTGATTCTGACTTTTTGGCACCCTGTATATCAGTTTGTTTTTTTCTATGCTATGCTGTACAATTCTGAAGTAAATATACAAGCCAGCTGTCAAACTGAAAGTAATATTTTACAACTTTGTCTTTTTTCCCACAGCCAAAACTGCACCATTAAGTGTGCCTGCCTTACAAGCCACTATGAGGGAGCCAGCTCTGCTCAGTCCAGGACTGAGCCAACAGGACTCAAATCCGTCTGTGTGTCTGTGTGTGCATGTATGCATCTGTCTGCCTTTTGTCAATTGGGCATACGCTCATGTATGACTGTGTCAGGTTGTGTTTGTACATGCAGACGTAGTGCAGTATGGAATTACTGGTGTGAATCACAGCTGGGTGTGTGGGTCTGGATGAATGTCTGAGGGACAACTGGAAGTGGGAGGGTGGGATGAAATTCAGAGTATGGATTTAGAAATACCTCAAGACCATCCGGTTATGCTGCTAAATTAAATATGTTGGTTTATAAAAATGGATTAAAAATGTCCTTTTCACTTGGTTTCTGTGATTTCTTTTTTAAGACTATATGTGTGATATGGATAGGTGACCTTTAGAGTTCTTTAGCAGTGTTATTCAGCAATTTGCTATGATTACTTGATTGCTAAAGGTGTCGGTGCACTTTTTCAAAACAAGGCAACCTTGTTGTGCATATTTGTTACATAAATAAATTATAACTGATCAGTTCGTCAACTGATAAATGATTGACTGATGTACAGCTGCGTACAATATGTATTTCGTGTCAAATTAACAACTAACAGTTTAGATTTACTATATTAAAAATTCAGGCTCTGCAGTAGGAACTCAGTGCAACAAAACTTAACAAATATAAATGTTGCACAAATTCCTTAGATGTGTGAGTTTAATTTTGCGTTCAGCTGAAGTTATGTGGTCAGGTCATTGTTTTAATTTTTCTTCTTGAGAAACACTGGTGTGATTTTGACAATATGCTTTGGATACTTTACACCATAGAATATTCCTCTCCTGCAGATCTGGAGTGATCTTCTCAGACAGTACTTTGGTGTATCCAAGGGCATTCATGGCCCCATCTATAAATGCCATCTCCCCAGCACTTCATTCACTCTTGTAGTCCAATATCATCATCATCATCCTGTGCTTCACTGTCAGGACTACGTATTTACTGTGGTAGTCTTGTCCTGGTTCACACTAAACATGCTGGACCTCGCCTGAGCTGAACAAAGAATGTTCTCCCAGTATCCATCAGTCTTCTTTTGTTGTCCTTCAGCCAATGTCCTTTCATCTTGTAATTTTGTGCCAGAGAGTGTTTTTTGTTTTTTCCTTTTCCTTGGACGCTGTCCCTAACAGTTACGCACTGTTCTTCAAAGTGTCTGTGCCGTCACTGAAATTCTGATTTCCATCATTAACCCCTGTGCCATGTCTGAAGTGCTTGTCCATCTCTTTTTTACAGCTAGATTGTGCAAATGGCACACTGTCTAAGGTGTCATTTTAGGAGGATGACCACTGTGGTTCTGATTAGTGGTAATATGGCTCATGCTGTACCTTGTGTTTACTGCTGCAGTTGCGTTTCCATCGATTCTTAGTTGCTCACTGATGTTCTTGTATCTTTTTCCATTTTTTTAATGTGTCACAATCAGATTATTAAATTCATCTGGTAATTATTTTGCGTGTGGAGGCATGATGCTGACATACAGCTAGACAAAGGCCCAAAACTGAGAAAGTTCTGCCGTTCACAAGTTGGTGTATAACCATGTTCATGACATTAGGCTGATTGGAAATCACAGGTGCTCTCAGTCCTTGTTTCAGTGATCACAGGTTTTCTAACTTGCCAGGTGTAATCACCTTTGTTGTACTGTGTTCCTTGTTTGAGATCTGTATTTCCAATAGAGTTTATTTGATTTTATAATGACCATTATGAGCTGTATTGATTTTTTAACATTATTTCTTGATTGGCCTCAATGGACGACAAAGTGCGCCGTGTTTTTCAGATGGATCAAGCCAAAAAGAATCTCCGGCTAGTCTTAGAATACAGTATTGGTGCGTCTCAGCTGTGGCCGACGCTCAGCAGCTGCGGTGCAGTGAATGAGGACGACACTGAAAAGCAGGAAATACAGGTCTGGTGAGGCTCCTCGCTCCTCTCCCACCCTGCAGGCTCAAACCAGGAAGAGAACCAAAACACGATCTGTCAGCAGACAGAGCTGGGAGCTCGCAGTCATTTGCCACACTGGATCTGCGTGTATCGGCTGGCTGGGACTTCAGATGAACGAACTACGTGTCAGCCAGCGGCCGGTCTGTTAGTGTATGGGAGAGGGAGCAGAGCCGCACATCCAGTGTTTTGCACAGCCGACTGTTTCAATCCACGGTCGGCAGCCTTCGTCTCGGAGGATTACAGCGTCAGTTTGTTTGTCAACCAACACTGCGACCGGAAGTTATTGATTTTTCAAAACGACTTTAAACAAATACGCTAGTCAGCACCTCCGATAATCCGCATTTATGAGGTAAAGCCGTTCTGGTGAGATGACTGAATGAATCCCACTGAGAACAAAAGACTAAAGATACTCCAAGCAAAGTTGAAAACCCACCAGAAGTGTTTGTATGTGTTAGTGACTGCAACTTGACTCCGCTCAGTTTGCTGCGTTTTCAGCTCTTCCGGTTTCCTGCTTCCTGCTTCCTGACACCATCATGGAGCTCAGGCGGCTTCTCTGCAGCGCACGCGCCTGGTCACGAACCGGCGGCAGGTAGCCGGACAGGGAGGGGAGCCGGGGAGGGAGAGGAGCCGGGGAGGGAGAGGAGCCGGGCAGGTAGCCGGGCAGGGAAGGGAGCCGACCGGCTGGGTTAGAAGCATGCGGTCCGACGTGGAGTACAGCCCGGTCGGAGAAGGGCTGGGGATGCGGGACTTCTGGCTGTACGTGTGGCTGCGGAGAGTGGCGGTAATAGCGGCTCATATCACCGGCCTGGGCCTGACCCTGGTCATCTCCCTGCTGTCCAGACCCGGAACCAGTGAGTGGATACAGGCGTGTTAACACAGTAGCAGCCAACACACGACCATTATCAAGTGACTGAACACACCACACATAGCCTGGCATCTTTGGGTTTACGAGACAGGATAATTTGGCTTTATTATAAATTATTTTATTCACATTAGTTACTCATGTGAATACACCATTTAATTGTAATGTGTTTTATATGTATTCACAAAACAGGTTGTAGACGCAGTTACAACGACTTTTAAGTTATTTAGTGTCACTTGCTAAGTTCCTTTTGCTTGAGATACCAAGCAAAACAAAAGCATTTTCCTCCTAAAATAACGACAGTCTTCCTGCAGAGCTTTTCTGGCTTTATATGTTTCCTAATTACACCAAATGAAACAAACAACAAGTCTTTTTTGTCCCGTAAACAGTCCCAACACCCAAAATGTTCAGTTTGCAGTGATTTAAAATAAAACATTAACAAAATGTAACACAAGAACATGCACATTCTTTGTATTTTAGCTTAATAAATGACTTGAGAATCAATTTATTGCTTCAGCTCTACACTGGATCATTGTGGCCTTTATTAGTAATGCTGTCATTTCTCTGATGACATTTATCTTTTTATTAGGACAATTTGGGCACAATTGTAACTAAAAGTGATTTTCATCATTGTTAAAACTGCTGATTGGTTGATTACTGAATTGGTAAATTAAAATGGTAATTTGTCCAACAAAATGCAAAGCTATTCAATTTACCATCATGTGAGACAGACATATGAGACTGTGAGAATCAGAAACCATTGAACAATTCATTTTTGCATGAAAAGTGCAGCTTGATGAACCAGAAGAGGATTTTTTATGCAATTTCTGTGTTTTTCAAATTCTGGTAATGCATCTGTTATTGTCCAATAGAGTATAAAGCTAATGATTGTTTTCATAATATAAAATTTTGGACTTTTAAAGTAAAAATCATAGCATCTCTAAAATGTCTAAAAGGAAATTGTTCTTGTCTGTCTATCTGCTTTTATTATTTCCCAGCTATGGCATCAGATTCTGAACACTGGGTCATTAGATCATCTTTTTTTATATAGGCAGTAGAAACAGAATGGAAACAAGGATTAGAGTGAACCCTACTGAAGCTCTGCCACATTCTCAACAATTATTTTTGCCACTAATGAACTTCCATCTCTTTTGGATAATTTTTGGATGTGAGATGCTCACTGGTGTTTCTCTTTGTTCCAGGTCTCTTTTCTTGGCATCCCGTGTGTATGTCTGTTGCTGTAAGTTTCCAGTCCATATATGACTTCACCTTCTTCACCTCTCTGCATACACACACCGAAGGAGAACTAGGCTCAGGGAAGGCAGCCATCTGCCTCGACCGGTTGGGTTGGGAGTGGGGATGAGGGGGGAGGGAATAGCAGGATAGCTTAGGGTGGGGATGACAGGACAGCAGGTGGTGAGGCCAGCGGCTGCAGATCAGGAGCGTGTACGAGATCTAGACATCCGCGAAGAGAACAGGCACAGGACACAGAACCTCGGGGTAACACAGAGTTAGTGATATGTAATGGTGATATATAACAATATAGAGAGAAGAGAGTAGAAGAGAGGAGCCCAGTGCATCATGGGAATCCCCCAGCAGTCTAAACATATAACAGCATAACTAAGAGACAGCTCTGGTGATCCTGAGCAGCTCTAACTATAAGTTTTATCAAAGAGGAAAGTCTAATCTTAAACGTAGAGAGGGTGTCTGTCTCCTGAACCCAAACTGGGAGCTGATTCCACAACAGAGGAGCTGATAACTGAAGGCTCTGCCTCCCATTCTACTTCTGGAAACTCTGGGATCCACAAGTAAACCTGCAGTCTCAGAGCGTAGGGCTCTGTTAGGATGATAAGATACAATAAGGTCTTCAAGATACAGCGGAGCTTGGTCATTAACAGTTTATATGTTAGAAGCATGATTTTAAATTCTATCCTCCATTTTACAGGAAACCAATAAAGAGAAGCTAATACAGGAAGAAATATGATCTCTGTTGCTGGTTCCTGACAGAACTCTGGCTGCAGCATTTTGGATCAGCTGGAGGTTGGAGGAATTACAATAGTCCAGCCTTGAAGTTACAAATGCATGGACTAGTTTCTCAGCATCACGCTGAGACAAGATATTTCTGATTTTGACAATATTTCATAGATGAAAGAATGCTGTCCTACAGAATGACATATCCTGATCAAAACTATCTCCGAGAGTTTTTTTTTACAGTAGAACTGGAGGCTAAGGCAATGCCATCCAGAGTAACTATCTGGTTAGATAGTGTGTTTCTGAGGTGTTTAGGGCCAAATACAATGACATCAGTTTTGGTTTTAGTAATTTAGGAGAAGAAAATTACAGGTCATCCAGGCCTTTCTATCCTTAAGACATACTTGGAGTTTGATTAGTTTGATCTGGCTTGAGAAATTAATATAACTGGGTGTCATCTGCATAACAATGGAAATTTATGCAGTGTTTCTTAGTAATATTGCCTCAGGAGAGCACTCTAACTCTAGTGCAGATGGAAGAATCATCATTAACATGAACAAACTGGAATTTGTCTGATAAATATGATATAGACCAGTTTAGTTCCTTTAATCCCAACAACATGATCCAGTCCCTGTAATAAGATGCTGTGATCAACTGTATCAAATGCAGCACTGACATCCAGCAGAACAAGTATAGAAACTAATCCACTATCTGAGACTATTAGAAGATCATTGGTTACCTTCACCAGTGCTGTCTCTGTGCTATGATGGATTCTAAATCCTGTGCAGATAATCAATTAACTGGCTTGCAACAACTTTTTCAAGAATTTTAGAGATAAAAGGGAGGTCAGATATGGGCCAATAGTTGACACTAACACCTGGATCCAGAGTAGGCTTTTTGAGAAGTGCCTTTATTACAGCAGCCTTTAAAACCTGCGGTACGTAGCCTGTTGGTAACGAAAGGTTGATGATGTCTAATACGGGAGTGTTAATTAAAGGGAAGATGTCTAGTGGGGATGGGATCTAACAAACATGTTGCTGGTTTAGAAAAAATTACTATTGACATGAGCTCTGAGAGATTTACAGCAGAGAAACAGTGTAACTATAAATCCGGTCCTATGGATGCTTCCAGAGCTGCTGCACCGAAAGACATGTTCAGGACTTTTTGTCAGATATTAAAAACTTTATTTGTGAAGAAGGTTATGAAGTCATTACTATTCTTTTATAATTTATTGCCTTGTTTTTTTAAAGGGGCAGCAGTGTCAAGTGATGTATGCAGTAAAACTGCATACTTCAGCTTTCCACACTGGTGGAATCAACGAGATTATCCACCAGTGTGGGACTAACACTAGAGGAGCTGCTCTCTATTATGTTGGTGTATGGCACTGAAGTAAATAATGATGGAATAATTTCCTTAAATGTAGTCACTGCATTATCAGATAAACATCTACTGTAGTGGAACTTTTTGGTAAATGCTCTGTAGTCAATTGTTGTAAATTCTAATGTTATTAAAAAATGATCAGACAAAATAGAATTTTGTTGAAAAACAGTAAGATGTTCAATTTCTATACCACATGTCAAAACAAGATCAAGGGTGTGATTTAAACAGTGAGTTGGTTTATTTACGTTTTGAGAAAAACCAACTGAGTCTAACAGTGCGCTAAATGCAGGGTTGAGACTGTCATTCTGATCATCTACATCAGGGGTGTCAGCCTCCGGTCCTCGAGGGCCGCTATCCTGCATGTTTTAGATGTTTCCCTCTTCCAACACACCTGATTCAAATGATCAGGATCGTTATCAGGCTTCTACAGAGCTTGATGATGAGCTGATCATTTGAATCAGGTGTGTCGGAGGAGGGAAACATCTAAAACATGCAGGATAGCGGCCCTCGAGGACCGGAGGCTGACACCCCTGATCTACATGAATATTAAAGTCACCCACTATAATGACTTTATCTGTACTGAGCACTAAATCAGCTAAGAACTCTGAGAATTCAGACAGAAACTCAGAGTAAGGGGCTGGTGGCCAATATACAACAACTAACAGAACTGGTTTCTGTGTTTTCCAATGCAGGTGGAGAGACTAAGAATAAGTGTGTCTGTGAAATGCTGCATGAAGTTCTAATATGAAGACTGAAATTTAGACACTGTCTCAACTTTAGAGCTGCTGGAAAGCGTTTAGTTTTATTACTTCTAATGCCTCAGTTACACTCATTATTAGGTTGTAGTGGGTGGTGGAGTACAGGACTGTGTTATAGAGAAATGTGTTCTTAATATTTTGTCCACACCACTAATATTGCCATTTGAAAGGAAATGACTGATGTTACACTAGCTGACATGAGTTTACTGAATTCTACTTCCTTCTCAGTGTGATGCACTGACACACATTGAGGTCTCCCACTTACAAAGCTGAATTATCATTCCAAATGGTATACTCGTGTTGTGACTTCATTTGAGGTTAACTTGTTACAACAGATGGTAAGGCAGTATGCATCAAGCATGAAGTGTCTTATATTTAGCATAAAATATTATGTAGTGAACCTAATAAAAGGTACAGTATAACTATATGATTCCACACGTATTTTTTCAGTTGAATATTAACTCCCCTGTAAGAACTCAGCATTCCTTTTACCTTCACACCCTCTGGTCTTCTTTCCACTGTAAATAATAGATGGGAGGGCTTAGGAGGAGGGCGTGCCAGCACTAACCACTCCACTGCATCACTGCATCAGCTATTGTGTTACAGACTGACCTAGAATATGTTAGTAAGGACAGACAGCTTTTCACACTCAGAATGCTTGAAAATTGATTCTGATGACATTTTGTCAGTCAGGGCTCGTGGTTGTGATGTATGATGAGTCAGTCAGGATTGAGATTGTGGAATCTCTGTTAACTTGCTGTTCAAACATCATGCCCTATGTGTTTTCCTGTCAAAGCCAACTCTTTCTTTGGGCTGTAAACTTTAGTTTGACATGTCTGTATTTCAGTTCAGTTCAATTCAGTTTTATTTGTATAGCACATATTTACAACACATGTCGTCACATAGCGCTTTCTTCTATAATAGTCAATTCAAAGCACACACAGTAGAATTCTTTAACGACTCATTGCTTACTTTGTTAACCACACACACTCACACAAATACTCTATGGTTAGTTCATTTAAGAAAAATGAGTTCTGATGAAAGCCTTGCCTTGTTTAGCCTGATCTCTAACCTCATAAAGACTTAATTTTTAAAACATCTCTGTTTAATGCCTACTCTCTTTAATATAAAGGTGGTGTGATTGAGATTCACAAGCAATTCAAGATAAGCCACAGACTATCCCTTTGGCAGGAAGCTACAGAAAGAGCTGTAAAACAGACTTACTGTATTATTGAAATTAATCATTACAACTCAGCCTTCAATGAATGGCCTAACAGTCATTGATGGTTGGATGGTCAAGCTTGAACATATTAGACATCCATAATTTATGTCTGTGTAATAATATTAATCTTATAGTACCAATTCTGATTTCAGATTGGCTAGCAGGTGTCTGATAAAATTACGTATCTGGACACCTCATATAGTTCATACTCTTAAGTATTTGTACACTCTTTTTGTCCACCTTGCTCTGTCTTTTAGGACATTCAGTTATAAAAATGATGATAGATACTGGGGCAGCTGTGGCTCAGGTGGTAGAGCGTGTAGTCCACCGATTGCAAGGTTGGCGGTTCGATCCCTGGCCCCTCTGCATGCTGAAGTGTCTTTGGGCAAGACGCTGAACCCAAAGTTGTCATTGTATTGTTGGAATACCCAACTGCGTCGAAGACCAAACATTCTGGCTGAAAATTTTAGGTTATCCTGAAGAATGTTGAGGTAATCTTCCTTCTTCATTAATCCATTTACTTTGTGTAAAGCACCAGTTCCATTGGATTCTAAACAGCCCCAGAGCATAAAACTACCACTACAATGCTTGATGGTCGGTTTGGTGTTCTTGGGGTTAATGGCCTTGATTAAATGTCGTTTGGCCATTTTCACCTCAGTTTGGCACTTTTGGTAGCCGTCCACAAGGCTCTTTTCTTGACAGAATTGATGCAGTTAAACTAAATTTGTTGGCTTCCTGACACAGACTTGTTTCTTCAACATAGTCTGCAAATTCTTGTTGGAGTCAGGATTTTTGGGAGACCAGTCTTAAACCTTAATTCTAACCTGATTTAGCCATTTCTTTACCACTTTTGATGTGTGTTTAGGGTCATTGTCTTGTTGGGACACCCAACTGCATCAAAGGCCAAACATTTTGGCTGATGATTTTAGGTTTTCCTGAAGAATGTGCAGATAATCCTCTTTCTTCATTATTCCATTTACTTTGTGTAAAGCACCAGTTCGACTGGCACCAAAACAGCCCCCCAAGCATAATACTACCACCACCATGCTTGATGGTTGGTTTGGTGTTCTTGGGGTTAAAGACCTCACTTTCTGTCCTCCAAACATACGCTATATTGCCAAAAATATTGAGACACCTTTCCAAATAATTGAATTCAGGTGTTCCTATCACTTCCATGACCACAGGCGTATAAAATCAAGCACGTAAGCATGCAGACTGCTTCTACAAACATTTTTGAAAGGATGGGTCGCTCTCAGGAGCTCAGTGAATTCAAGCATGGTGATAGGTTTCCACCTGTGCAATAAGTCCATTCGGAATTTCCTCCATACTAAATATTCCACAGTCAACTGTTAGTGGTATTATAACAAAGTGGAAGCAATTGGAACAACAGAAACTCAGCCAAGAAGTAGTAGGCCACGTAAAATCACAGAGCAGGGTCAGCGGATGCTTGAGGAGCACAGTACGCAGACATTGCCAGCTTTCTGCAGTTAGTAGCTACTGACCTCCAAACTTCGTGTGGCCTTCAGATTAGCTCAAGAACAGTGCGTAGAGAGCTTCATGGAATGGGTATAGAATAGATTAGAACAGAATAGAAGTACTTTATTTGTGGGAACAGTTTGGGGATGGCCCCTTCCTGTTCCAACATGACTGCACACCAGTGCACAATGCAAGGTCAATACAGACATGGATGAGCCAGTTTGGTGTGGAGGAACTTGACTGGCCTGCACAGAGTCCTGACCTCAACCCGATAGAACACCTTTGGGATGAATTAGAGTGGAGACTGAGAGCCAGGCCTTCTGGTCCAACAACAGTGCCTGACCAAATAAATATGCTTCTGGAAGAATGGTCAAAAATTTCCATAAACATGCTCCTAAACCTTGTGGAAAGCCTTCCCAGAAGAGGTGACGCTGTTAAAGCTGCAAAGGGTGGAACAACTCCATATTAAACCCTATGGATTAATAGTGGGATGTCATTAAAGCTGATGTGCGTGTCAAGGCAGACATCCCAACACTAATGGCAGCATAGTGTATTTCTGATCATTCTGGTCAAATTGCTCAATTTTTCTTTCATCTGACCACAGAATGTTCCTCCAGGACGCCTTTGTCCATATGACCAGCAGCAAACTTCACTCGAGCCTTAGGGGGCTGCTTCTAGAAGAAGGACTTCTTTCTTGCATGTCAGCCTCTTAGTCCATGGTAATGTAAAACACGTTTGACTGTGGACACTAACATCTGTGCTCCAGCAGGTTGTAATTTATTGCAGACCTGCTTTTTAGTGATTCTTGATGACTCTTGACCATCCTGACCAATTGTCTCTTTGCAGCAGGTGATAGCTTATGTTTTCCTTTGGATCATGGAACCAAAATACATGTTTACAAAATGCGCATGTTTTAGTGATTCCATCACAAAAAATTCTGAGTTATAGGAGTCATTGGAAACCCGTCTGCCATGATATATATGGTCTTTACAAGTGTATGTAAAGTTTTGTTCTCAACTGTATATCTGTGACTTAGATATCATTGCATTTATTTGGAATTTTAAAATGGGAAAGGTGTTTTTCTCAAAAGATTAAGTAGGTTGTGACCCTGACTTCAAATTCACTGACCCTCCTGTTTCTTTCTCGTCCATAAACTGTATATAAGCCATATATATTTCATATAGTTGAAACTGATCAGCTGAAGGCTATCCCAGCTGACTTAGGGTGAAGGCAGGGCTCACCCTGGATGGGTCACCAGTCCATTACAGAGCCACACACAGAGACAGACTCACTTTCACACCTACGGACAATATATAATTATCAGTTAACCTCAGCAAGTCTTTGGACTGTGGGAGGAAGCTGGAGAACCTGGTGAGGACACAGGGGGAACATACAAACATTATCAACAAGACAAAATTGTGTATTTGCTGGGGACTTTTTTCAGCACAGGTTCGTACACATTTAGTGCTTTAGTGAGTATCTCTGGCAGCAGGATGGTTTATGTAGGACCGCCTCCCGGCCAACACTGCGGCACAAACCGAATATTCTAATATTCGGCGATTACTGGATCCAAATGTCTGGAGCACAGATATTGCTATTCAGACCAGCCCTAGTGGTAATGGGAACGAAGGAATTAGTCAGCCAGTGTGGCATCTTTATGTGTCTTGAAAAGGTTTTGGACTACCAAAGCTCCAAATAAAGAAGTTTAGATAATCTGAATAAACTGCTGGCCTGTTTCTCATCATATCGCTGCTCACGCTTCTTCCACTGTCAGATGTTGTTGCAGCAATGTCACCATGCTCCCACGTGTCTTAAATTATTTACAGTGTCATTATAACCACAGAAATGATGGTCAAAACTACAAAACTCACGTTGGTGAAACTATTTAAAATATGACAAGTGCATAAATGCCTTATATGTGTATAAAAGGCATGTTCATTTAAACAGCCACAGGCTGTAAGAGGTGGCCATGGTGTGAAAACGTACAGGAGGGGCTTTGATATAAGAAGATAATGGGAATATATATTTTATTACATTTGTGTTTCTCAATATACAATTTCCTAAAAAACTATTAATGCACCTATATTTGTTTTTCCCTATCTGCAGTACTGTATGTGCATGACAGAAGGCATCCTACTCTTCTCAGCAGAGGGATCTCCCTTTTGCTTCAAGTCTCGGAAGGGTAAAGTCCGCCTCCACTGGTTCTGTCAGGCTCTGGTCCTGATAGCTGCAGCCACAGGGCTGGGCTTCATGGTGGCCAGCAAGAACGTGTCAGAGCGCCCCCACCTGGTCTCCTGGCACAGCCTGCTGGGCACCTGCACCCTGGCTGCCACCATGCTCCAAGCAGCTTGTGGCATCTGCATGATCTTCCCTAAACTGCTGCATCTCTCCTCTTCCCCACCCAGGCTAAAGCTGTACCATGCCACATGTGGCCTTGTGGTTTACCTGTTGGCCACAGTGACCGTGATATCAGCCATGTTCTCGGACTGGTTCCAGGCCACAGTGAAGGGGGTGGCTTGGTGGGCCTTCCTCTTGCTGCCCCTTTTCCCTGCCCTGGTTGTGATGAACCAGATAACTAATGCCTACCTTCCTCGCAAGAAGATGACCAGCTAGGAAGCACGTAGCATGGGGCAGATCAGCACCATTCACTTGGTGTCCAGATTGGGTCTTCACCGTACTCAGGCCCAGGTAATCCGATGGAAGAGTCCTCCACTACAGCAGCCTTTGAAAATATAATAACTAAAGCAAGCAGCTTACTGGCAGTCCCATAGACTGCTGAAGAACATGAAAATGTGGGAACTGGAGTTAGAGTTTGTTGTTGTGTCGTGATGTTTTAAGGGTAAATGTTAAGCATCTTGGGCAGAGGGTTTTAATTTGAGGTGTAGACATTACTAGGCTGTGTGCACAAAGTTTCCAAAATGTTACTTGTGATACGTCCTGAGGTACAGACAGCCAGCATCCTGCCTGGCATCCATCTGGCCTGTAGAAGTGTGACTTTGACATCTTTGCCATTTTCAAGCTCTGACTCTTTCTTAAATGAAATTTATATGACAGTTTCTAAAGAATGTAATGATTTTAATCCAGGATGTGAGAATTGCCTTGCTAAATGGCACTGCAAAAAACATGAAACACAGGACACTGTATAGTTTGGTTACAGCCTACTGGAGGCAGTCCCATAGTTGGAGCTAATGGACACCTCTGAGGCACCTCCATTCATTGCCTCTTCAGAGGATTTTTTGCACTAAACATGAAGCGAATGCAAAATTGTCTAATGGATGCTGTGTATAGATTCTGTATGTAGACTACAAATGTTTATGAGAGGACACAGCTTCAGCCTTTAGTAGAAGGTGCTGTGGATGATTATGTACCAGCCTGTAAATTGTATTTATTTATTAATTTATGATATTTACATGTTGTGTCTGTCATGACATCTTACAGGTGCTACATGAAGCATTTTTAACATTTAACATGAGAGTTCTGTCAATCAACACTAAATCACATTGAGTTAAATGATTCACAGCAACAACCCAATAGGGAATTAACGCCCAGCTCTCTTCTCTGCTTCACTAAGCCTCTTTAGCTCTTTGTGTTGGTTTTATGGTACATTTGCTGCCTCATGGCTGTCATCAGCCCAAGCAATGAAGCTGATTAAACCACTGTACAGTCAAAGTGTAGTTTATACTCTGTTGATTTGTTGTAAAGTATGTTTTATCTAACTGCTTCTTGTTTTTTCTTCAGATTTTCAGATAATTATCAAGGACAATGTAGTAATATTCCATTACAGTGAAGACTGTGAGGCTGCAAGCAACAGAAATTTTTATGTCATCAATACATCTGAAGAGAATGTTATTTGTACAAAAGGCCATACAATTTTGAGAAAAGCCATTACTGTTTACAGATAACTGTTTTCTGGTTATTTATAATAGATAATAATAGCCATTATTAATTAACACAAGCTCTAGTAAAGAACTTCATGTAGCACCTCAGGTTTATAAGCGGAACCCTCATTTTAGTCTGTGTGTGCATTTTGGTCCTTCTTGTCCCATATGGACTTGTTTGCTAACCATTTTTTTGTGTTGTGTTTATCACAAATAGAAAATAATGAAACTGCGCTCACGCTTGTGTTGCTTTGTAATGGGAGACTACAGGCAGAAGCTGTCTTCTTGCAAAGATGTCATCAATTAAGCAATCCTGTCAATACTCTCAAGAAAGAAGCTTAAGGTTTTGTCCAGTTTGCTCTGTTCTGTATCTCTGCAAAACCGCCAAATTAGAAGAAACTGAACTTTTACTGAACAATTGCATCGCAAATAATTCAGCACTCCTATGAACAGCCATGAGTTAAGTAAACGAAAACTCAGCCTTAACAAACCAGCATCTAAAGACATCTTCCTGGACAGAGCCTACAGTATATACCACTGGCTATCATCTCCAGCAGGTAATACCTGTACAGATGTCACCAAACATCTTTGACATTTCCAGCTTGTCAACTATTTTCAGCCTTCAAACTAACCTTGTGGCTGTGTATACAGGGTGTGTAATGAGTTCAACACAGCTCTGCATCCAAGGACTATCTGGCTAATTGAATTTAAGGCACAAACACATTGCTTTGCTTTGCAGTTTTATAGAAAAGCAGCTGCAGAATGTGTGATTTTCAGGCCATAATAATTAGTACAATGAAAGTGCTGTTAGAGAACCTGATGCACAAAGACCAACTGGATGTGTGAATCCTCTGGCACCTCGTCTCAACCATGGCTGGCTCATGCAAAAGCAGATGAGGCAAAAAAATACAGTGAAGGTGGTGGTGTTGACACAGAGAACATCTGGTGTGGTGTGCACATTTAATCAAACAACCAGAGAGCCACTCTAAGAATTCATATTATGATTTAAGATGGTTACGTAGGTGGATGGATGACTCAGACCACACAGTTCAGAGTTACCCTTTTAAACTTGGGGTTTAACATTAGTAGAGTTCTCTTTTTTCCAATATAATAAGCCAGTAACAAATCACTGGATAACCCTCAGACAGCAAACAGGCTGTGCTATCTGCTGTCTGTGACTTAATACTGCAGGATAATTCAACAAATGAGCGTTCACAAAAAGCATTTGTCACATGTAGTATGCACTCAGTGCTGGAACAAATGTATTTTTAGTCTGGGTTAGACATTTTGTCTGTTCTTCAGTAAAATCAGAATTTGGATCAAAGCCAAAATCAACATGAATCACTGCAATAGTGCAATAAATGTACAAAAGAGGTAAACACTGTTTTTATGCTCATGCTGATTCATATTTTCCTTGATGAAACAGCAGATTCTGTGTAGATCACAGAAATGTATTTAAAACTTGTGTAAAAAACTTTTGATGTTAGGGCTCGCCCAGTTGTCCCCTCATTTAATGGAGTGAATATACTGCTACAGCATTCTGGGCACAAGTGGCTCACAACTACACGCATTGTTTGTTCTGCTCACTACTCAGCCCAATTACAGTTTGTGAGGTGACCAGAAGGAGGCTGTAGGTTTGTACTTATCTGATTTTGTCAGCAGGTTTATTTCCAGTGACACAAATGCTCACTTAAACACCAGGGTTTTTTTGTTTGTTTTTACTGGTTGATTTGCTGGACTTGTTTAGATGGTGTCATTTAATGTTCGTGGCTAACTGACAAACAAATGTGACAAGTGTTGAGGGAATTGTTTGACACTGCAGAAAATTGTACATGTGTGAGGAGAAATAAGTTTCTCCAGCTGTGGACAGTCACAGACAGAAACCCAGAACAGAACAGCTGCACCAGTTTCTATAGCTACAGTGACAGAAAATAACCCACAAAGCAGTAACATGTTACACTGACATTGTTGCTTTATCATTTTTAAAGGGTTGTAATGTCTGTATTCTATATTTTCTTATTGTTCACTAATCCCATGAAAAGACTCAAACTAACAATGAATAAAACTATTAAAAATACAATTTATTTGGACTCAATTCCAAATACATCACCCTTCTGCTTTTTTCAAAGAGTGAAAGGTCATTTGTAACCTACTTTGAAAGATTTGTGTCTTCAGTGGGAGTCGCTGGTCTCAGTGATGAGGGCCACAGACAGGGGAGGGAAGTTAGAAATGACTGGCAGACATTTTTTGATCTTTATGTTAAACCTTATTTTACAATGAATACAATATGAACATGCACTGAGAGTTTTGTCAGTGCATGGAGTTGGCTCAGTTGTGGTTGAATGCTTAATAAATAGCTAGTAGAACCTTCAAGACTCTCAAAAAGTACATTGTGTCTCTAGAGAGGTTGCAAAACACATTCATCATGTTTAAACTGGCACAGCAACTCTATCAGAGAAAAGACCATGGTGGACTAAACCTAGACCTGCAACAGAAGAAGTCCCTGCTTAAATGGTAGTTGTGTCAGTGAGGAGGATGATGATGATGATGACCACAAAATTGTTCAGTATCTCATATGATTCTCTAGGGTTCAAAGTTCACAGTTAAGAGTTGGGACCTGATGGTTTGTCCTCGCAGATGAAGGTGACGGAGCTGTTCAGCAGGTCGTACATGTTCACCACCACCTCCTCCGCTGATGATCTGCCCTCTCTTCCACCTGCTAGAGCTACAAACACCTGCTGGCCAGCTCCCAGCTGCCTTTGCTCCTCAGGCAGAGTTGATGTCCCTTCCTCTCTGTCCCCTGTTAGATCTGCTGAAATCACCTGATTGGACAGAGAAGTCATGGATTATATGTTTTCATTTATTTAAAAGGTAGAACTACATTGCTCTGCTGGAACCTTTTTATGTTTTTGCTCTTTGGCAGCAAAAACAAAACGTTTTCATCAACTGGCAACAGTGGCAGAGCATCTGCAGCGACATCTCTAACTGGAGTGTGGCCAGCGGCTTCAGAGTTTTTGGCAATTTTAAAAGCACATTTTTAGAGTAATCAAGAGACCAACAAAACGTTTACACATGCACTACAAGGTATTTACACCTGTATATATGTATTGTAACATTCCAACTTTATTAAAGCACTATGTGATGACATGTGTTGTAAATATGTGCTATACATACAAATAAAATGTATTGAATTCAATTGAATTTTGATTAAATAGCAGCCTTATTAATCCCCTGAACCCCAAAACTGGCAATGAGTTTGAAAGGCGTGTTTCTATTAAAAAAATCACCAAATGACACCAATCATCAGCCAGAAACTGTAAAAATAGAAAGAATCAACGGATTTTCAACTTTCTGACAGTCCATGAACTAATCATGAGTGACACGTTATTAAATCAAAGCTTAAAATTAGGATTTTTCATCAAAATCATGATCAGCAAAAGAAAACATACTCAAACAATAAAGTAAATGCAGCATTTGTCAAAAACAGTATGCATGGTTACCAGCAAGTTGTAGGAAGATACAGTGCTGTGAGAAAGTTTTTACCCCCTTCCTGATGTCTTCTATTTTTGCATATTTGTGACACATAAATGTTCCAGATCATCAAACTAAGACTTAGATTTATTGAATGTTAGACAACGATAGCCCACAAAACACAAAATTCCATTTCTAAATTAGGGTTTATTGAAGATTTATTGAAAACCTATATCCCCCCTGTGAAAAAAGTAATTGCCCCCCCCAAACCTAATAACTGGTCGGGCCAACCCTGGCAGCAACAACTGCAGTTAAATGTTTGTTACAGCTTGTGATCAGTCTTTAACATCTCCATGGAGGAATTCTGGCCCACTCTTCTCTGCAGAATAGTTTTAATTCAGCCACATTAGATGGTTTATGAGCATGAACTGCCCTTTTAAGGTCTTACCACAGCATCTCACATAGATTCAAGTCCGGACTTTAACTTGGCTACTCCAAAACCTTAATTTTGTTCTTTTTGAGCCACTCAGAGGTGGACTTGCTTGTGTGCTTTGAAACATTTTCATGCTGCATAAAACATTTGAGCTTTAGGTCATGAACTGATTGGTGGATATTGCTGAGGGATTCCCATAATGCACTGGGCTCCTCTCCTCTCCTCTCCTCTCTCTATACTGTTATATATCACCATTACATATCACTAACTATGTTTCCTCTGAGGTCCTGTGTCCTGTGCTTGTTCTCTGCAGATGTCTCTGGATGTGGAGCTACACGTCTCTGATCTACAGTTTCTGGCCTCACCAGTCTCTAAAATGTTGATTGTTCTGTTTGTATTGTTTGTCTGTTCTCCTGCTATCCTGCTATCCTCACCACAACTCCTCCTACTATTCCCCACCCACCTCATCGCCAGTCTCACCCTAACTAGTCAAGGTAGATGGCCGCCTTCCTGGAGCCTGGTTCTGTCGGAGGCTTTTCCCCCTCCCCGTTAAAGGGTTTATTGGTTGCTTCCCACCTCGCTGACGGCTTTCTCACAGGGAATCCAAAAGGCATCTTCGAATTGTTGGGTTTTCTGTTCTTTGTTTAAAATTCTTACTATGTGAAGTGCTATGAGCTGACATGTGTTGTGAAGTGGTGCTATATAAATAAAATTGAATAGAATTTAATATTCTCCTTCAGGATTTTCTGATAGAAAGCAGAATTCATGGTTCCATCAATGATGACAAGTTATCAAGGTCCTGTGGAAGCAAAGCAGCCCCAAACCATCACACTACCACCACCATGTTTCACTGTTGCTATGATGTTCTTCTTGTGTGAATACAGTATTAGTTTTACACCAGATGTAACAGACCCACGTATTCCAAAAAGTTCCACCTTTGACTCATCAGTCCACAGGATGTTATCCCAAAAGTCTTGGGATAACATCTAGAATTTTTTTGTAAATGCTGAACGAGCCTTTGTGTTCTTTTTGGTCAGTAGCAATTTGATCCTTGCTACTCTCCCATGGATGTCATTTTCTCCCAGAGTCTTCCTCATTGTGGAATCATGTCGACCAGGGGTGCTCAATCCTGGTCCTTGAGAGCCCCTATCCAGCATGTTTTAGATGTTTCCCTCTTCCAAAACACCTGATTAAAATGATCAGGATCGTTATCAGGCTTCTGCAGAGCTTGATGATGAGCTGATCATTTGAATCAGGTGTGTTGGAAGAGGGAAACATCTAAAACATGCTGGATAGGGGCTCTCGAGGACCAGGATTGAGCACCCCTGATGTAGATGGACCTTAACTGAGGCCAGTGAGGTCTGCAGATCTTTTAATGTTCATCTGGGTTCTTTTGTGACCTCCTGGATAAGATGTTGGTAGGCCGACCACTCCTGGAAGGTTCACCACTGTTCCATGTTCCTCCATTTGTGGATAATGTCTCTCACTGTGCTTCTCTGGAGTCCCAGAGCCTCAGCAATGACTTTGTAACCCTCCAGACTGATGAATGTCAGTGACTTTGCTTCATATCTGTTCTTGAATCTCTTTAGAACGTGACATCATGTGCTGCTTTTTGAGACCATTTAGTGACTTCACAATACCAGACAGGTTCTATTTAGTGATGTTTAGATTCAACAAGCCTGGCAGTGATCAGATGTGAGTGTGGATGGAGAAACTGAACCCAACTGACAAATGAATTTGGTCATTTGGTAGATTAGTAGCTAAGGGGGCAATTACTTTTTCACATGGGGCAAGATGGACTGGATAGCATTTTTTCTTCAAAAAATAAAATCATCATCTGAAAACTGTATTTTGTGTTTTCTTGGGTTATCTTTGTCTTACATTAAAATTAGTTTGATGATCTGAAACATTTACATATGACAAATATGCAAAATAGAAGATATCTGTAGGAGGGCAAATACTTTTTCACAGCACTGTACATTCACCATGGTAAAATATCTGTCTTGAGTTGATGTCCAGAGTAGAGAGAAAAACGACAAGTTTGTAGAGGTTGTAAAAAGGTAAGTAGTAATACAACTGCAGTACGGAGAACCATCATTTTTTCCAGTATTGGAAACACTTATGGGGAAAATGTTGCACATATTGTTCTACTTTTAACTTTATAATTTTTCAATTAGCAACATATTGCACAGAAGACATTTTTCTATGCTTACATGGTTGTGCAATTTATGTAGACTTGCAGGACTTTATACTGCAGTGAAAAATGAGCCAGCACTTTGGAAAAATGTGACTGTGGCAAATAAAATCTCCAGAAACTGCTTGGAGTTGGGAGGGCTAACAATGTTTTAGACGTAGTCCAGTACTGGCAGTGGTAACCTCCTGTGTTTTACTTGTACCATGTTTGCAGATATTCATTTTTTCTTTAATATTACTTCTTGGGGTCAATTTATGCATTTGACAATGAGAAGAGACAAGAAACATGTGGGATGCGCCCTGACCGCTCAGCTATCAGCTTAACTAAAGCACTCTGTTTGTATTGTAAAGCTTAATATTATTTTTATTTTTAGTGCTACAGCTTAAAAGTGTTTTTTGATGGAATAGATTTTTTAGTACTAAATCAAAGGCTTTCTTTGTCTCACATATAGTCAATATGTTTAGTAAAATGCAGGTTGGTGCACCTTAAAGCTGTGCTGGTCTGTATACATAACAATATTAGAAGACGAATTATAAGTAGACTGTATAACAAAGTGTACACTGTCCCAATGTGTGGCTGGGCAGTGCAATCTCTCAGTATATGACAATATAAATTGTAAGGCAAACTGTACATGCTTGAGGGCAAATATGTAAATAGATTAATGGGACAATATGCTTATATGGCCTTTGACATGCCGACGTCACCGTCTTGATGAGAGAAAGTAGCACAAAATAATAGAAACACTCATGTCACATATCATGAGCCCAAAGTGATGTCTTTAGTTTCCTAATTATTCTTACCAACCTTATCATAAGTATTATTAAATTGTGCAAGTGAAACTAATAAGTTCTGAGATAACACCAAGCAAGTAATCCACTGATTAATGGACAATTTCACTGATATCCAGATGTAACTGAAAAGTTCCAAGTCAGTTAATCAGCTAATAATTTGACCTTGACAATTTACATCTGAAAGCTGGGGTGAATAATATTTTATCAGCTGAAGGCTAAGATGCTCTTGCTGGAAGTTGTTCTTACGGTGTACGAGGTGGAGGCCTGTTCCTCCTCTCCGCTCTCCTGCTCCGGCTGGGTCTCCATGTGGCAGGAGAGCAGGTGCTCCTGCAACTCCAGCTGGGAGGTGCAGACCAGGGAGCAGAGGGGGCAGCTGAATGCCTCACTGCCCTGACTGATGTGCTGACTGCAGATGTGCTCCTGCATTTCCTCATCCCCACCTAACACAGCCTTGCAGTACAAGCAACGCCCCGCCGACGTCTCAGACCCTAAAAGACGGACACACAGGAATAGTAATGACGTGCTGTCTTTAGGAGGTGCTGATTTTTGTTCATTAGTTAACAACAGGGAAGACAAATAATATCAAAAACAAATTTGAACAAATCCCAAATAGATTAAATTCAAATTCACGACTTAAAATGACTTATGTTCTGTGATCCATCAAAGTGAGCATGTTGTGCATCTTAACCTTGCTCATTTTCTCCCAGCAAATAAAAGAGGGAAAGTGTATGTCATAGGGTCAATGCATAGCATTCATAATGCATAAAAAGTCTTTGTATGACAAACACGCAACAATGTAACTTCACATCAAATGTCATAACGCACACACATACACACACATACACACAATGATTCAGTCTCACTTTATGTCTCCCTAATTTGCAGAGGTGAAATTAGACAAAATCAATTTTAGAAATTGGTATGAGCATTAAGAAACTCATCCTTTAACCCCTAAAATGCATTACCTTATCATGTGTATTAAAGCCTGAGTTCAGGGTTACAGGTTTACTGTAGAGCAGCAATGACATAGATATTTTGATGATGACGCTGTAAATGTAAATTTCTCTGAATAAGGCAACTGAATGAGTTTTTGTGGCATTCATGAATCACATAATTTAAAAAAACTACCGAAGCATGAAACTGGCAAAGCTAACTAAGACACTATGAGCTCTGAATGGCACAATCATCAAAATATGTCCAAATCATCCTAGACTAATTTCTAACTGATGGGTGAGTCTCATACACAGGCCAGGTCCAAGTACTCACACAGCAACAGAACAACAGAATTTTTGTAATTTTACACAGTGGAGTTAAAATAAAATAAGGAAGATAGAATAGAATAGAATAGAATAGAATAGAATAGAATAGAATTCCTTGATTGTCCATATGTATTAGTGCATGCAGGTATAAAATTCATTAAATATTTTAAATAATTTTATCTTTATCTTTTTAGGATATTTTTAAAAAGAAAAAGAAAAAAGAAACTTCTGAAATGTAAGCCATGCTCTCTGCAGTAACTCGGCCAAAATAAGTGACATTTCAGGAATGTGTAATCTCTGAACTATAACAAACATTACAGTCAAATCCAGCTTTCCTGTAGTTTTACCTCATACATTACTCTCAAACATTTGCACTTGTACTTGCACTTTTTTTACCTTGTTCACATGTCCACATGGCGTTTGTTATATGCTAGGAGACATATCATCAGTGGAATAAGCAGTCAATAGCAGGCCAGGAATTTCCACCTTGAAACTGCAGTGACAGTCCAAAAACCCAGATTCAGACATTCAGAGATTCATATGTAAAAAAGGGGAACCGATCCTGTCATCTTGCAGGGTGGGATTTTCTGTATCACTGCTCTTCTTGAGAACTGTTTTACAGCTGAAGTAACAAGTCACCACTGTCTAGCACAGAGTAGTTGTACAATGTTTTACTCGCAGATGAGCTGTGGTGGAGGGATAAGTGGACAGAGAGGCAGAGACTTTACAGATCTGTACATAAACTTAGAGTTACATCGAAGCCATTTTAAAGCCAGGAGGAGATTATTTTCATGGAACAAACTTCTAAATATGTTATTGTGATACAAAGAGACCTTTTAGGGGTTTAATCAGTGAGGGACATTACCTATTTGGTGTGCCATTGTAACAAAGCAATTTCCCTCTTGGGATCAATAATAGTTTTCTAATTCTGATTCTGATAAATTGCTGATAGATGATCATCATTTCTCTCTCAAAACTATGCAAACTATCCATCCATCCATTATCTACACACGGCTTAATCCCCTGTAGGGTCGCAGGGGGCATAGAGAGACAAACAACCAAGCATACTCACATTCAGACCTATGGACAATTTAGAATAATCAATTAACCTCAGCATGTTTTTGGACTGTGGGTGTGACTGTGGTGAGAACCCACGCTGCACAGAGAGAACATGCAAACTCCACACAGAAAGATCCCAGGCCTAGGCAAGGACGCGAACCAGGGATCTTCTAGCTGTGAGGCGACGCTGCTAACAACTGAGCCATCATGTAGCCTGGTGAAAACTAACAGAGGATAATAAAACAGGAGTTTTAAAGAAGAGGCAAGGTTTGTCTATCCTAAAGGTACATTGTATAACATTCCTGCATTATAATGTTTTAAAATACTGGATCACTGTTAAATATTTTAACATTATCCCAAATGTTTCCAACAATGTTCAGACCAGAGAAATCCATAGTTGTATTCAGTGTAATGGTGTGTTTCAATTTGGTTGCCTGTTCATGGCTTCATGTCCCCTTTACCTCTGTAGCCAGGGAAACACGGTAAACTCCAGATGATATATCAAAGAGTGCAAAAGAAAGGAGTCTACAAACTAGGTCGCTAACCACTGTCTTGTTTTTTTATTCATCATTTGTATTCCTCAGTCGTGATGGATCATAATGATTTTGGCATGACTGTTTTGACCACAGATAACTGCGCTTGGCCGCCCCACAATTAGTCTTACATAGTAAGACCATTCTTTAGCGTGGATACAACCCTGTGTGGAATAGCCGCACCTCATTGTTATTCTGCTATAGGAGAAAAAACACTGTTTGTATGTTTCTACCTCTTTGAAATAAGGATGCAAGTTTTAAGCAGTTTCTTAACTGATAATTAGCAGCATGATCAATCAACAATTGATTAATCCTCAAAGTCATGGGCTGGTCTCAGAATTCTTAGTAATGGTGGCCCGTTGCTAGCTAAACCTCCACTTGTCTGCTTGCTAACACGGAACTGCCTGTAATTCGAACGAGCAGCTCCTTTGAACCACAAACAAGCTGCAGTCTTCCATCTCATTAAACAGCAAGAGGTGGTGCAACCAGGTACTACAGAGAATCAGCAATACATTTTCTGACATGCACGTGCCTTGTCCGCTGCCTTATCAGTTATTATATTTTTTACCGGTTAAATTATTAATGGCAATTAATTGTTTCTAGATAGTTTTTCTGTTCCTTATCTTTTCTCACATCATTTAGCACCAGGAGCTGTCCAACAGTTCCAGTGAAGGACAAGGTACCCCACCAGTCTGCTCCTCTGGCCTGGTTACTCAGTCATGTTGTTGGTATTAATATTGTTAGATCTAGAGATTCAGGAATACCCAGGCCTGTGCCATCCTCACCGTGATGCTCAGCAGCTTGGTGTTTGGCCACACTGGCAGCGCTGGGGAAGAACTTAAAGCAGACATCACACTGGACCAGGGTCTTGAGCTGCCGGGTATGACTAGCGAACACATCAGGATGGTTGGTCCTGTTATGGTACCATAGGCCTGACAGTTGCTATGGGAACAGAGAGATTTTTTTTACATGTGAGATGCAGAGTACACAACTAGATGTAAACAAGCAAAAACTGGAATGTATTTCAATGATGTATCTATACATCATTACATCACTACAAAGTGAGTTGCACAAAATGTCACAGTGGCCAGAAGCTGAAAAAAGGAACCAGAAAACACAACAGCATTGTACAGCGTTTTCTGTATTCTTAGTATGTTTTGAGAAAAGCTCTTGAGAGTTTGCTGTATTTTCTAAAATGTAGTCATTAGTATTAGTATTTACAGTTACATTAGTATTTTGCTTAATATTGTTGTGTTAGGGCCACCTTAGTTTATGGAGCTGCAGCTCTGTTTCAGTATAGAATGAACAGTGTTTGTACACAGTGTGCGCAAAATAAAACTGGACTATAAAATCAAAGTGCTCATCACCTTGGAGCGAGTGAGCTGAACAAGCTTGTCCTACCTGGTATGACTTGTTGCAGAGGTCACAGCTGAACGGCTTGGTTCCAGTGTGTGTAGCCTTGTGTTTATCCAGCAGGGCGGCGCTGGTGAACACTTTGTTGCAGGTGGGACACTTGTGGAACTCCTTTGGGTGGAACTCCTGGATGTGCTGCCGGTGTTCTTCCAGTGAGGAGAAACTGAGACAACACTTCTGACAGTCGTGGGGCTCCGACAAGTCTGACAGAGTGAGAGAGAGAGAGAGATGATAATAAAGTAAGTGAAAACTTGGATTTAAAAACAAGTTGAACCTCAGCAGCAACAACCTCAAACACGTGTTTCTGTTAGCTGCAGATCAGAGACCTGCACTATGAATCAGAATTTTGGGTTATCAGAGCAACTTTGGGTTTAACTTTGGGCTTTCAGGACTACAGCAGTGGTTCATTTCTTACCAGGGTATATCACCATGGTTACTTATGCTGAATTCCTAACATGCTCCAGAGTAGGTTATGTTCCAGATAACAGATCAACAAGTATTAAAATACTGCGTACTGTGCAATCAGTTCTCTTGGAAAACAGCATGAACATTCCTGGGAGGTCCTGCGGAGCTCTGTGTGCAGCTAGTGAAAGGTGAATGTAGGAGTTTTTACAACTGCAAAGCCATTTTTTGTTCTAAGCTGCCTTTCTAGAGCGAAAACAGAAACTAATAAAAACAATAAACTCTTGTACATATTGCCCTGGTAAGATTTCAGTAAGTCTACTTATCAGTTTGAATTTTATTTTCATATTGGTTCTTTACTTGCTCCCATGACAGTTTAACACCAGCTTTGTAAGACCGCTTGTCCCGACAGCCGTTGTTTAGTTTAGTAAAGCTAGATAACAAAGAGACACCCTGGATATGTTGAACTTGTTTAGTAGAAAAGGCCTCAGACCTAATAAAGCAAATTAAAACGAATTGTGGACCATTTTTCCTAACAAGACTGCTTCAGCTCCCTGAGCAGGGCTCTGACTGGGCATCTCCCAAAAGCAGGCTTGTCTTACTTTGAAGCCATTCTGTAGTAGATTTACTTTGACATTCAGGGGAATTGTCTTGCTGCGTCCCCAAACTTCTACTGTGCTTCAGCCAGACAGCCACTCCGACCTTATCCTGGATGATACCTTGATTAACTTGGGACTCTATTTTTGTCCAGCTCCAAATCATGATGCTGCCTCAACCATACTTTACCCATGAGGGGTTTTATGTTGGTATACTGGGTTCTTCTTACCCCATACAGTATCCAACAGAACTGAGTAAATCCCTGTGCAATATCCCTTAAATTTCAAATGATTATAAACTATGTAACCTTGTGGTAACTGCATTGCATAACCAATCCCCCTTAGCATGGGAGATAACACTGTTGAATAGTTTTGAGAGATGCTTTGCTACTGTTCAGACATTTTTTTCACCAGCTCTTTGCTGGAGGGGTTGCCTTGCTCTACCCTTCTCTTTAAAATACCCCAAAGGTGTTCTACTAGATTCAAGTCAGATGACTTTATGTATGATTTTGGCAGTGGTCTTTGGATTGCTATGCTGGGATATTCTTCTTCAGAAGTTCTGCAGAAGGAGACATCTTGTCAACCTGTATTTTGGTATATCCAACGGCATTCATGATGCATCTATAGATGCCATCTCCATAACAATTTTTTGCTCTCATGCAGCCCCGTATCATTCACTATGGTAGTTCTGGCCAGGCTCATGCCAAACATCATGGTTTCCACCTGAGCTGAACAAGTTTATCTTGTTCTTATTCAACCAAATAATGTGCTCCCAATATTTATCATGCAGTGCTATGCAAAGTTCTATACAATGACTCAGCTGAAATCTGAGCAGAAACTCTGATCTACATTAATAAACCCCTGTGCCAAGTCTGAAGCCTTTGGACATGTGTCTTTCAGAGCCAGACTGTGCAAGCAGCACTCTGTGGTGTCATTTTAGGAGGATGGTTGCTGCAGCTCTGATTAGTGGCGCTGTCACTCATTCTATACCTATATGTAGTGATTGTTCTTAAGAGAGAGCACACACAGGAAAGGAGTTCTAACTTGAAAATAATGCAATCATTGAGATTTTACATTTAAGTGACTTTGTGCTTATAAAAATTGATTGACGGTAATTCTTCTGAGGTCACATTAAGACAAACTTATACATAAATGCAGATAATATCATTTGTTGTCACTGAATATAGCCTTACACATTGTGTCATAAATGTTCTTATAAATCATATCCATGCTTTAACTAAATGTTTTTTTAATACTGCATTTGTAGGTTCCACTGCTGTTAAAATTAGCATAAAAAACAGAATTGTGGCATGGTGCGTAAACAGGTTAAACCATCTCTGTCAGCTCTTCTATTTTCTACACAAACTACATACATAGTGTACAGGAACATGAAGTTTGCCCCAAATAATGCAAAGCCAGTAACCATGTAACTGTAAGTGATGTCCTGATGTGTTCTTACTGTGAAAAGTGTGCAGGTGGACGGTGAGTCCACTGGCCTGGCTGTAGCCTTTGCCACATTCCCGACACACATAAGGCCGATCACCAGTGTGTGTTCGCACGTGACGCGTAAGCTCTATGGATTGGGCGAAGACAGCCTTACAATACTGACACACATACATCTTCCCTGCAAAACAAAACAAAAAAAGGCACATGTACAAAAAAAATAAGTGAATGAAGTCCAGAAAGGTCAATTTCTTGAATGGAAGAAGGTTTCTTGATGTGTTTGTGTGTGTTGTGTGTCTTACCCTCAGAGTGTTTCTTCTTGGTGTGGTATGCAAGTGCAGCAGCCACACTGAAGCTCATGTCACAGTGTTTGCAGTGGAAAGGTTTTTCTCCTGTGTGCAGTCGCATGTGATTCTTCAGAGACGAGTTGGCGCCAAACTTGGCGCCACATTCCTCACAAGCAAAGGGCTTCTCTTCAAAGTGCTCTGTCCGTTTGTGGTAAATCATACCTGAAATATGATGAATTTGATCTCAAGGGTGGAGCTAAGGGGTGGTGATGGCCTCCTTAAAGTAAAGTCTGGTTACCCCTCACAACCTATAGTGAACCTGTTAGAGAGTTATGCATATACACTTATAACTGGAAACCTTATGATATATGACCCCTCAAGGAGTAGTTCTACATGGAAGTCATGCCTACATAGGTGAATGATCACAATAAGTGACCAAAAAAAGACTATTCGACCTACAGTGACTTGGCAAGTTCAACAGTAGAATATTTCTTCTCATGAACCATCAAAAACAATTTTTTTTTACAGGCTCCAAAGTAAAAACTCGATGCAACAAAAACAAATACATTTGTGACCACTGACAAAGAGTCACAGCTCTGTGGAGCCTTGTGTTCCTTTAGAGCTCAGTAGTGAAGATTTCATGACCTTCTTCACTAATAAAGTTTAGAATATTAGACAAAAAGTCCTGAACATGTCTTCAGGTGCAGCAGCTCTGGAAGCATCCATAGGACAGATTTATACTTGGACTGCTTCTCTGCTGCAAATCTGCCAGAGCTCATGTCAGTAGTAAACTCCTCTAAACCAGCAACATGTTTGTTAGATCCCACCCCCACCAGATTGCTCAAGGAAATCTTTCCTTTCATCAACACTGCAGTATTAAATATCATTAACTTCTCTCTACTAACAGGCTATGTACCACAGGCTTTTAAAGTTGCTGTAATACAGCCACTTTTCAAAAAGCCTACTCTAGATCCAGGTGTTTTAGCCAATTATAGGCCCATATCCAATCTCCCTTTATTTCTAAAGTTCTAGAAAAAGTTGTTGCTGCCAATTATGTGATTATCTGCATATAAATGGTTTGTCTGAAGAGTTTCAGTCAGAATTTAGAATCCATCATAGTACAGAGACGGCACTGGTAAAGGCCACCAATGATCTTCTAATAGTCTCAGATAGTGGACTAGTTTCTATACTTGTTCTGCTGGATCTCAGTGCTGCATTTGATACAGTTGATCACAGCATCTCATTACAGAGACTGGACGATGTTATTGGGATGAAAGGGACAGCACTAAAGTGGTTTAAATCATATTTATCAGACAGATTCCAGTTTGTTCATGTTAATGATGATTCTTCCACCCGCACTAGAGTCAGTTATGGAGTTCCACAGGGTTCTATGTTAGGACCAATATTATTTACTTTGTACATGCTTCCCCTAGGAAATATCATTAGTAAGCACTGGATAAACGTCCAGATGACACCCAGTTATATTTATCTATGAAGTCAAATGAAACCAATCAGACATGCCTGGAGTTGGTCAAACTCCAAGCATGTCTGAAGGACATAAAGGACTGGATGACCTGTAATTTTCTTCATTTAAATTCAGACAAAACTGAGGTCATTATATTTGGCCCTAAACACCTCAGAAACACGCTATGTAAACAGATCGATACTCTGGATAGCATTGCCTTAGTCTCCAGCTCTACTGTAAAAAAACCTTGGAGTTATTTTTGATCAGGATATATCCTTCAACTTACATATAAAACAAGTCTGTAGGACAGCATTCTTTCATCTACGTAATTATTATAAAAATCAGGAACATCTTGTCTCAGAGTGATGCTGAGAAACTAGTCCATGCATTTGTAACTTCTAGGCTGGACTATTGTAATTCCTTATTGTCAGGATGTCCCAGTAACTCTCTTAGAAACCTCCAGCTGATCCAAAATGCTGCAGCCAGAGTTCTGACAGGAACCAGTAAAAGAGATCATATTTCTCCTGTATTAGCTTCTCTTTATTGGCTCCCTGTAAAATCCAGGATAGAATTTAAAATCCTGCTTCTAACACATAAAACTGTTAAAGGCCAAGCTTCAACTTATCTTAAAGACCTCATTGTACGTTATCATTCTAACAGAGCTCTTCACTCTCAGACAACGGTGCCCAGGATCACCTGAGCTGTCCCTTAGTTAAACTGCTATACAGTGCAAGAAAAAGTATGTGAACCTTTTGGAATTTCATTGTTTTCTGCATTCATTAGTAATAAACTGTGATCTGATCTTTATGTAAGTCAACAGTATTGAGAAATATAATGTGCCTACAATAATAACACTAAATAAATGCTGATCTTTCATGTCTTTATTGAGAACAACCATAAAAACCTCATAGTGCTAGTGAAAAAAGTATGTGAACCCTTGAGTTAATGACCTCAAAAAAGCTAAGTGCAGTCATGTGTTAGCATACTTGGAGTCTTGTTAACAAAATGAGTCTGGAGGTGGACTAGAGCTACTCTGACTAAAAACCACTCAAACTCAAAAAGTTTTTTTTGAGTTTGCTTCACACAAGAAGGATACGCTTATGTGAGCCATGCCTTGCCACAAAAAGCTTTCAGACGATCTATGATCAAGAATTGTTGATTTACATGAAGCTGGAAAAGGTTACAAAGTGATTTCAAAGACTACAAACTCACCAGTCTACAGTTAGGCAAACAATCTACAAATGGAGACACTTTGGGACTGTGGCTACTCTATAAAGAAGTGGGCACCCAGTCAAAATGACCCCAACAGCACAATGAGGACTCATTAGTGAGGTAAAGAAACAACCCCGAGTGACAGCCAGAGATTTAAAGGTACTGGTTAACATCAGTGTCCCTGAGTCTACAGTACGTAAAACATTGAACAAGCAGGGCGTCTCTGGCAGGACACCATGAAGGAAGCCCCCGCTTACTAAAAAGAACGTTGCTGCAGACCTGAAGTTTGCAAAGAGCACACTGACACTCCACAGCAGTATGGCAAAAGGTTTGGTGGACTGATGAAAGAAAGATTGAAGTATTTGGAAAGAACACACAGCACTACATCTGACATAAAACAACACTGTATATCATCACCATCATCCCAACCATAAAGTATGGTGGAGGGACCAGCATGATGTGGACCTGCTTTGCTGCATCAAGCCCTGGCCGGCTTGCAATCACTGAGGGGAAGATACCAAAAAATTCTTCAGGATAATGTGAGAACGTCTGTATGTCAGCTGAAACTCTGTAGAAGTTTAGTGATGCAACAGGACAATGACCCAAAATACCAGAGCAAGTCCACAACAGAACAGCTTCAGAAAAACTAAATCCACCTTCTGGAGTGGCCAAGTCAGAGCCCAGACCTCAACCCAATAGAGATCAGGGTTTCCCCCAGTGCTTTATAAGCCTGGCGGGCCGCCAGGCTTTCCTTGCCCCCCCGCCAGGCTAAGCGTCACTTGTTTATTTATTTTAAATAGGTTTTTTTTTGCACTAAGACAGTGATAGCAAAGACCGTACACAGAGCTTTCAATCACATCTGCAGATACGGTTGAAAGCGAAATGGGGACATTTTATGGTCAATACGTGAACTTTTTCTGAAGTCGGAGGAGCACTAGAGGAGACCATGAGCCACTCGTTCACCCCCAAGCCAAGGGGAGTTCATCCCCGGTGAGCCGACTGAGCTGCGGCTCCATGATGAGGCAGAGCCATGGTGGTAAACATCCAACTAGTGGATTTAATCCAAAATGGTTAGCTGACCCTAAATTTAGCGGATGGCTCTATAAGACCCAGTATGGTAAACCCAGACGGATTGATGCACTGATCCAACCTGCACCATGTGCAGCAAAAGTAGAAGAGGTCACACAGCACAGCAGACCTGTTCAGCCTCTGAGTTCCCTGGTTTTACCCCTTGGCCATGTTGGCACTTTTTTATTTATGTTAATTTATTTTACTTTTAAATGTGACCAGCAACAGCTTTTTTTGTTTTAAGATTCACGAGGATTTAACTTAAGTGAAAAAAATTAATATTATTTATTTTAATTGTATTTTTTGTGTTTGTTAAAACCGTATTTCAAGATTGTGCCTTTTTGTAAGACTCTACGTTTAAGTATTGTTAATAAATGGCTTATAATAACACATAATAGTCATAATTTCAAAATTCTTGTAAACCTTTAACTTTTTTTTAAAAACAAAAACACGATGGGCCGCCGGTGGGCTTCTTTACCACCGGGCTTAGCAAGTTTTCTGGGGGAAACCCTGGTGATGCTATGGATGACTTGAAAAGAGCCGTACACATGAGACGTCCAAAGAATATGACAGAGCTAAAGCAGTTCTGTCAGGAAGAATGGGCTAAACGTCCTCCTGAACCATATGCAGGTCTGATCCACAGCTACAGGAAGCACCTGGTTGAGGTTCTTGCCGCCAAAGGCGGGGTCAACCAGTTATTAATTCCAACGGTTCACTTACTTTTCCACAGCCATTTATAATGTTGATGGTTGTTCTCAATAAAGACATGAAAGATCAGAATTTTTTTGTGTTATTATTGCAGGCCCATTATATTTATCAATACCCTTGACTTAGATGAAGATCAGATCATATTTTATGACAAATGAATGCAGAAAACTATGAAATTCCAAAAGGTTCACATACTTTTTCTTGCCACTGTAGGTTTAGACTGCTGGGGGATTCCCATGATGCACTGGGCTCCTCTCCTCTCCTCTCTCTATACTGTTATATATCACCATTACAGATTACTAACTCTGTGCTTATTCTCCAGATCTGGAGCTAAACAGGCAGTTAGCCTGTATAAGATATGAGTTCTTGTGATACTGTTTGATTTCTAACACAGCACAATACATGACCTGCACTTTCAGGTGTGATGACTTTCACAAATTTCCCTGCATCAGCCAGTTCTCACCTGAAGGGTGGGCGAAGGTGCGTCCGCAGAGGTCACAGGCCACTTTCTTCTTGACACGTGCAGTGTTACGGTGGACCTCAGCCCGGTGGCGCTGCAGAGCCCGCTGGTTGGCCAGTTTCACAGGGCACATTGGGCACTGCTGCTCACACTCCTGAGACATGGAGCAGCGTTTTGTGTGGGCCAGCATTCGACACTTGTAATCAAAACTCTTCTTACACCAATGACAGGTGAAGGGCTTATTGTGGGAGGGAGAGGAAGAGGAGGGGGGAGGGGACAAAGACTCTGTTCTAGCATTTGTATCTTTCTTGTCCTCTTCAGTCTCCTCCTTACTGATCTCATCTTCTACCTCCTCCTTCTGTTTTTCTTCACCTCTGGTACCATTCTCTGAGCAGACTAGAAAAGACGGAGAAAAAGTGAAAAATACAAAGTGACTATATCTGCTCTGCTCAAGCAATCACAGTGTGCTCGACTTTACCTCTAGGTGGGCTTTCATCAGGCTGCTGTGTGCTCCTTTCCACCTCTTCTAGCAGAGAGAGCAGTGGTGAGGGGAAGGACAAGGTGTTCTGCTGAACGGTACGGAGGAGCTTGAGAAGAGCTCCCTCACTGATCAGCCTGTCCTTCACTCTACTCATCAGCTTTTCCAACACTTTGCTGGGATCTGCCTCCTCACAGCACTGAAGCACAACCTGGGAGGAGCAAAAATGTACCGCAAATTCTCAAATAGCAGCAGGGGCCTTTACTGACAACTGCAGAGAAAACCAAGCCTTCATTTTTAAAAAATAAGGTCACAGATATGTCTATATTCCTACTTTGACTGGATTCACAATTTATATTTGTGTTAGTAGCATGCCTGTGTGCTTTCAGTTCTGCTCTGTTCAATTTCTTGCTTTTTGGTCATACTAATTTAACAATGGCAGCATAAAGTTTTTCCAGATTTGTGAAAAATTAATTCAGCTTTCATTTCATTCACACTGTACATGGAGTAATGTGCAAGTTACAGTAGGAAGGAGCACAGTAGGCAGCTGCGGGGAATTGCATATATAGGTTGTAAGATAGGCTGAGGTCAAATTATTTCTTGTACACACATGGCAAAAACAGTTTGAGATTTAAGGCTTTAACTGTAGCTATAATAACTTTTCCAAGACCAAGGCCAGATGTTCTACCTGTCTCTCCTGTTCATCCAGGCTGCACTGTGCTGCCTGGCTTAGCAGCTCCACGACAGATGACATGGTGGTGAGGAGCTCCACAAACTCAGAGGAACGTTTTAGAAGAACAGGCTCACTAGATACCTTGGATGCCTGCATTTTGTTTTCTTCCACTGCACTCTCTGGACATTTGACTTCTTCAGACCCTGTGCAAACAAATAGTGTTCAGTTGTTGTGATGTTTATTGTTGGATTTGTCTTGGATTATCTCATGTGATACACTCGTGCTAAACAAAGTGCTAAGTCAAAACATTTATGCTTTCAGTTCGTTTTTCGAAACTGGCAAAAAAACAGATTTTTGCTATGATAACCAACTGAAGCCGACCTGAGGTGTCAGAGGGCTCCACACAGGGTCTTTTGCATGCTGGTTGCTCCGTGTCATTTCTTTCACCCTTACAGTGTTCCTTCTTCAGTTCAGCCCTAATCTCCATGTTGTCTGAAATCGAGTCATCCTTGCCGGTTGAGGCTAAACCTTCAGGGTGAATGCTCTGGGCTTTGTTTATCTTGGTGATGGTTGGGGTCTGCATAGAATGTACTGGGCCCGGGGGTGTCTGAGTCACTAGGCTGGTGAGGACATTTTTAAAGCCAACAGCTACGTCAAACATCTGTAGGCTGTCTGCAGCAGTGACAATGCGGCTGACGTTGTGTTTGCCCAGTGGCAGCTTGCCGGTGTAGACCATGTCCAGAAGACAGTCAAACTCCTGCGAGGAAACCACAGTTGTGTCGATGGAGATGGTGTCAGAGCCTTCCAGGAGAGACCTGATAGACAAGATCATTTTATCTCTTTTCAAATTCCCACTCAACAAAAAAAACTAACTGATCATCTTACATCAGTCATCTTTCCTTTTCTTACTCACTTCTTTTCACAGTGCTCTGATTAATATTAATGTGTTGCATGACCAAAAAAAACAAAATCATGTTTGTAACACCAGATAAACTACAAGGACAACATCTGTTAGATGTTCATGTCACAGAACTGACTACATCTGAGCACCAAATTCATTATTAAATGGCTAACATTAACATCTAACATTCAAGTTGTAAACATTAAACTCAGCTCACACCTACCAAAGTGTCCTGGGCTAGGTTGATCTTGGTAAGGGTTGGGGTTTGCATGTACTGGGGCCAGGGGTGTCTGAGTCACCAGGCCTATTGCTTAGGCTATTTACAGCCTAAGTAATACGCCTTATTGTCAGCAGAGTTTTGTTAAGTGCCGTCCATACATAGACTTACCGTCTGTGTTTCCTACTGTTACATGTCAGTTTTAAAGCATAGAATAATGTAAACATTATTAATAGTTTACTGATGCAATCTTTAACCAAAGTGACCGAACATTTAAATGCATACATCAAAATTACATAACATAAAGGCAAATGGTCCACAGGTCCATAGGATGTAATGTGTAATTGCAATGGATCTATTCAGCATCCAGTATATTAACTTGTTTAGAAATATATAAAACCTGACATCTTGTCCCCAGCATTTGTAAACTGACTTGACATTTTGTCAAAATAATCGTAACTTAAGGTCCAATTATTGTATTAGCTGTTTCTTCAGCTTTTAACTACGTCTCACCATCTTCATATAAAAAGCAAAGTTCCACACAATCTAGTGGGTCGACCTTGAATTAGGATTTGGAAGATTATTTAGTTTAATTCCTTTGTCCAAGCTGAAGAATGATCTTTGGATGATAACCTTTGTTTTTAATAATTTTAGTAGCTTTAACCTTAAATGACATGCTGGGTACAAATTCTAATTCAACAAATATCTCACTTTAATAATAGACCTGCAAATCAGCCTTGCAATGACCTTTCAGATCCCATGCTCACGCTACCTGAAGAGCAGGCTCGAGGCAGCCAGCACCAGTTTATGAGCACGGTGACTGCTGTCTCCCACCAGGATGGTGCAGTCACAGAATTGGCCCTCCTTCCTCAGGGCCCACAGCTGCTGCATCAGCTGGCTGCTGTAGTTCGGTAACTCCATCATTTTGTTTAGGCAGAACGTTGTGTTCCCTCTGTTCTGTAGAGAACATCATCACTTGAGAAATGAACAGCATTTTTTTCTATATTTTCAGCAGCAAGCAAAATATTGAGTATTTAACACGTAGTCAGTACACTGAGCACTTCATTATTTGAATTTACTGGCAGAATGGCACAAGTGTAACAATAAGGAGCACTGCATTTATGAGAGGGCTTCTTGTTTTAAATTGTTTTAGGATGGGAAATGTCACTGTCCTCCATAGTCTACTGCTGATTGTGGCAAATGCATTAGTTGGACCTTTACTTTTGTCACGTAAAGCTTTGTGACTGGGAGTACGCCAAATAAATAAATTAATAATCATAAAAATTCTCTGCAGTCTTTGCCTTATGTATTCATAAAAGCTAAGTAAATTTCATTTGGCATGCGAAACTTACTGCTGAAGGATTTGGGTAAGATATATCTTATTGCAATTTTTTAAATGACACAGGAAATAGAACAGTTATTAAACAGCTGTGGCTGAGTTTAAGTTAAATAAATAAATTATTATTAATAATAATAATAACAACAACAATAATAAAATATTTCCAGTATGAAAACACTAGGGCCTTTTGTGCTAACAATCCCTGTCGCTAAACAGGTCCTTCATGGCAGCAGCTAAGTATGGCACATTGTACAATCAGGCTGAATGAGGTCATTTAATAAAGCAATGACCAACTCTGGGTAAGACGCGCCACACAGTGTGTCTCCTGAACTCCAGCCTTTAGAATTTGCACATTTGAAATCGATTATTTTTTTAGCCATAACGAAAGTTCGTCGTGCCAAATTCTGTAAGCTACTGTTTCTTCACAATGTTACAAAGCAAGTGGTCTCATGAGATCAGCAGCCCAAGCTCTGCTTCACACGATAAGGTAACAGTGTTTCCATGTTAACGGCCATGTTAGCTCCATCTCTAGCTTTAGCTAATGCTACTGTTATCTAGAGAGGGAAACTAATTCATGTTCTGTATGGGAAACCCAGATGGATTCAGCAGCAGTTCTAGTGGAATAAACCCCAGAAGACCATCGGATATAGAGCATCCAGTCAGGGGACGTCTTTACCTTCAGTAATTCAAACGATCCGTCTCTTTATTTAAACTTCTTTGCTGAACAGTCTGATGTGCGCAATAAAGCTTAGCTGTTTTGAAAATGGCGACAGGCGGTCCGGCAAACAAGTGGGACCGTTTCCGGTTATCACTTGAAGGAGTTCGCATTTCAAACTGCCTTATTGAAAACCCGGTTAGTGAAATACTCACAGAAATTCATGGATGGACTGATACACTGCTTTGTTGAGCTTTATTTCTTTGATATATAATGATGGCAAACAGTCGAGTTTAACTATCAGGTCGCCCAGGTGGTTAGCTTTAGGTAGCACTCAGCAGCCACACAGACAGGAAGTGAACAGTTCACAGCCTGCTCAGAAAAATGTTGAAAATACGGACGCAAAATTTAACATCAAACACCCGCAAATATTCAGCCCTCTTATGCATGGCGTACACTTCGGTAGTCAATTATTTAACCTCAATTAAAACCAAACCAGCAGGGAACAATTTCCCAAGCCTTCTCTGTGTTTTTGTACGATCTTTCCTAAGATTTGTTACCCAGCAAATTTACATCATAAATGTGTCAACCGTAGAATACCTGCTAAAACCTTTATTTTTTAAACTCGAATTCTTTCAACCTTTTATTCTACAAGAGATGAACAGGTACAACATATTCACTGACTAACTGCTCTAGGGAACAGTTTGATCCAAGTTTTCTTAATGAGTGAAAATGAAGTGTAGTAGTTATGTAAATTATGAATTATGGCATAATGATGATCTGATCACATAAAAACAGAATGTTGAATTATTGTGTGCACTGCACAATAGACGACTGTAAGTAATGTACGAGGGAGGTTTCATGGTGACATCTGTTATATGGCATATGTTGTATCTTCCTCAGTGAAAGACCGCAGTCAGTTCTGGTCAGACAGAACACCTGCAGTGACATCATCCTCAGCACAGGCTCCCCTCAGGGCTGTGTCCTGAGCCCTCTGCTGTTCACCCTGAGGACACACGGCTGCATCCCCAGAGCTGCCACCAACCATATTGTGAAGTGTGTGGACGACACAACAGTGGTGGGCGTCATCAGGGACAACAACAACCTGGCCTATAGAGTGCAGGTGGAGCAGCTGGTGGGCTGGTGCAGAGATAATAACCTCATCCTGAACATGGACAATACCAAAATGATCATTGTCGACTTCAGGAAGAACCAGCCCAGCCATGCACCTCTTCTCATCAACAACTCAACTATGGAGGTGGTGAGCAGCATCAAGTTCCTGGGAGTGCACAACACATACGACCTCACCTGGTCTGTGAACACTGCGTCACTGGTCAAGAAGGCACAGCAGCGTCTGCACTTCCTGCGCAGGATGAGGAGAGCCCACCTGCATTCTAAAGAAGGACCATAGAGAGCATTCTGACCAGCTGCATCTCTGTGTGGTTTAGAGGCTACAGCGCCTTAGGCTGGCAGAATGAGTGGTGAGGACAGCGAAGAAAATCAGTGGGACTTCTCTTCCCACCATTCAGGACATTGTACCCAAGCGCTGAGCCAGGAACATTATCAGTGCCTCCTCACAAGAGGTCAACATTTCAGCTTTTATTTCCAGGTATTTACATCTGGATCTGATACACAACATAGAAGATAGCACCTTTTGTTGGAACCCACCCATTTTTCATGTGAACCAAAGTATTGGAACATGTGACTGACAGGTGTGTTTCATTGCCCGGGTGTGTCCTATTATGTTGACTATTCAAACACTAAATAGAGCTGAATGTCTACATTCAGTTTCAGATTTGGGTTTTGTCTGTGCAGACTGCATTTATAGTTAGAGGTGTAACCAACATGAAAACCAGAGAGCTGTCTACAGGTAAAAAAACAAGCAATTATGAAGGTGAGAGAAGATGGAAAATCAATCAGAGTCATTGCACAAACATTGGCCATAGACAGTAAAACCATTTGGAATGTCCTGAAGAAGAAAGAAACCACTGGTGTAGTAAGTAACAGACGCCAAACAGGTAGACCAAGGGAAAGGGAGGCAGCTGGCGACAGGAACATTTCGAGAGCTGTAAAGAAAGGCCCTAAAACAACTGTTAGGAACATCAGCAACAACCTCCAGAGGGTAGGATTGAAGGTATCACAACCTACTGTTCGCAGAAGACTTCATAAACAAAAGCACAGAGGCTACACCAGAAGATGCAAACCACACATGAGCAAGAAGAACAGGAAGGCCAGGTTGGAATTTGCCAAAAACACACAGAGACAAGCCTCAAAAATTCCGAGATAAAGTGGACTGATGAGACAAAGATGAACCTTTACCAAAGTGATGGGAAGGTTAAAGTCTGGAGAAAGAAAGGATCTGCTCAGGATCCCAAACATACAGACTCATCTGTGAAACACAGTGGAGGTAATGTCATGGCTTGGGCTTGCATGGCTTCTTGTGGGACGGGCTCATTAATCTTCATCGATGATGTAACACATGATGGCAACAGCAAGATGAACTCAGAAGTCTACCGAAACATTTTGTCTGCCAATTTAAGGAAAGATGCAACTAAACTGACTGGGAGATCCTTCATCGTGCAGCAAGATAATGACCCAAAACACACTACCAGAACAACAAAGGAGTTCATCAGGCCAAGAAGTGGAAGGTTGTAGACTGGACAAGTCAGTCTCCAGACTTAACCCTATAGAGCATGCATTTTACCTGCTAAAGAGGAGACTGAGGGAGTAACAAACAACAGCTGAAAGAAGCTGCAGTGAAAGCCTGGAAAAGCATCGCAAAAGAAGAATGCCAAGGTTTGGTGACGTCGGTGGGTCACAGGATTGATGCAGTTATTGCAAGCAAAGGATCTGCAGCTAAATATTAAGTCTTATTCACTTGAATCTATTTTAAGTCTATCTGTTCCAGTACTTTTGTTCACCTAAAAATCTTGTATTCTGTTACAAATAATGCTATTTTCTAAGTTGTGTATCAGATCCAGATGTAAATACCTGAAATAGTCATCATATTCATCTGTTGATGTCAAACCCAAACATTTTCAGTCGACAGCAACAATAAAGTAACTAGTAACTTTCATGAGCCGTAACTTATCATCAGTTACAATAAGGCTTGAAATATTTCAGTTTATGTGTCCAACACACACACACACACAGACACACACACTCACTTTGAACTTTTGCTACCATATTCTTTACCTGCAATTGTTATTCTGATGAGGTCAGGCCCAAACCAGCAAAATGCTGATTATTCTCTGTATCCTTACATGTCTAATGCAGAAAAAATGGATAGAAGGATGGATGAATGAAGACTCTCAGGTCTTTGAGTTATGCTAATGAAATAATAGTTGTTAACATGATAGGACAGCGTGCTTTGAAAATAACTTTATTATCCATAAGAAATAACAGTGTAAAGGAAAGAACACATCACTGCTTGTATTCTGTTTCTCACTTCCAGGTCAAGAGGTTTGCACTGTTGAAACCTGCATGACTCTGCCTCTATACATACCTTGTAGCTATGCATTTTTAAATGCCACATGGAGTATATGGATATAGATTTGCTGTAGAGGTAATTAATGTTCTAACATTTAAGAGCAGTTATATCGGTAATAGTTACTCGTGCATCTTTTGACAAACCTGAAAACGTTGCAGTGAGAACACAAGCTTCCACATAATAGAAAGAAAGACAATTGTCTTGATTTTTTTTGTCTGCCATAATTAAAAACAATTGACTAAATTTTCTTGACTAACAGTAGAACTTAACTGAGGTAATCCTCAGAATACAACAATTATTTTAGCTACTTCAACCTGCTTTAATGAGGCTGAAGCACTACCACATAGTCCTTCAGAATGATTAGGAATTTTAAATATCAAAGGCCAGCTAACTTTATGTAGAGAAAAAGAGCGGCTTTGCAACATAGTCACAGTTTTATCAAAGAAAACCTACTCAAAACGTAAAAAAACCCACAAATTAAAGCACTTATTTATATATGGACACTTGACAAATTCAAGCTTTTTTAAAAAAAATTCTGTCTGTCATCCTTCCAATTCAAGCATAGCCACAGCACAGCTTTCCTTAGTGCCCAAGAAGCCCAGTGCCTGGAAAAGGACAGACATTTGATTAAATCACATCCAAATGACACTTTACAACACACACAAAGATCTGCCTGAACAGAGCAGACTCCCTCAATACGCTATGAAGATAACTGTTTTGGTAAACGTGTAGTGCCCAGTTTTCTGCATTCCGTGTCCCTCTGTAGATTGGTTCCATGCCTTTGACACTATACCCACATCTGAGAAGTTTCTAAGCACTTCAAATAGAATTATGATATTACTTCAATCTAGTTATCTGGCTAGTTCCTCTCAGCTTTAATGCATTAGTGTAGATAATCAGGACTGGTCATTTCAAAGTGGATGAAGGAGGAAAAATATCCTTTAAAAAAAGTGAAGAAAAAGCATACTAACCTTTAAATCCTTCTTCAGGCATTCTCACTGTGAGGAAGCAGATGACTCCATATGAGAAAATAGTTGAATAATTTTATAAATACATGTAACAGCTGCGGTAGAGGTGAGGATAATGCCACTTACCCTGATAGACATCATCCATCGCAGCATAATCTGCTATTGGCTCATCGGCCTGTAAGAAAGGAAAGGAATAAATGTGGGAAAAAATTTGAATGTCTGCAATCACATTCTAGATACTGTGATGGAAGTCAAGACTACAGTTGTAGTAATAACGCTTTCTGTGTCAAGATCCAGCCACCAGGAAGTTAAAGTAATGTGCACCTTTAGACAGATGATGCTTTCTGGGATGACGCCCAGACTGCCCAGTGTGGCCAAATCATCTGTCAGGCTTTTTCCATCAATCGAGAGATTCTGGTCAAATGGAGCCACGGAGAAGGCATGCATAATCTACAGTCACAAGCACAGTAGAGTTAGTGTTGTGAAAACACTGATTCCCCATACCATTGTGTCAAGTAGCGTAAGTCTCTCACTTGTATTTTCAGCTCTTTTAGCGTCTGATTAGCTGAAACAATGAGTGCTTTCTCTCCACGGAGTTTCCTGTGCCGAGTGCTTCTCCTGATCCCTCCTAGCTTAGTCACATTGGTCACAGGAACAGCAGCGGTGGATGGTGGGCTGCTGTCACTCAACTTTAGTCGCTTTGCACCATCTTGTGACTGAAAGAAAGATGTCAAATGATTGCATAGATGGTGGCTGTGTTGCTCATTTTTGCTACCAAACAAAAAAGGTGCCTAATTGTCACAACTAGACAGTCCAGCGCAAGTTTAGTAAAAAAAAAAAAACAACCTTGGAAATGACATGACATCACTTTCTTTGGACTCTTTCGATGGAAAGCATGTACAAAACCAAGCATCTCCAAAGTCTTGCAACGGCTACTTCAATTACAATTCTTTTAGTGATGGACTAAAAAGATGTAGATTACAGACAGTCTCCTCATACAGTCTCTCCTCTGAACAAGCATTTGTTTTGAACACCATTTGTTTTTCTAGTACATGCACACAGTCCATGCTGTTGCAAATTCTGCATGCGCAGATTTCCCCAGACATCCACAGACCTGGAATGTCTAAATAAATCTTACAAAAGACAGGTGAAAAAATGCAACCTAACCAGTTATGTAAGATTTTAGATCAGTCACATTTAGTCGCATGGTGGACTGTATCTGAAGCCTGTAGAGTGCTCAGTGTCCAGGTTTGACATTGTTTACAAAGTGAGTGCTCTGCTGACTGAACTGCTGTTAGTGTGGGCATTGCTGGTTCTCCTTTTACAACTACTATTAGCAATCAGTTGATGTGACACATTTTAACATGTGCCGTTACAGTGTGGTTACCTGACTGAAGTCTGGGTCTTTTCCTCCATCCATTTTTGGATGCTCTTCCTTCTCCTCCTCTGCTTCAGAGCTGCTGGCGTTCAGCTCCGGAGCCGCCTCCTTTATCATCTATGCATGGGACAATGTAAAAACACGCAGCAAAATACTTATCAACTCCATCAACTATGGAAAATTCATAGTTCTCATTTTTAACACTAATAAAAAACAGTTGTTACTGTTTGGTTGACCTCAGATGTTTTTGTCATACCCTCTTGTCTTCTATGACTTTGCGGATATAGATGGTTGCTTGGGTATACTCCCTGAGATCCCTCTGTTGCTGGAAAAGGAAGCTCTCTCTACATTCCCAACACAGATCTGTGCATATAAACACATAAATCAATATAAAATCAATCAAGGACACTGAGAAGCCAAAAGGTGTCAACACAACACTACCCAAAATTCAAACTGTTAGAGTGTTACAATATGACTTAAGACATCTATCTAAATTTATTAAACAAGTCCTTGTGCACAATCTATTAGTTCCATGGACATGTAATAGTGTAAGGTCTTGATCTTACTATGTTAAGTGCTTTGAGACGACATAGGTTATGATTTGGCACTTTAAAAATACAACTGAACTTTGTTACTTCTAGTCCATGTAAAACAAAGTCAACCCTGAAATCCTTCATAACAGCCGTTAGTTAATCAAAGCTGACTGCTACAAGATACACCTTGTTCAAAGGCTCCTTTAAAACCTACAAGCATTGAGAGTTTTATCCTACCTAAATAGATGCTCACTAAAGTAGAACATGAAGTATAGGAAAAAAGCAGTGTCTAACCCATGGATTTTGTGAACATGAGAGGTGAACCACTTTCCTAAGCTTTGCACTCTTACCAGGCTGAGTGGTGTACTGGGTTGTGGAACCATTTGGTGTGGTCTGTCTAAAGCAGTGGATGGAGATTGGCTGGTCTACAATGAAGAGTCTGCTGATCACATCCCATTCGTTGGGCCAGAGCAGAGCTATACTGTGCAAAACAAACAGCACAACATGAGACTGCAGCACTGTCCACAAGAACTTAAGCTAAAGTTCTTCATATATTCATTTAGTTAATGCAACCAGTCCTGCTATATGAATAGCTTCATGTCTTTTTTTATTTATGTATGAATTGACTGTTGCAAAATCCTTACAGCTCTGAGTTTGGGTTTTAACAGGCCTTCAGATTAGTGCAAGATTAGCTGAAGAAATTAAATGAGTAATCCCAATGCCAATGAAGTGTATGCTAATTAGGCATCAATGCACTACTTTGGCTTTGATGCAGTTTCTGATAATGTTTGGGTTCACCTTGGTAAATGAGCTATGTTACTGATTTTTCGAGTGAAAGAAGTACAAGCCCTTGCAGTATTCTTTCGTCTGTGCTAATGCACTGTTGTCCTCTATTTCACGAACTTAAAAACTGAAAAACATGGTGATTGTGAAACAACTGTGGCATGTACAGTTCTGCAACTTGTAAAATATAGATTTTTTTTTTTGTTTGTTTCTTTGTTTGGTATTGGGGATTTATTCATTTATGTTTGTCTTTTTTTCTTCTTCTTCTTTTTCTTTTTCATCCTCTTTGTTCTCTTTTTTTGTGAAGGGGAGGAGGGGATGGGGGAGGAGGGAAGGGGGAGAGAAAGAAAAGTTTCCTGTACGACTGTAAAATATATATGTGTATGTGTATATGTATATATGTATATGTGTGTAGATATATGTGTATATATATATATAAGTTTTTTTGTGTTTTTTGTTTTTTTGTTTTTTTTATGTGTTGTTCTTAACTGAATGCACAAAATGAAAGGAAAAGAAAAATAATAATAATAATTGTACTTTAATTTTGTAACCGAAATAAACTATTCATTCATTCATAAACTATTCATTCATTCATTCATTCATGTGGCAGTCTGTTTAGTTTTTGCAGGTAGGTCCAGGGATAGTACGCATTGATATAGTATTGTAAAAAATCAGCTCCTCAAATATCTTTTGAGGAAGGGAATGCATTCATCACCTTTCTAAGACCTCCAGAATACACACAATACAGTTTTGCTGAGTATCACTGACATAAACATAACTTTAAATAATCAAAACTCACTGTTGTGCATCTCCACTGATCAGGGAATCGTAGGTGAACATGAAGCCTCCGTGAGGACAGAGCAGCAGAGTGTTCCCCACATTAGACACTGGAGAGGATTTTGTGGGCCTCCTGGAAAACACACACAGGTGGGGGACAGAAATATTGATTATCACCAGGGAAGAGAAAATGTGGTCCTTTATACAAACTACATAATTATAACTGGTTGTAGTCATTACCATGAACACTTATATTCATACTAAACTTGTCTTCTGACTGATGCCTTTTATAGAAGGATGACCTGTTCTTGAGTGTCAACAATGAAACATTATTTTAAACAACGTGACAGCAAACATTCTGTTCACTTCACTGATGAAACAAACATACCTGATGAATTTTCTCCACTCATCCACAAAAAACAGAGGGACTATGTAAAGTACATCTGTGCCCTGAGGAGACACCAGAAAGAATTGACTGTATTCACCATCTATCATTATATTTGGACAGCTTCAATTAATAATGATTTTCAATAGCATTATTGATTGAAATGAAGAGTTGACATGAAGAGTTTAAAAGACTGACAGTTTGGTGCCTGGCTTTTTGTTTACCTGGGGCCACTTTGTGAGTGTTGGCCGGTTCTTCTCATGGAAGAGGTTGAGTAGCTGATTCTTCTGGTCAAGGGCCATCATCTTACTGACAGCCTCATTGTCCTTCTCCTCCTGCTCTAATGTCTGGACAAACAAGAAAAATGTAATTCCTCAGGTAATCAAATGGCACATTTATACACTATCATGACTCATATTACAGTTTGTGCCTGTCGTATGACTGCAGATGGCATCACTTTGGGGTTATCTCTAGCATGATGTTAAGGGGTTATGATGCATAACCCCTTAACATCATGCTAGAGATAACATCATGTTATCTCTAGCATGATAACATCATGTTATCTCTAGCATGATGTTAAGCAGTTGTCATTAAACTTCAGAATACCATAACCTGACTTTTAATAAGAGCACCATTTATCAGGGCCATAAACTGTAAAACAGGAAGGACTATTAAAGTTTAAACTTTCCAATGGTTCTTAAACTACTTACCTGTGACATACCATTCCATTGGTAAAATGATCAAAATCTGTGACATTTTGTCAAAATAGTTTTATTCTCTGTACATAACATTTAAAAATTTGTCAGAAATTAAATGTTTGCATAAACCAGATTCTGTAAAAGACGAAAAAATCTTCACTCCTTAGCAAACCACTAGAGACTCAACTTCAACCAACAGTGGTGTGACAAAAATTCAGGGATTTTTTGGTTTGACTGAAGGCTGTTTATGCTGAGCAGAGAAGAGACAAGTAAAGAAACTAATTTAAAATTTTAATTGTGAAATATATCTATAGTATGCAGGCCACCATTTTTTTTTTTCCAGTATGGGGACCACATAGGGGTATTTGGAAAATATTGCATATATTGATTTCACCTTTTTCAGTTTTGGAAAAAAAACAACAAAAAAAGTTTTACATATTTTAATTCAAGAATTGAACTGAATTTACGTAATGAATATGGAATATATGAAAGCTTACTTTTTTCAATTACATTTTGAAAATAAAACCTGACCACAGTGGTCTATTGCTGCAGTGGTACAGCCAAATGATGACATTCAAGTCTACTACAACAGAGGTATTTGTGGAAGGACAGTAAGTAGCCATGTAAAAAAAAAACAAGATGAAAGACACAAGGGAAGGATCAGTATGGTGCAACCATGAAAAGTTTGTCAGTGACCACTCACCAGACACTGCTGACAAGGTTCTTGGTTTTGAGTAAATTCTGGAGCTTTGGGGAAGTATTCCCTAAGCTTGGTCCAAACTTCAGAGGCTACAAGCTTCCGTTCAGTCTCTAGAATACTCAGACCTCCTATGGTAGGAACACAAATTAAACTATGGGAGCATATCCAACAACAATGATAATGGTACACATTTTAAAAAATATACTCCTTGCAACTCTAGTTTCAAAGGTACTATTCAAATATAGGTTCTACAATATCATTCTAGTTGCTAGCAGTGGGAAATACCGTGACTGCAGACAATGTCTTCATTAAAAGTCTTCATCTCGTCCTCGGTGCCCTCTGAGAGCTCTGGGACAAACTCTGAAATCAAACAATTCACCAAGAATGGTTACACCAACAATCCAGAGGAATTTTGAGATGATTTTAATACTAAAATACAAGGACACTGACCTGCACTGATTCAGTTGGCCTGCTGTGAATAAGCCAGATTTGAAAATTACGTTTTATTTCAAAACTTCTTGAGAAGACTGCCACTCTACATCTTCTAGAAGTGTCAGCACCATCTATGAAGTCAGGTTTTAGACAGCATCAGGGTACTGAACTTAATTAGAGTGACTAATTCTGCTAAAGGACGGCTGATACTGGTGAATGTTCCATTCTTGTACTTGTAGTTAAGCTTCTGATACAGTTGACCACACATTTTGAATCAGGGCCTTCAGGGTTCTTATATCTGGGATGGCTTTTAAGTAGTTTTGTTCTTTTTTTAACAAATCATATTTTTTTTGTTTCTATTGGTGAATCACCTCATTTGTTAGTAAACTGTGGAGTCCCTGAGATTTTGATACTAGGGCCAGTTTAATCCATCCACCCATTATCTATACACCACCTAATCCTCTGTAGGGACGTGGGGGGTCTGGAGCCCATTGGGCAGGTTTAATTTTCTCTATATATGCCACCACATTATACAGACATACATAACTTCATTCCACTGCTACGCTGATGACATGCAGCTGTTTCTGCCAGTAAACCCCATTCAGACTCCAAACCTCTCCAATCTCCAAGACTGGCATTAAAAAGAAAACAGTAATTTAAGCTATTTTGCTATGCTAGTAATTTTTCTAAAAGACTGAACTTATCCAGTGTTCTCTTGGTGCCTTTATTAGGAAATGTTAAGCCATATGTAAAGAACCTGAATATGCTCTAAATTGTATAAAAAGCAGAGGCAAGATGAAGATAAACACCAAATTTGATGACCCTACACTGGCTACATATTTGTTTAAGGACTGACTTTATAATTTTACTGATTACTTTCAAAGTCCTTAATTGCCTGGCTCCAGACTATGTAGTATATCAGAACTACTGTCCTCTTACTAACCAATGTGCAGTCTGAATTTCTCTGGCATAAACCTAATCGCTGTTTTTACATCATGTTTAAAGATAAAATGGGACTGACTGCTGGGCCTCCTCGGTTGTGATATGACCTGCCTGAGGAACATCACTACTTTCTCCTTTAAAATCACTTTTAAAGAAATAGTCTGCAGCATTGCGACTGGAGCTAATAGACAGGTTTGGAGTCCGTTTCTCTCGTTTCCGTGAGAACATCTGAGAGACTATCATGTATACAGTAATCACCGCAAATAACAAGATATAAATCCCTTTTATCGGCTTTTTTTGTGAGTGAACAAATCAACACATAGGCTATACACATTCAAAAACAGCCCTCAGCATTCCCGGACCTCCCTCATAAACGCACGTGCAAAGCACGGCAGTTGCTCTGTTGTTGGCTGCACAAACGAGCACAGAAGTCTGTATTTACCCCCTTCTTCATCTGAGAGTTTGAAGGACCAGTGGATTCATTTTATTTTCGATGGAAATTTCACCATAACAACTCCTAGAATGTTGTACATGTGTGCTCACCACTTCACAGCAGACTGCTTTCTCAACGGGGCCCAGTACAAAGCAGGATTCACTAAGAATCTGAAGATAAAGCATGGATCGGTACCAACTGTCTGTGACCCAACTACAAACGTGGGAGCTTTAAGTTTTACCATTTTATACTGTATTGGCCTGCCTAGCATAGTAGCCTGTTGAATGTGGTCTTAGCATGGCAAGTAACGTAAGTTACTGTTGGTAACATAGTTAGCTATTCAGAAACGTCCTGCTGCAGCCACAGAGTTTGAGTTTCTTCAGGAGCCTCTCCTTCTGGGTCAGACTCTGGATCACATTGGTATGGCTGAACCACAGTGCTTCTACGAGCCATACCTACGCACTCTGTGTAAACATTAGCGCATGGAACCGGACAAGGTCTTCCAGAGAGGGGCATGAAGGAGGCATGGACAGGTACAGCTCATCATAAACACAGAAACAACACATTCTCAGTGGAGCTCACAAGAGGGAGATACAGGCTGGCTGTAGTCCAGGAACAAACTGGGTTTTTAGGCAACAAACTTCAAATTGACTGTTCTGGGACCTGTGAGACCTATGTGAACTTGCTGAAAAGGAGCACAATATAGGACCTTTAAATGCACTCATTGCCTATATATTTTATAGTTGGTGTTTGATTTTACAGTTTTTAATTATCTATTGTTTTCAGTTTTACTCTTTTAAATGACTGTGGTTTTTATTGTGTATTTTTGTGGTTGTTGTAAAGCACTTTATAGTACTTTCTTTAAGTGCTATATAAATAACCTTTCTTCTTATTACTAATATTATTATCATTAAAAATATCATAGCGGGCTGCTGTATAGCTCGCTGAATTAAGGCGTTACCATGTGGGCGCAGGTCGCCAGCAGTTGCCATGAGTTCGAGTCTGGCTCACAACCCTTTGCTGCATGTCTCTCTCCTCTCTACCCCCTTTCACTCTGTCTATCAGTAGAAGCTTGAAAAATTCCCCCCCCCCAAAAAAAGTATTTTAAAAAAAATCATAGTGTCTCAATGTCCTTTTCTAATATGACAAACACACTGCTATGTTAGCAGTGTGGCATGTGGCATCGATGGTTCCTTGAGAATGAACTTTGCTGACCATTGACTGTGATTCCTTCACTTCTCTTAAAGGTTTCAGATACAATTGATTGAATTATCATGAAATTTGGTACACTAATTTATGTCCCCATTACGATGAACTGTAATTGCTTTGATGCCCCCTAATTTTGCGTCTAGCTCCGTCACAAGGTCAACATTTAATTTTTAACAACATATTAGTTGATGAGCAAATACCTGCAAATCTAATGATGATCCCATTACAGTGTAATCCTGATCATGTAGCATTCAGCTCAAAGGCACAACTGTTCTCAAGCAAAGGTATGGCATGGCTGTAGATTACTGGTCTTATTACTTTTACAGTTTGTATGGTGCCATGTGATTTCCCATTAAAAACATAAAATACGTTTCCTTAAGTTCAGCTTTTAAACACATATTGGCACTGCCGTATCGATTTCAAAAATCCAGTTAAAACTACGCTGGTTGCTGCTGTGCCAGCTTAAGGCAGTTCCTAATAGTTTAACAATGCACTAAATTAATTTTTCCACTATCATCGGGTATAATAAATTATTATTAGTTAAATTTCAGCTCCGAGCCAAATGTATTTAATTTTCAGTGATAAAATGAAAATCAGCAAATGCCATGTGCACAATTTGGCCATTTTCTGTTTTTAGTTTGCCTGACAAATGAAAAAACAAACTACAAGAGCCACAAAGGATTAATAGACAAAGAGAGATACGAAATCACATCCATTCCCCCTACCTTTGATGTTATTAGTGTGTGGTCCCTGTCCGTTGGTCTGGCCGTTGCTGTGTTTGGTTTCATGTTCATCCTCCTCCAGCTGTTCCAAAGCCAGCTGCCTCCAACTACGCAGAGATGCTTTGCCCACCCAGTAGCCCTCCCCACTGTGGCACAACCACAACCACAACCACAACCACACACACACACACACACACACACACACACACACACACACACAAATAATTAAATTGACAAACTCATCTAAACTTGAGTTAACGCACAAAAGTACAATTCATCACCCTAACACTCATTTTAATAATTTTTACCTGAGTGTTCGTTTGACCAGATTGGAGACTTCTTTGTAGTCTTCGTTGAGCTGGTTCTTTAGCCGAAGCACTCTGCATCGCTGGCCAACACACTCTCTACACAGAGACGAGGCTGAACAAACACACAAAATGAGTACATATAATGTAAAAGACAAATATCGTGGTTTTAGGAGCGGCAAGAGTTAACAATGTATCTAGAGACCAGCTGTACCTTGTATTTAAGGTTTATAAGGTTTCTAATCTGACAAAGAAGGGTATTTCCATTTTCCAGTAAAATAGTAAGGTTAGTGATTCATCAGTAACTGATTCCTCACAGATCAAAGGTGCAATATGTGAGATTTTAACATAGAAATAGAATTAACACAGAAGCTGACAACAATCAAGTTTATTTGTAAAGTGTGTTTTAAAACAACTAGAGTTAACCAAAGTGCATATCCATTGGCAAACCAAACAAAAAGAATATTTCAAATACTAAACAAGTAACATAATTACAATTTGTAAAATTAATTAATAAAAAATACTGAAATAATAAGACCCCTACGAGCACCCATAAGCCATGAAAACATGTACTATCTGCTCTGTAAAGGTTCAGTGGAGTAATGGTGTCCTCTGCAAGAATGACGTCTCACTGTGTGTGTGTGTTTTTTTATCATAGAAAGATTATAAAAGATAGATGTAGTTTGCGGGTCTGGCAAGTCAAGCCACAGCTCAAGTGACTTATTTTACGCATTGTATCTAACGGCCAGCAGGGGGCGACTCCCCTTGTTGCAAAAAGAAGTCTGACTATATAAAAGTCTACGAGAAATAGCCACACTTTGCAAGCCCATTATGTAGTACATACTTGTCTGGCTGTACCACACTATTATTGTGGTGTTGTTTTTTTTGCTTTGGTTTTGTTTCTTTTTCTTTAAATTATTCACAGTTGTAAAAGATGCAGATTTGGTGTTACCTCAAAATAGTGATGGGTGGAATTGTGGTGGTTACACATTTGCATGCAGGCCGATTAGCGCTACATTAAACAGGATAGTCAATTGTAAAAAAACAAAAAAAATTGCTAGTTTCAAATCCATTTCAATACAGCATAATGTTTAATTTGTAAATTGTGGTCCAGTTTAGAGGAGAATAGACAATAAAGCACAGTATGTTTTAAGGCAGAGCTACCATGTGATTGACTGGTTGATACTGGATCACCATGTTCAGTGTTCTCAAGCTTGAAGATAAAGCTTGTTTGTTATGTCTGGTTGCAGAAGACCAAGATGGAGACAACCAAATTTTAAACTTGAAGCTTTGCAACAGTAGTTCATAGACCAAGGAGTAGCATAATGGTCGCAATATCCATCTTTAAATTACAGTCCATGGTTGTAATCCGAATTTCTGCGAGTCTCTGCCTTTGAAATTGTGACCTCCTGCATCGCATTGTCAAAGGAAGTCTGAACACTCGAAACAATGTATATTATTTATGCTATTTACCTAATTTATGTACACTTGTTTCAGTTCACCTCAATGTGAGAGTCTCTCCAACTGTTTCCCTGCTCTCCTCTCCTTGTCCACTCATGTATATCCGTGGACTGGAATGGACCATGTACCACAGACTTGAGCAAACCCATGTGTGAAAACAAAAACATACAACTAAGCGCAATAGGCATTAGTGGAGTGAAGGAGAGACAGGTGAAGTGAAGACAACATTGAACAAGCTTAAAACCATTGTAATGGTCATTCAGTGCTGGCATGAGCTAATCTTTGTGGCTTGATTATTGAACTGAATTTTAGAATAATAAATTGATCCCTGTGATGGATGTGTGATGTGTAGACGCCCTTATACTTCATTTGCAGCTCATGATTTGGTAAGAGAGCAGGTCCCTGTGTTTGACTAACCGTCCAGTCTTGGTCCTCCACCGTAACGCTCATAAAGGAGTTGTGCAGCTTGCAGGGAAACCCTCTTGGACTCTCCCACTTTGTCTGGGTGCAATTTGCCATGAGAGCACAGGAAGAAGGAGCAATCAATTTCTTTTGTGGCAGTGGAGTCATCAAGCCACTTCTTCAGCCAGTCCAGGGGGATAAACTCATATTGTTCACCTGTGGAGGGAAAGCAGAGGAACACATCAAAAAAAGACAGACAAAACCAAATGTGTGATAACAGCTGGCTCTCTGTATATTGTTGCTAACATATCAATAGGCTGTAAAAACAAACGCTAAGTGAGTGCTTTAAGTGTGCATATAACTAGGTTACACAATATCATGATACATTATTTGCATTTGTTAAAAATCACAATCACTTGTTGGTTCAGTAGGGTGATGTACTAGCAAAATCACTACAGGTAGTGGAGCTGTTGTACAGTTTAAGTAATGTCCTGCCACCACTGTCTGCATTTTAAAGTGTTCTTTACTGAAAATAATGACAAATGTGTGGACCCTGTAGTGTTTGTTAAGTTGGCTGTGGGTGATTAAGAAATGTTTTACCGACCGTCTCTTGCAGGTAAAAGCTCGTAGAGCTCCTTCACCTCTTCATGTTTGGCCTTGCCCTTATCCACGCTCTGTTTTCTCATGTCAGCCATCTCATTACACCACTCCTCAAATTTATGGTTGTCTTGGTCTACCAACCTCTGAAGGAAAGCTGGAAGCCAGGGCAGAAAGGAAAGACCATCAGACAAAACAGCATGCACCAGGCAGCAGGTTATTTTTTTGCTAAGGTTAATAAATAACACAGCTTAACTGCTTAAAAGTCATGTTGTTGTTAAATACATACAAAGAAATCTATGAAATTTCTACTACTTACCAGGCACCTCAACGTTGGTCTTACAGGGATCTAAGCTCTCCTCTTCTTGGACCTTATACACAAGCATGTATGCATTTCTGGAGCAGTGGTAGCCTTTACTGCACTTTGGCTTTCTTGTCTGGGATTTCACCGTCTCAGCTAGGTAGCAATAAGACCAAGCAACAAGATAAACAACTTTAACAAAGTGTTTACATTTACACACATGATTCTGAGGTGGATAACAGGTAGTACTCTTTAACTCTTTATTTTGCTAAAGCACCATCATCATGGCAACCTCAGTTTAAAAAAAACACCCAGGTATGTTTTTGACAAGACGTGTCTGATCACAAAAATATTTAAACATTATAAAAAAAACACCTTCACTGCAATTGAAAACTTCAGCTAGTTTACAATATGATGTTATTAAATAGTAAAGAACACAACTGTACATTACAAATCATGCAGATAACTTGAAAATAACGTTACATTGGGACATTGGGTGTCTTTGGATTTCAGGAAGATGGAACTGTACAGTATCCATTTAACACGACTTACCAATGTCCTCCTCAATACCAAGCTGGAGTTTCTTGCCTTCCATTTTCTCGATTTCCTCATCATTGAATTTGTACCAGTCGCCAGTACGAGCGTCTTTCACATGGGCAATGTAGTGGCCTGAGTAGGCACTGATTCCACGATGGATCAGCACTGCACTCAGTTCATAAACACACTTCTGGTCTGGAGAAGCCCAAGCACACACAAACGGCATACTTACTTTGGAACCATCATCAATAAATGTTTGCTCTTGTTGGGGGATGACATGTTGCATCATCAGACAAGCAATGTTTTGCTTGGTAAATACTTAAAACTTAGCATGTAGTGTTGTTGTAGGACCACTCCACATTTCACTCTTGAACATGAATTCAAAGAACTTGATTTCAGTCATTGCTGTGATTGTTGAGGGCAAGTGTAGAATGAGAATGTGCCACAGTGAATAATTCTACAAATACCTTGTTTTCCTTCCAAGAAAGGTCCCATGTCCAGTTGCTCTGGAAAACTTATGAAAGTGTTGAGCTTTTTCTTGTGGCCTGTTTGTCTGAAGAAAGCAAGAAAGTTCAGTACAGATTCTGTTCTCCAAATAGTCGAAACCCCAATGGCATCAGCATTTAACTGAGTAAAATTGGATTTGGCAGTTTTGTTACCATAAAAAGAAATTTAATAAACAATATATTTTGCCTTTCCAAAGTAACAATCTGTTTTACTAATGCTATATTTACACACGGAAAGAAGAACAAGGTGATGGCTGACCTATCAAAGACAAAGCGCATGAGCTGCAGGTTGAGGGTTGGAGGAAGGTTGTGCAGTCTGATTCTTCGGGTGGCATTCTGTTTACTCTGACAGCACTCACAGAAATAGCGGTTCTCCCCATCCAACTTCTCCTCCTTCAAGATGAGGCACAAAGAAACCATTAGAACAAGGACACAAATAGATACATTACAAGATAATAGAGGACCCAGTAATTTAAGTATAGGGCGCATCCTAATTAATCAACTTCTAATTAAAACTGTACAGACTAATTGATTTGATGTTATTCTGTACTGCACATTTAAATAAACTGAATTGAAAAACTTTTTCGCTTTCCCTTCTGTAATATGACTATTATTTTGTCATGTTTATTTAAAACACATTATTTTGTGGCATTCTTTCTGCATAGGCACTGAAACAAACTCTGAATGTGTGTGGACCAATGTTTTGTGTGTTCAGTGCTGCCATTTCTTTCTTTGTTGTGTCAATTATGCTTTACTGTGATCAAACACATTGAGTTTGGTAGACAATGAAAGTTACCTTTAAGAACTCTGTGACACACTCGGTGAGGTTCTTGTGGCCCTGGATGTTCAGCTCCAGCTCATAGAATCGGGACGGCAGTGCAGATGATCGTCCACATTGGTTACACCTAGAAGTAAGTCAAACGAAATGAACCTCATTTTTACTGGCTGTATGTATGGTCTAAAGTTAGTTTGTCTGAGTAGTTTTTGCAAAAATTAGCTTTCAAAAGCAATGTCAATTTCAATTATCTAAATTTGATATAAAGTCCCGAATCTTCCATTTCCCTCCACTTAATACTAAATAATAATTTCCATGCTTTTTATCAAAACTAAAACTGGTTTTAAAAAAAACAACTTCTGCATGTTTCTGGTTCCAATTCAAATGCTGACCCTAATAAAGACATAATGTCTATGTTTGTAAAACCAAACTGTAACATACCCAAGGGCTGTACTTCAAAGCGAGGTGAGTGGATTAGCAAGGTACAGTGCCATGAAAAAGTATGTCAAGTTCTTGTTTTTTTGCACATTTTCTCCATTTTAATGTTTAAGATCATCAAACAAATTTAAATACTTGACAAACATAACCAAAGTAAACACAAAATGCAATTTTTAAATTATGATTTAATGTCTTAAGGGAAAAAAGCTATCCAAACCTGCCTGGCCCTATGTGAAAAAGTAATTGCCCCCTTGTTAAATCATGAATTAACAGTGCCACACCCAGGCCTGACTACCTCCAGATCTGTTCAATCAAGAAATCACTTAAATAGAACCTGTCTCATTCAGGAGGTCACAAAGAAACCCAGGACAACGTCTAAAGAACTGCAGGCCTCCCTTGCCTCATTTAAGGTCAATGTTTGCGACTCAACAACAACGAAGAGACTTGGCAAAAATGGCATCCATAGCAGAGTTCCAAGGAGAAAACCACTGCTGACCTAAAAGAACATAAAGGCTTGTCTTACTTTTGCAACATCTGAATGATCCCCAAGACTTTTGGGAGAATACTCTATGGACTGACGAGATGAAAGTTGAACTTTTTGGAAGGTGTGAGTCTTGTTACATCTGGCATAAAAGTAACACAGCACTTCATAGAAAGAACATTATACCAACAGTCAAACATGGTGGTGGTAATGTGATGGTCTGGGGCTGCTTTGCTGCTTCAGGGCCTGGACGACTTGCTGTGATTAATGGAGCCATGAATTCTGCTCTCTACCAAACAATCCTGAAGGAGAATGTTCGGCCATCAGTTTGTGATCTCAAGCTGAAGCGCACTTGGGTTCTGCAGCAGGACAATGATCCAAAACGCACCAAAAAAATTTCTGAATGGCTTAATGAAAACAAAATGAGGGTTTTGGAGTGGTCTAGTCAAAGTCTGGACTTGAATCTGATTGAAATGCTGTGGTATGATCTTAAAAGGCTGTTCATGCTTGAAAACCCTTCAGTGGTGCTGAATTAAAACAATTCTGCAAAGAAGAGTGGAATAAAAAGATCTCCACAGAGATGTGAATGACTCATTTAGGGGGCAATTACTTTTTTCACACAGGGTCAGATAGCTTTGGATAGTTTTTTTCCCTTAATAAATAAAATCATCATTTAAAAACTGCGTTTTGTTTTTACTTGGGTTATCTTTGTCTGATATTTACATTTGTTGTTTGTTTGATGATCTTAAACATTAAAGTGAGGAAAATATGCAAAAAAATAAGAATTTGAGATACTTTTTCATGGCAGTTTACCTTGCTAATTTTAAGGATATGTGTATGGGGGCATTATTGTAGCAATATTAAACAGGTACCCTTGAAGTACCGTCAACTGGTGGTATGTAGGGTGTATTACTGTCAATATACAGAGCGAGCAGAGCGAAACGCAGCTGGAATGAGGGAGCCTGTGAGCCTCAGTTCAGGGCACGCAAACCCATTGTTACACATTCAAATCCCGATACACATTTGTGGATCACTCACAGCTGAAGTGTAGCAAAAATCACGTGTTTAAAGAGAGCCAATAGAGAAGTTGCTTGACTTTTAACCAATGATTTGTCTGTACTTGCGGGTCTTGTCTCTGTATGCATTTATAGATTGGTCTACACATTTGCAGACTTTGCACACATTTGCAAATTTGAATACAAATTTGTCAATTTTTTTACACATTTGCAAATCTGATCACACACACACAAGCTGTTTTACACATTTGCAGATTCTTGTACAGACACACAAATGTCATCACGCATTCACAGATTCACTTACATATCTGCAAATCTGACTGCTCCCACACAGATTGAGATACAGACACACAACTCTCCACACACATTTGCAAATAATATTGCTACAATAATGCACCCATAAAACTTGTTTCATGGTACAGCCCTCAGATATCTAACTTGCTCCACTGACATGACAAGCCTTGCATCTTCCTTCAGAAAATGTTAAATAATTGGCTGTTAAACCCAATTTCACCTCTGACTGGTACCATGTCTGATGAAAGTGTTACACCACCAGACAGTGTGACTTTAAAAACAAAATGCCCTCAAGAAAAACAACAGAACATCTCTCTTAGCAAGAGGAAAACTTCGCCTCTGCAAAAACCTCTTCCTATCTTCTATATTATTGTATTCTATGACATGACCAAGCCAAGTATAAGACACAGCCTAAAAGAAACTTGGAACACATCCAAATGTAAATGTCCTTTATCCAAACAACTGTTTAGCTTTTATGTGAAAAACAGAAATGTTGATCGTAGCCTGCATGTAAAGTGTTTAAGGAACATCTGTAAATTGTAGAGTCTATCGATAAACAGATGTTCAGCAAGTAGGAACTTAGCCTGTGCCCACTAGGAGTAATATCAGCCAAACTGATATTAAGTGGACACACTAGTGACAAAACTAAAATATTTTAATATTTAGTAAATATCAAGTCTTGAGTCTGAGCAAATCTTTACATCAATGCAAAATGAGGGTTTACAAAGTAGGAATGCACACACGTGTATATTGAAAAAAGAGAGAGCTCTAATCACACACTGGTGCAAGCAACTGAGAAGGTAGGTAGCACCACAGTTTGTTATTAGTACTTCAACTTAAATAATTAATCACTTAACTGTGATAAGAATTATTATGGTTACTATGTTTTTAACCAGTCAGGTCAAGTAAAGAGGTTTAGATAAGCATAGATTAGTGTTTTAGTTATTGAAGTGAGTCTCTTCTGGTGTGTCAGAGAAGTAGCAGCACGTTGCTTCAGTCACAGTAAAGTGTTGCTGTAAGGGGTCATAAAGCTCCTACAGTCAATTGTAACAAACCTCAATAAGCAGAATAGGCACAGAAAGTCTGTGGGCTGAATTCCTTTTCACAGAAAAGAAGAGCACCTGTTCATGTAATGATATTATGGTGTCCTCCAGCATTTTTCACAGCAGAGTTGTGTGAATACAACCCACCATGGATTAATGTTACACAGTAGTTAAAGTAATGGTAAAAGTAGCAATGGTGGTGTCTCTTGTGGTTTCTGGAATATTTGGGGCTTACTTCAGCTACTTTATTGTAACAACAGCAAAGTCCAACCACATTCTCATGAAGCGTCTTGCAGCAGCATTTGCTAACTTCAGATGATTGCCACAAGACAGTCACAGAATTTGTGTTCACCTGTGAATCAACAGCTGAGGAGGTTTACTGAGATTAATGCTGGACTGATGATTTATTAAGACATTAGGAGAAAGGAAGAAAGCAGGCATTCAGTTCATATAACTAATGGTGCAGAGTACAGGCGTAGAAACATGTATATGGTGAGTATTTCCAGTACTTTGTTTATAAACTAATGTGAGTAACACTTGTTTTGGAATAGATGAACAGAATGAAGATTAAACTTTCGCAATAATTCCTTTGTAATAGTACTTTGGAACAGGTTCCAAGTTGGAACTGGTTCCTGATGCCCAACCGTAACCGAGGGCGCTGACAGAAGGCTCAGAAACACCCTTTCTGAGGTAACAATATCACACAGTTAACAAAATATAAACTGATCCTCTACAAAGAAAAAAAAACAACTTGTGTCAGGTTTGAGTACTGAGTGGCCTTACACAGTAACGTAGGAGAACTGTCCACAGAACTGCAGCTGGATGACATTCTGCAGGTTGGGGTTCTTCTGCTTGGACAGTGTATCCTCCAACAGAGACAAGAACAGCTTTGAAAACTCCTGGGCATCCTGAAAATCAAAGGCTTGAATTAATTATGAGATCAGAAAATAAAAACTTTGTGAACTATGAGATAGTTGGTCTAATTTATGCCTCTTAGAGGAGGTAACTTTTGTTGGGTGATACTTTTGTAATGCCTTACATGACAAAAATCACAACATAATTCTCATAATGAGCAAACCCTAGTGAAATAAATAATCCAGCTATCTTTCAAACTGTGAAACCAGTAATGTATCTCTAAATTGAAGTTATGATAATTTCCCTAGCTTTATGTCTGGATTTACCTGTTGTTGTCCTGTGTCCAAGCCTAGTGCTTTGACCAGCCCTGAAGGATCGATGTACTTTCTGTTGCTATTCTGCAGAAGAGCAAATAAATACTGCAGATGCTCACAGATTGACTGGGGCTCGTAATCTGGGGGGGGAAAAAACACAACATAGACATCTACTTGTGAGGACAACTACCATTCATTTCATCAAAAAGGCACATTGACATGCTAGCCTCTCACACTTGCCAACACCAAAGTGGGCCTTCCTTTACATTTTTCATGTCACGATCATGTGAAAATATTTGAGACAAACTCAAACTTATCAACTACCCCCAACAACAAATTAATTAAAAATAAGCAATCTGGGATTTTCAGTTCACTTTATTACCTTCAACAACACAGTAAATATATCCACTGTTCGTTTGCCTAATGCAAAGCACAACTGAATCAAACTGGCAGGGGGTTAGATTTGGGGTAATTGGTTTAATTTCTTCAGTTATAAAATTTATCTGGACAGATTCTCTTGGTGAAGGTTAACAATCTCTCACTCTGAATAAATATTTCTGTTAAGTTAACATTACTCTCTTGTAGAAGGGCTTCTACTCCACTATAATCCTCTCAAATGTGTAAATATTGCTTTATTCCTGATCTGGAATCTTATGTATAGCTGAATGAAAAAAGAATCTCAACTGTAATGATAATAGTAATGATCTGATCAATTCTACTTTTGACTTAGCTTGACATGTACTCCACAACAGCCCTAAACATTTTTTGTCAACATTTTGCACTCATTTGTACTGACAAAAGAAGAAGGCCCAAGTGTCGACTGTTACAATAGTGCAACCCCAGGATCATATGGCAAGCTGGTGGCATGTGCTCTACTTAAGATATGTGCACAACCAAGTGAAAAAATTGGCAAAACCTGGCTAAAGCATGCTGGCATAAATTATGGAATAAACAAACATGAGGTAGCATCCCAGTACTAAGTATGCTTTTATACCAGATTTTATGTTGTGTTCCTGTGCACGCGAATTGTGGCACTGATAGAGGCTCCTACGCAGCTCCAGGTTGTGGAACCACACTTGCAGGAATGTGTTAACATAACATGTTGCACCAAGGTTGGTCAGGCCAACAAATGTGTTCTGGAAGGGGAGAGAGACATACAGAGAGAATGAGACATTGGATGACCTGGATTTTTAGAAATACTTGCATCTCTGACCTTATGACTACCCCTAGGCAGTCCACCTGCAAACAAGGCAGTGTACTTGGGAACAAAAAAAGACAGGTGAGTAAATATCTTCGCTATGTGTGGCCAATGAAAGAAATACCTTGTCTCGACGTTCTGAATTTGGGTCGTCGATATTGTGGAAAGCATTTTCATCGATCTCCCCCAGCCACGCATGCTCACCAATACCCACAAGACAGTTAGGATTTCCTTTGCAGTTCCTCCTGGAAAAGCAAGTCATGGTGATTAACCCTATTTCACAATCAATTTCAGCTGTATTGGACATCAACAAAATTAGAACCTGATAGTTTGAGATTATGCACCCAAAGCAACGTAAATTTTCAAACGAGCCTTTTATATGCAGTTAGAAGCCCAAGCAAGCTAAAATTCATCAACTGCAGGAATTAATGCTGACTATGATGCATACTGACGACCATGTCTGAACAAATCCGTGGCATGTCGAACTGACGAGTGAATCTTCATGACTTTTCACACAAAGTTTACAAATCTGCCATACACGCTATAAAGGCTTGTCCGCACACAAGGAAGCAAAACAGACGTTTGATGCAGATTAGCATCTCAGTGCAGTGCTGGCCTTTTGAGCCCTCTATTTCAACAGCAGATATACTTTTGCTACTGTTGTTTTTGTTGACACATGGCAGAACAACAGAGGTACACTGATAAAAAATGTTTCCACTGTACCTGCAGGTTCCTCTTTTACAGGCCTGGAGATTGATGCGATATGCTAGCTCGATATGTTCCTGCCTGATTTCTTCTGGTTTTACCGTTTCCACCCAACGCCAAGCCGCTTTCTCAAGCTGTACGCGGGGCGCCATAATCCTATGATGCAACGTTTACCACAGTCAGATGTATGATTACAACAAAGCAAGAAAGCAAATGGTAAAAGTTCGCCAAGCTTTTTTCCACGAATGCTAGCATAGCCGGCTAGCAGGAGCTAAATAAGTTCCTGTAGGTCATAGCCTAGTTCTTACGAAGCAACCTCCCGTTAGCTTTGTAGTGCTGCTTAACCTGGCAAGCTAATGTTAGCTTTGTAGTGCGCTCACTACTCTTCTAAAGAAAGCATATGAAAACACATCGTAGCAAAACATATATCAATGACATACGATAAGTTACAACATACAATATTTGCAGGGTAACGCCAGAAGTAAGAACTAGACTCGTGCTAATGTTAGCTAGCTAGCTGAAATGTAGCTAGCCCGACCGGCAGTGTTAGCAGTCATTTTAGCCTGTACTTTCCATTTAACGCTGTCTGACGCTAACGTAACGAGTTTATTGTGTTACGGTCAAATATCATCGAACCTTTCATGCGTGCAGCTGCTTCACCAAAATATTTATGTATTTTCACATTTTATTCACGGTTTATTTTAGATTTAGCGCCCTTGCGTCAGTTTATAAATAAATTATTTCTCCGCTCAAAATCAACACGACGTCAATCAGTGACGCAGCGACGTCACTCTCTTGTGAGTGGTAGAAGGAACAGAAACATGCGGACGCTGCCCTCAGAGGCCTCCTCTCTGTCCGCATGACAGAGGGCTCACTTCAAAATATGCTGTGCAGTCTCGGGAGTAAAACAATATATTGTGCCAAACGTTCTGTTCACGTCTTGATATGTTTGTGTGTATGTTTGCAGTTTCGTTGTACTTTTTTTGCGCAAAGACAATAAAAAGCTATTCTAATTCAAGAGGACCAAATCTGACTAAAATATGCAGTATACACACACACACACACACACATATATATATATATATATATATATATATATATATATATATATATATACACACACACACACACACACACACACACACACATATATATATATATATATATATATATATATACATATATATATATATATACACACCACACACAACTTTACTTACACTAAAAGAGAGCCTGCCCTGGTCCACTTTTAATCTTTTTTTATAACACTTCTGTTTTGTGTTTAACAGTTGTCTGATTTTACTCATTTTCCTCTTTGATTTTATGGTTCTGCCTCTTTTCTAATCTTACCAATGAGGTTTGCAATGGCTATTCTGTTCAATTAGTTGTCCTGACATGTGTGTATACTTAGGTTTTCTGTGACTCTTTTCACCTTCTCCAGGCATTTATATGTACTATTTCATGTTATTAACTTAAACTATGTCTTCTTTCTCCTGTAGCCTGTGCTTTGTCCTCTCTGCAGGTATTTGTGGCTCTGGACCTGTACAAGTCTGATCTGTCTACTTGTCCCACCAACCTGTGTCCCCCCCCCAACCCTAACCTGTCAAGGCAGGTGGCTTCCCTCCCTGAGCCTGGTTCTGACTGTTGCCAACTGTGTGCTCATAAGGAATCGTTGTTTACAGTATGTAATATTGTACATTCTTAACCCTAACATTTAAGTTAGTCAGGTTAATCTGTACTATATATAATATTACATAACTATAAATAAATAATAATAACAAATAATAATATAAATAATATAACTTGTTTGGTAATTTGTAACAACTATCTTATTTTTCAGTTAGAGAGCACTTTGTACACGCTATGTAAATAACGGTGATTTGACTTGATGCTGCTTGTATTTTAGGCTCTTTTTAAGCTGTTTATTTATTAGTGCATTCTGAAAGTGTGAACCCTGTATTTTCTTTGAACTGTGTGTAGAGCAGAAGCATTTGTAAGGATTGACAAAAAAGCTGAAAAGCCAAAACACATGTTACACTCCCTCCAAATCTGTACATTGGCAGGTGAAATAGGGTCCAAAATGCACTCATGTACAAAAACACATACATCTAGTGAAAACACATGAAAAAACACTAATACTTTTTTACATGATGTTCCTCAGTATTCTGTTTGTCTGATTAAAAGCTTGCATTTGGAATATACAAGTGTACTTCAAAAAGTTATCAGCCTCACCTGGAAAAAAGCCCTATTTTGGGGCATAACTGTGTACTATAAAGCCTTGTATCACTGTCCACTAAAACCCAAATGTTAATCATTATTTCACTGCAAGGAGAGGAAAGCTTTGAGTTGGAGTACTGTTGCTCCAGGACAATGCGCCCATCCACATGTGCAGACACCTGTTCTGTGTGGATGGGCGCATTCAGTTTTTGTGGACTGTTTACCCAAAACCTAAGTCATGCACCTTTTTTTCTGGGTGAGGCAGAGAACTTTTTGAAGTACCCTCATAACTTGTTTATGCCTCGGTCTGCTCTCACATATGGACTGTATGTCTTGCATCCACATTCTGTATAAATACCAATGTAATGGTGATAACTAGTGATGCAGGTGCCATACTGGCACTGGCACTGACCGAGCCTTCGCAGCTGCTGCCCCCCAACTTTGGAACTCACTCCCATCATCCATCAGGAACTCCGACTCACTTTCAACTTTCAAAACCCTTCTCAAAACCCATCTGTTTGAACTGGCATTTGCTTAACCCCCCCCCTTTTTTTTTTTTAAATTGTTTATTTGTTTGTTTGTCCATTCTGTAAAGCGTCTTTGAGTGACCAAAAAAGCGCGATATAAAATTGGTGAATTATTATTATTTATTATACTGAGGGTCTCTTCGCATTACCTACTATTGGAGTCTGCTTAGCTGTGCCATGCCTTTGAGAAACATATCTGGTGCTGCAGTATTAAATATCTTCATACTACTGAGGTGAAACATGACCTGATGGAGTATTGCAACAACTGAAATCCTCTCCAAAGCTTTTGTGATATGTAAAAATGTGGAAAAGTGGAGATAATTGCACATTTCAAGGGCTGTGAGGAGAACACATACAGTAATCACACAGTGTCATTACACAAGCACATCATTAGAGAGGAGCTGTACCTGAAGAGCTATTGGTCGGTTCAGTGATCCAAGCAGTATGGCAAGTTTGCTGACTGTGTATGAGATAATCTTATGCAGTATTATCGCTGTGCTGCTACACTGGCTACTGCTGTTCTCTGCTTTTCAGCATGTGTGTCTGTGAGAAATGTAAATTTAAAATGTATTAGCAGCAGACCCAGTTCTGTAGGGTTATTTAATGTGGTACACACACACACACATATATATATATATATAGAGAGAGAGAGAGAGAGAGAGAAAGAGAGAGAGAGACAGACAGTCAAGCCCAAAATTATTCATACCCCTGGCAAATTTTGACTAAATGTTATTTTTATTCAACCAGCAAGTTTTTCCTGATTGGAAATGGCACAGGCGTCTCCCAGGTGATAATAAGATGATGTACAAGAGGCATCATTGTGGAAAAAAATATCTCTCAACTTTTATTTACATTTGAATTAGAGGGGAGACTGAGAGCCAGGTCCAACATCAATACCTCACCTCACAAATGCACTTCTGGAAGAATGATCAAAGATTCCCATATAAACACACTCCTAAACCTTGTGGAAAGCCTTCCCGGAAGAGTTGAGGCTGTTATAGCTGCAAAGGGTGGAACAACTCCAAATTAAACCCTATGGTTTAAGAATAGGATGTCAATAAAGTTGATATGCGTGTAAAGGCAGATGTCCCAATACTTTTGCCAATATAGTATATATGTACTTTGGTCCATTAAACACCACAACCAGTTCTTCAGTGACTTTCTTGTATAATAATTCACCATGAAAAAAACACAAATAGTCAGCAGGCACAAAATACGGGATTTTTATTTCCTGTTGATTCTAAATCTTTCTAAATCTAAACAGTAATATTAAAAAGTGTCTGAGTATTTGATGGATTGATGGTCTGTGGGAAATACATGGAAACATCATGAACAGGCCTGAAAAGGGTCATCTAATATGAAGAGGAAAGCAATTAGCCAAGTCACACTGGAATAAATAAAAAGGAGTGGATGGCCTTTTTCATTACCCATTCATGTTTTTTAATTATTCGTCTGGACAAGTTGTAGCTATTCGTATGTTGTTTGTTCTTCAATATGAAGAATACTGCCCTCTTGCTTGACATTATCGAGAGATTATCTGAGATTATACATCTGTAGTGTTGGACTAGTCTTGGACTGTTGTCCAGACACTTGAATGCAGCACGTTGTAGGACTGCTGAGGAGATGAATGGACGAGGCTCCGCCTCTGCCTGTGAGCAGCAGCGGTTTACCTGAAGCAGTGAGTCCGGTACAAGCAGGGACACCTCCATCCAGCCCCTCTACACCGCTCCTCAGGTAAAAGAAAAATCACCTTATTACTGTTTTATGACTAGAAGAAAAGATTTTTGGAGGATTTTTAAAACCTTATTGGTAAAATGAAACCGTATTTTTCTGAAACATGTCTTGTATCAAAGAGCTGAATTTTATAACGAATCTTTAGCCTTGAAGCCGTAGATGAGCTGAACTAGGACGTCTGGAGTCAGTTCTATTTTAAATAGGAAGACAAAACTAACGATTTTTGCCTCATAAAACCCACTGTGGGAGACACTGTAGACTACATATGTAGCACTTAATTTAACACACTGTCAGCTTTAGACACAGTCTACACCGTTGGCTACAGTTTACTGTGTTTTTGGTTCGTGCATCAGTAGGGGACAAAAACAGTTCACTTGAGTGGAGCGTCGAAGTCTTTCCATTTATGTTCTCTCAGTTTGGAATTTCTGAACAAGTCAACCCGCTGGAACCTGACTAACAATCAAATGATAGAAGGATTGTGTTCCCCAGTGGACAACAGGGCATGAACAAAAGTTGAGTGTGTATCTCCACTTCAGTTTTTATTCTTACTAAATTAAAATTGATTTACTTTTATGGAATATATATGTAGCAACATACACAGTAGTTGTGAAATATTCTGTTGTTGCATTTTATTAAAAGTTCCATTCAACAAATCCACACCTCAAAGAAATGTAATTGTAGGATGTACTGTCTAATACTGGTAGATTTCAGCACATATTTGTGGAAGGTCAGAGCTCATTGGCCTGAAAAGGCCAGAATTACAAAACGACCCAATTTCTGTTCCGTCAGGGAATCAGCTGCTAATCTGTTCCTGCAGCAGACACAACGGAGAAGCACAGGATGAGAAGAAGGGAGGGCAAGAGGGATAGCTGGGAAGATTAACTAACCATTGCTATTTACCTCTCTAATCCTCTGCTTTTTTGAATCTTGTGTAACTGATAGGTACAAATGGGCTTTGCCCAGTGAGAACTGACCTCAGTCATGGACATGCAACCGTTTATGTAACCAGAACATAAGGGGAAGGTGGGGTCATATCTTAAAGGTTCGTAGAACAGGGATGGACTTGTACTGAGGTCCTGATCCCACCATCTTCTAGAAGAATGTACCCCAAATCTTTTGGCTTTTTTAGCTTTTTTAAATAAGAAAAAAACATTTATTTCTTTAACAATCCAACTGACCTTTTCTTCCAAAACTGAGCATTGTGACAATGCCTTTTCAGATAATACACTAGCAAACTCGCATTAGAAAAGAAAAAAAAGGCAAGTTTCTATACACTTGTCATGACCATGTATATCATGGTAGTCTTGCATTTCCAATGACCCCTGCAACTCTACATTTTCTGCAAGGACATCACCCATACGTCTCTGTCTTAAAAAATCATGCATTTTGGCTGTTTCATAGTTTTATTATAGGTCCTGTGAAAATATCATCGACAGTTGTGTTAATCAGATTTTTCTTAGTGGCATGGCCTGTTAACTTCTTGCAAGTGATTATGCCAATTTGTTATTATTTATTAGACTTAGTCACAGTGGAAAAGTCTGAGGAGCTCAGCACAGATCTGAAAAAGCAAATCATTGACTTGAACTAGTCAAGAAAGTCACTTGCAGCCATTTCAAAGCAGCTACAGATCCCAAAATCATCGGTGCAAACAATTGTTTACAAGTAGAGAGTGCACGATGCAGTTGTGTCACTGCCACAGTCAGGAAGAAAATACAAGCTGTCACCTGCTGCTGAGAGAAAATTGGTCAGGATGGCCAAGAGTCAAACGAGAACTGCCAAAAAGCAGGTCTGCAACAAATTACAAGCTGCTGTTACACAGGTGTCAGTGTCCACATCACCATGCTGTGTTTACTTTATCTCCTATAAAATGTAAATAATTAATGCCATCTATGCTTCAGGAGTCTACGGCGACGTTAGAGCCAAGATGGGGCGGAAGGAGATCATCTGCAGCTGGAAGAAGAGCACCAGTAACATCAAAGATGTATTTGACTTCAAGGGAAAAATGGGATCGTGAGTACTGCTAGTGAAAATAAATATTAAGTGTGAATGTTTTAGTTATTATTCATTTTTAAATAATAAGACTTTAGTTCAAACATGTTTGTCGACCGTGGAACAAATTTGACAAAAACCTCATTTGGATAAATGTGATTTAATTTGCATCAGTAAAGCAAAGTGTTGTGAATTTGTAAGGCCGAGGTGCAACTAATGAAACCCACAGCTGATGGAAGTGCCACATTTCGATGTGGACGTGTTTGTCATTGGTTTATTTGTGCTGCCATTCTACACCATACTACTGTTTTGAACAGCCATGACCAATATTTTTGTTACACTATATAAAAACCTTAATTGAATCTTAGTGAAGTCAGAACTCATAAATCATGGCTCTACATCTTTGTTGCAGCCATAATCCTGATTTCAGTCACTGTTTTATAGCAGTAAGCAATTATTATTATTATCATACAAGTTCAGAGGACCAGGCTGAGAATGGCCTACAGACTATGGACAGTCTCTTTTATCACTTCCTACAGAGCTTGATTTATCAGTGGAGCAAAACAGCTGTTTTGATACCTGTGCACACAAGAAAACTGCAATTCAGTGTTAACACCAAATTATATTTTTTCACTACCTCACACATAAACGTGTTCTTCTACTTAAAGCTCTGAGTTTCCCTCTCAAAGAGACACTATACAACATCTGTACTTTTAGAGTCCGGCTACTTATCAGAGAAATACTGCTTAGCTAATGTAAAAGGTCTCTGAGATGGCACAGTCTGGAAGGAGGTGTGAACAGCGCTATCCTGCTACTCTGTAGAAATTGTAGCATTAACTGTTGTTTAGCCTGACACACACGAAGGAATAAACTCAAATTAACTTTTATTCCAGTTTATTTCATGCTGACAGTTTATGAGTAGAAGTCAGGATATCTCATTCCTTCCTTCATTTAGTCTGTCTTTCACATGCCCAATAAATTTATAGAACTGCAGTTCTAAATGTCTAGATTATGCCTTTAAAAAAATAACTATTTTTTAAAAATAGAGCATTTCTCTTCAAATAATACAAATGAGTCAATATGACTGAGCAGACTTTTGGCGCCAGCTAATATTAAGGTTACACACCCAGACTTATTTTTTATTTTATTTTTTTATACAATCACCTGTAAACAGTGGTTGTTGAGTTAACTGAATGAACTGTCCTACAGTGTCAAAGTGTCAAAGCTGCTTAAAATGCTCAGTGCTCTCTCTTTGACTGGCTGTGAATGAATCAGGCTTCTCTCTCTCTCTCTCTCTCTCTCTCTCTCTCTCTGTCTCTCTCTCTCTCTCTCTCTCTGTGTGACTGTGGCTCCTGAGCACTGACGTCAGAGCAGCAGTGCTGGAACATCCTAGCACCACTTCATTATAGGATTAAGAGTCTGGCTGACTATATTGGTGTGTGGGTGTACTGAGTGTAAAGGGAGGTGGTATGAGCAGGTGCAGGTGTGTGTTTATGCAAACATGAGATAGAGACATTTGCTACATCGTAAATCCACTGGTATTGCTTTGCATTTAGTTTTTAGTTGTAAAGTGAAGTAGTAAACAAACAGATTTTCTGTGCTGTTTTTTTAAACCTCTGGTTTTCATGTGAAGAGAAATGTTATTTTTATTTTCAAAAATATGTTTCAAAGTAGAAATGTCTGTGAATCAGCCTGTTCACAGGACAGTTAAATAATCCATTAAATAATTACTAATTAAAGCCAGCAGATGGTCTGCGGTAATGTTCCCAAGTTTTGAAAGCTGATAAGATGATTGTATTTTGCCTAAATGTGAGATTAGATATATACCATGAATTGAGGATTTTGGAACAGAAATGACTGATTTCCTGTACTAAAACTCTGAAAAGTTTAAGCATTAGCTGTCAGTATAGTATGAGTCTAATTCAGAACATTAATTACAAAACCACCACAGCAAGTACAGGCCAAAGTAGGAACATTGCATTGATAATGAGTGAGTCTGAGTTCTCCATGTTGGTTTGAGGTGTTTAAGGTCAGCGCTGCAGTATCTCTAGGACAGATGCTCAACTCAGTAGCCAAATTGTCGGATTACACCTTGACTGCCATGCCAGTGAGCCAAAAAAAGTTTAAATGATGATTCCCAGCCAAGACTGTCTGGGTTACATGGCACTGATACCAAGGCAGCCTGGCCTAGAGTGATTAAACACTTCTTGCCAGTCTTCAGAGATATGCTTCCACGGGTTCAGGTTATGTGGTTGTCTCTAATAAAAGGATGGTAGACACTTATCACATTTTAAAAAAAATAACTACAGCACTACTAACTGTGGACGAGATGGCGACCCTATAGATAGTGCTGTGCAAAAGTATTTAAAATCTTCTAGTTTTGCATATTTTTGTCACACAATTTTTCATGTAAAAGACAAAGATAACCCAAGAACATACAAAATATATTTTTTAAATGATGATTATTTTTTTAAGGAAAAATTTTGTTCAGCCCTCTTGCCCTATGTGAAAAAGTAATTGCCCCCTTAGCTACCAATCTACTAAATGACCAAACTTATGATTACAGCCAGACTTGTTGAATCTAAACATCACTAACAGAACCTGTCTGATATTGTGAAGTAGCTAAAGGGTCTGAAAAAGCAGCACATGATGCCACGTTCTAAAGAGATTCAAGAACAGATGAGAAACAAAGTCACTGACATTGATCAGTCTGGCGGGTTACAAAGCCATTGCTGAGGCTCTGGGACTCCAGAGAACCACAATGAGAGACATTATCCACAAATGGAGGAACATGGAACAGTGGTGAACCTTCCAGGAGTGGTCAGCCTACCAACATTTCTCCAAGAGCACGTCGACATCTTATCCAGGAGTCACAAAAGAACCCAGGTGAACATCAAAAGATCTGCAGACCTCACTGGCCTTAGTTAAGGTCCGTCTTCATGATTCCACGATAAGGAAGACACTGGGAGAAAATGGCATCTATGCGCAAACCACTACTGATCAAAAAGAACACAAAGACTTGTCCAGCATTTACAAAAAAAATATTCCACAAGAAGAACATCATAGCAACAGTGAAACATGGTGGTGGTAGTGTGATGGTTTGGGGCTGCTTTGCTTCCATAGGACCTGGACGACTAGTCATAATTTATGGAGCCATTAATTCTGCTCTCTATCAGAAAATCCTCCTGGAGAATATCCACCATCAGTTCATGACCTGAAGCTCAATGCAAATGCTTCATGCAGCATGTCAGTGACGCAAAGCACACAAGCAAGTCCACCTCTGAGTGGCTCAAAAAGAACACAATGAAGGTTCAAAATACTTTTGCACAGCACTGTATATACAGTACATCCGGAAAGTATTCATTCCGCTTCACTTTTTCACATTTTGTTATATTACAGCCTTTTTCCAGAATGGATTATATTCCTTCTTTTCCTTAAAATTCTATACACAATACACTGACATTACAACACCAGAGAAGTTGGGTTTTATAGTGCTGTAATAAATCCTGGCTTCTCCAATGAATTATTGTCAACATTTTCTACAAGTTTGTGTAACCAACTAGTATTTATATTTTTTTCTTACAGTAGATAATATAATATTTCCTTCAAACCATACATAACGTTTAACCTGATTTAAAAATGCATGATGTTAACTTAAGCTAACTGAACATTTTCAAATCTGATAAAATTGAACAACAAACGCAAAAAAGATTGTTAACTAAAGTGTCACACTTCAGGTCTGAGGAGCCTACAGACATGAGGTCTGAGCTCCTATGTGAAGTGTGCAGATAATGCTATCTTTCCTTAATATGTAGTTGCAAATGCATCTGGCTGAGTGGAGGAATATTTGCAGATAATAGTATCTGTTTGTGAGAGAAACACAGATACTGAAACACAATAAAACTACTTCTGTTAATACTAATAGTGAAGAAATGCAAACAACATATGAAGAAAGTTGTATCTATTATAGTTTGTTATGTCTAAGCATGTGTGTAGACTGGTTTCTTTGCAATAATTTTAACTCATTTTGTTACTTTGTCTTTGCTGTTTTTGTGCAGGGGGTCTTTTTCAGAGGTTTTTATGGTGAGAGAGAAGAAAACAGGGCAACTGTACGCCCTGAAATGTCTCAAGAAAAAACACCTTGCTTATAGCAACCTGGAAAATGAAATAAAAGTGCTGAGGAGGTAAAGCAAACACACTTGCACACACATTCATGCTGTTGACTTCCATTAGATTCTAGCCAGCAGAGAGTAGTGCAGCGGTGTTCTACTCCATATGAATTCAATGTTGACTTTTTCTTTCATTGTCTTTTATTTTATATGTAGTGACTTCTTAATGTATCTTAAAAGCAGTCTACTCCATGTAAAAGGTTTCCAAAACAGGCAGCATTCACAGCAGAGGACACCAGAGACCCCTTATTCTCTTTCTTAATATTTCAGAATAAAGCATGAGAATGTGGTGGGACTAGAGGATTTCTATGAGAGTCGAACACACTACTACCTGGTCATGCAACTGTAAGTGGACTCAATAATATCACATTTCCTCCAAAATATTACCATATAAATAATGCAGTATTGGTGAAAGGTCTTGTACTGACTGCAAAAAATATGACAATAACAGGCAGTTGTTGTCAAGGGTGTTTTCACTTGTATTGTAGTATGTTTTCTCCCTGTTAATTTACCCTCAAGTCATGGTAAAGTAAAAAAAAAATCCCAGACAAATCACAGTTACAGAATCACATACATAACCACAAACAGTTTTGAGAAGTTACAAATGATCTGTGTGCCTGTGTGTGTGCAGGGTGTCAGGCGGGGAGCTGTTTGATCGCATTTTGGACAAGGGGGTTTACACTGAGAAGGATGCCAGCAAAGTGATCACACAGGTGCTGCAGGCCGTCAGCTACCTCCATGAAAACAGCATTGTTCACAGGGACCTTAAGGTAAGACACACACTGTCACACTATGAACAATGCCCTTTATTAAATTTGCCCATGTTTATACATCTGTTAACCTGCTTATGCTCTTATCACATTTTAGCCTCAAATTATTGTCAAAATACCATGTATCATAAAACTCTTTGCCAAAGTTATACCATCATAAAATTTTACATTTTTACAGCTTACAATTGGTCAACACAGTGTAGGCTAATGCTCATATCCTGTGCAACATCTACTCCCAATTCATTTAAATGAGGGAAAGAGATTTACAAATGAATATTATCCAGGTAGGAGTTGGATGAAAACTGTTCACACCTCTCCTTCTTTCTTTGTCTCTCGCTCTCTCCTCTTTGAGCAGCCGGAGAATCTGCTGTACTATAACACAGATGAGAATGCTAAGATTATGGTCAGTGACTTTGGTCTGTCGAAGACGTTGGAGCATGGTGTAATGTCTACAGCCTGTGGTACACCCGGATATGTTGGTGAGTGAATGGGGAAGGGCATACACATCAAACTTTTACTGACATTTATCTGCTTTGTATACCTGATGTTGTTTAAATGGTAATTGCAAGAACATGTATTTATGTAAAAGGTTTCACTGTTGTGATAGCCTGCTTATGAATTGTGAAAGTTAATCACTGAGTTCTAATATACAATGTGTATGCTGGTCTCATTGAAAGTTTTAAGCAAATGCAAGACACTATATAGTATATTACAAAAGTAAGTACACCCCTGTGTAATATCATATGTAAAATGGTTCAAAATTGTATCACCTTATATTCCTTCTCAACTGAGCAGTAGGTATTTATTCCCATAGTAAATTAAAAAGTAACCTTTCAGATTTACTATAACAAAAATACAGCCTAATAAAAGGAGCTCAGAGGAAGTCAGAACATCTTTTATTACTTTATAATCAAATTTTTTTTCTTACTTTAAATGTACACCTTTATTTTTTATATAACAGATTTGACCCACCTCAGCATGGAGGATATTGGTGTAGCACAATTTTCTAAAGAGATGTTCTGTCATTCTTCAGAGACTGTCTGTTCAGCCCTTTTGTTGAAGGGGGTTCAGTTCATGTACCTTTTTCTTTACAATACGCCAAAGGTGTTCTATTGATCTTTAGTCAAGCAACATACATGCCCAGGCCATAGATTTCACTTTGTTCTTCTTTAGAAGCTCTTTTGGGACTATGGCAGTGTGCTTTGCATTGTTATCATGCTATGATATTCCTCCTCTGCCAAGCTTTTGCAGACTGAGAGTCATCTTGTCAGCCAGTATTTTGATGTAAACACAGGCGTTAATGGTGCTTAACAGCTTTTCCACTTATACAATCACATATCGTCACACTTCCACCTTTTACTGTTTGGACGAAGCAATAATTATGCAATAAAGTTTGTCTCGCAATTTTTTGCTGAAGTGCAAGCACTTTTCTTTGATGCTGTCCATAGAAGTTGACATAATGGGCTGTCTTTCACAATATCTGAGCTGTCACAGAAACTCTGATTTTCATTGATGATATCTGTGCCTATCTGTTTTTCAAAGCTAAATTATGCAAGTGGTGCACTTTCTGTAGTGCCATTTTTGGGGGAAGACCCCTGTTACTCTAAATAGTGGTACTATGGCTCTGATTACTGCTGAAACCATGTTTCAACTGATTTTCAGTTGGTCACCAATACTACTACATCTTTTTCCATCTTTGTGAAGACTTACAATAAGATATCCTTGGGTCGTTGTTTTCCATGTGGAGCCATGATGCAGGCACATCCCATAAGACCAAGGTTGACAAAGTACTGGTGGTCATTTTATAACCATGGTACTGCAATTAGCAGAATTGGAAATCACATGTGTACTCCATGTGCACTTTTAACATGTGTGTCAGATTCAGTGTCACAGGAATATTATTTCATTAGGTTTTTATTTTGGGCCAGTATTTTTAATATAGTCTTTCTACTATATAGTGTTTGCTTTTCTTATTCATAAGAAGAAATAATCGATTGTTCTGCTAAGAAATAATTCAGTTATCATTTGACATTTCAGTGATATTACACTGAAGGGTATACACACTTCTGTTGTAGACTGTATGTTCAAATGTACCAAATGTCACTCAAATCAAATGTTCACCCAGACATGACAAGTTGAAGATTTTTGATTATCCATAAACAAATTCAAGAAGAATAAGAAGTGATATTGCAGTTGCAGCTTAAATGACCAGGAATACATATAATTTAAACATTTGTGTCAGCAAGTTCTACTCATGCAGAAACTAAGGGCTTCAAGACTAAATTATCTGATTGTTTCCAGAACATGTCAAATGTTATGGTGCTTACAGTAATATTGTTTGAATTGTCATTTCCACACTGTTATCATGCTGTTACAGTTCTGCAGCTGGACATCAACAGTGCAATTATTTAATTTTCAATTGTGTTTATTGTTTCTCTGCAATTTATACAATACTTACTGTTGTGTGTCCTTCTACAGCCCCTGAAGTTTTGGCTCAGAAACCCTACAGCAAAACAGTGGACTGCTGGTCCATCGGAGTTATCACCTACATTCTGTGAGTATATTTATGTTCTCCAACAATAACATAGCACTTTACACAATAATTAATGATCATTACTGGAGAACTGGTAGAATCTATTAGTTCTGGAGACTGTCGATAATATTCTAAATATCAGAAACATATGTCTAATGGATAATTTGTGTCTACAAAGAAATACAGTAAATACTACAGCATTTTCTGAGAAATCCTAATTTTTACATCAGCTGTGGAATGGTAGTATGCACTACAGTACCCATGAGCCTCAGTGCCTAAAAGGAAATTACACCAAATTTGTGAAACTGTGTTCATCATGCATTTATAACTCTTTGTTCCTATAACCAGAAGCACAACACTCCATCATTGCCCTTAACCCAGAGTTGATCCAGAAATACTGGTTGACAAAAGGTGGACATAAAGTTATTTGCTGAGTGAACTTTGTGTGCTGCAGGCTCTGTGGCTACCCTCCATTCTTTGAAGAGAATGAGACTCGTCTGTTTTCAAAGATCATGAGGGCTGAGTATGCCTTTCATTCACCCTTCTGGGATGACATCTCTGAGTCAGGTATGAAAACAGTAGAAAGCGCTTCACTGCTCAGTCCACAGCAATGACTGCTTTTGCTATTTTATCCATTTCTCTTCACGGCAAATGACTTGGACCTTGTCTGCACTTGTGTCAATTAAATTCCAAAGATTAGGACTGGAAATGTCTAAGCACCAATAGTGATTTTGGTAATGAGTTTAATGTTTAGCTAGTTTTCTGTTTGTTCTGTGGCTTTATAACTTGTTAAATTTGTTTTTCTAAAAGATAGATGAAAATGTATTGCACTGTTGGACTGTTTAAAAGGTTGTGTTGAAAGCAAGAACCTTAGTATTATTGTACAGGATTAGGTCAGCATGTACCTGGCAGTTTTTAATATAAGTCTTAAGACTTGCGCTGTGATTTTCCTCTAAAGACCTAAATCGGCTCTGGATGTTTCACAAAATATGACAAAAATAGTGTCATTACTATGGTTGGCTGTAGTGTCAGCTAAGAATAGAGCAGGATTAGTTCATATAGTCCTAAAGATTAACTAGAAATAGACCAGCATACTGACATCATCTCCTGTTACAGTAGTTTGACCTGCTGGATTAGGTCAGATGTAATTACTACAGAAACTAAATGGGCAAGGGCAGTTCTCACTTGCTTTGGGATTCAATTATTGGCATTAAGAGACATGTCAACCATCCTCGTAACCTAAACAAAAAAAATAGGATTTCATTTTTTTTCTATGAAAGACAGGCCCAACCTGTTTTTATGTCCAGCGTGAAATTGCAAATGAAAAAGTAATGGAATGGAAGTTTAAAAAGGAGATGCCTAAGTGATGTTAGGCTGATGCAAATAGATATTTTAAAAATACATTACTTGGCTGGACCCTCTTTCCATCTTACTTTGTTTTCAGTAGCACAGCACAGCCAGGGACTGTCACAAGACTCAACCCCACCAGACTGTAGGAAGGTATAGCACATCGAAATGGCCAAAGCTAGAGACATTAGGATGGTGAAAAGAAAGGATTTTATAAATGCATATTGGATATGAAGAAGCTATAAAATGATGTAATATATTAGGAAAAGGCTACAGGTAGGTTGTGGGTTTGGTCAAACAGAGCATTACATTGTGGTAGATGACTTTTAACTTTAAACTGAAAAGACGTGTGACATAAAACAGTATCATTATTGTTCGTATCTATTTCTCTTGTGAAGCACTTTGTAACCTTGTGTTTGAAAAAGCACTATATAAATAAATCAATCAATAAATATTTACTTACTAGTAAATTTACTTACTTGTTAAATAGTTTATACTGGGGCTGCACAGTGGCCCAGTGGTTAGCAGCGTCGCCTCACAGCTAGAAGATCCCCAGTTCGCATCCCGGTTAGGACGCCTGGGATCTGTCTGTGTGGAGTTTGCATGTTCTCTCTGTGCAGCGTGGGTTCTCACCGGGTACTCCGGCTTCCTCCCACAGTCCAAAAACATGCTGAGGTTAATTGATTATTCTAAATTGTCCGTAGGTGTGAATGAGAGTGTGCTTTTTTGTCTCTATGTGTAGCCCTGTGATAGGCTGGAGACCTGTCCATGGTGTCCCCTGCCTTCGCCCTGAGTCGACTGGGATAGACTCCAGTCCTCCCACGACCCTACAGAGGATTAAGCGGTGTATAGATAATGGATGGATGGATAGTTTATACTGTTTATACTAAATTATAAAGTTCTTTACTACTAGAGATTCTGATTATAGACTGTTATGGTGGTGTTGCTCTGGTTCATTAAAAATAGACTGTCCTTGAATGCTCTGATTATCTTCCCTCTTTCGAGTTCTGCTTTAGAATTCCTTCGTGTAAAATATTTTTGCTAGAGCTGGAATGTCTCATCTTTTGCTCTCAGTTGAGTTTTTTTGGTGCTTACTTTATACATTTCTAAACTTATTTATGATCTAACTTTGTATTACCTTCAGGATAATATTATTAAGCATAGCAGTAGCAAATAAAACACTGGCTGAGCTCATACTACTACTGGGTAGAGCCTTCTTTGCTCTCAACACCCTCAGTTCATGGTGTCAAGTATGGGGCGCCGTTTGTAAAAATTCAATCACTGTTAAATAGGTGACATTTTGTGAACATTTAGTTCACTTTTCTCACATTTAGCTCATTTTTTCTTCATTTGCAACAGAAATTCATGCAAAACAGATTGTTCTATATATTTGTTAAAAATGTGTACACATGAAAAATAAATCTAAATCTAAATGCTAAATCTAAATCTAAATGTTAAATCTGTGTGGGCGGGGCTTCGTGATCTGAGGCTACGGCAAGGGGCGTGGTAGACAGGCGCTGACCGGCCTAATTTGCATATTTTCTAAATATTTAGCTTTACACTTGGCGAGCGATTTAAGATTAAGATTTAGATTTAACATTTAGATTTAGATTTAGCATTTAGATTTGGATTTAAGATTTAGGTTTAGATTTAACATTTAGATTTAGATTTAAGATTTAGATTTAGATTTAGCATTTAGATTTAAATTTAACATTTAGATTTAGATTTAGCATTTAGATTTAGATTTAACATTTAGATTTAGATTTAACATTTAGATTTAGATTTAGCATTTAGATTTAGATTTAACATTTAGATTTAGATTTAGCATTTAGATTTAGATTTATTTTTCACGTGTACACATTTTTAACAAATATATAGAACAATCTGTTTTGCATGAATTTCTGTTGCAAATGAAGGAAAAATGAGCTAAATGTGAGAAAAGTGAACTAAATGTTCACAAAATGTCACCTATTTAACAGTGATTGAATTTTTACAAACGGCGCCCCATAGTCAAGGATTATACAAAATGTTGGACACTTTCTTCTGAGATTAGGCTCCATGTTAACGTGACAGTATTGCATAATTCCTGTAGATTGGTCAGCAGCAGATGCTGTAAATGTTCTGTTCTACTACATCTACGACAAGTGTCCTACTGGATTCAGATCTGCTGACTGGGGAGGCCACTGAACTCACTGTCATGTTCATAAAACCAGTTTAAGACAACAAGTGCTTTGTACCAGTGTGGGTATGCCTGTGGTTAATGCAGCAGTTCTTGGAACATGTGTAATATTACAGTAGGGTGTCTGTTGTACAATATTAACAGTATTGTGTGCTTGCATCAGGTCAGTGAAGTGAGCCTGTAATCAGTGAGTAACAGCTGTCCCTGTCATGTGTCAACAGCCAAAGACTTTATCAGGAATATGATGGAGAAAAACCCCACCAAACGCTTCACCACTGAACAGGCGCTCAAACACCCCTGGTTAGTCCTTCTCTCTACCACACACACACATACACATTTTTGGTCTTTATTTTATTTAGTATTTTCCACACTTGTTGTCTTTTTACTTGATTGCAGGATTGCTGAAGATACAGCTAAACACTTAGACATTTATCAGTCTGTCTGTGAACAGATGGAGAGAAATTTTGCCAAATCTAAATGGAAGGTAAGTGAGACTGCTGCTGGCCCCAACGTAACCTGAGCTCACTGCTCAATATACAAACACAAAATGTTTATGTGGGCATAAATTAGAAAATATGAGCAATATACTGAGCATATTGGCAAACAGTGACAAGTAGATTATGCCACAGGATTGGTTTAAGAAGTTTTCATGCACAATTTAGTTGCATCAAGTTCAACTGACCACAGCTGCTGTTCTGTATAAAGAAAAAAAAGCACCAGCACTTTCCAGTTAGCTTTAAAGCCTGCAGTAGAGAGTACTGCAGGATGATTATAGGGACCTAGGCTAAAGTGGTGCATAAAGTGTAAGGTTCAAATATTGTCAAAGTGCTGTCAAAAGTTGTAAACTCCGTATTGACAGTTTAAGGAGCACTGTCATTACATCTGACATTTTAATATTTATTCTATCATTAGTAAGTTTCCAAATTGTATCAGTTCACTTAAAATTAAAGAAATTATTTATGATTCCGTCACACAACCATTGCACAGACTAAGAACAATCATAGGGGACTGTGTCTTTACTAATTAAAAACAGATGTTTCAGGTTGGACATGGGCAGCATCAGTGTAATCATCTGTCTTTGTGTGTGCATCTCCAACAGCAAGCCTTCAACGCAACTTCAGTAATCCATCACATGAAGAAACTGCATTTGTCCCACAACGAGACCACCCCATCCCCCCTCTCCTTGCCCAACATCATAGTACATACATCCTCTCAGAATGACTTGGAGCCACTGACTCCCTGCCATAATAAGGATAACCCCCTTGACCCCAACGGGAATCCTGTCCATGGTACCAGTCATCTTTCCTGCCACAAGTCTGAGTCAAGCAGAGGTGTCTGTCAACCACTCAGAGCGAGTCATAGCGTACCTGGCAACCCCCTTACCACTGATGAATCAAGAGAAGTTCATAACTTCCAGTCAGAGAGTGACGTTGCTTTCAGGCCATCCAAAAGGTGAGAGCTGCTGGATAGGTTTACATGTCAGATTTGGATGTCATGTCAGAAAAATAAGAAAAAGATGATACAACACTATAGTAATTTAGATATGGAGCAATGAAGTAACAAAAATGACCAGAATGGAGATCATGAGAGCTCATCACCAAACTACAGTTTTTTCAAACCTCTTTTGTAACTATTCTACACACCAGATCTACAGTGCTGTGACAGATATCTTCAATTTTTGCACATTTATCACACTTAAATGTTTCAGATCATCAAACTAATTTTAATGTAAGACAAAGATATTTAAGAAAACACAACATGCAGTTTTAGATGATGGTTTTATTTTTTGAAAGAGAAAAATGCTGTCCAGTCCATCTTGCTCTGTGTGAAAGTAATTTGATTACCCCCCTTACCATTCTGCAAAATGACCAAATTCATTTGGCAATGAGATTCAGTTTCACCAGCTACACTCACATATGATCACTGCCAGGTTTGGTGAATCTAAACATCACTCAGTAGAACCTGTATTGTAAAGTAGCTAAAGGGTCTGAAAAAGCAGCACATGATGCCACGTTCTAAAGAGACTCAAGAACAGATGAGAAACAAAGTCACTGACATCCATCAGTCTGGAGGGTTACAAAGCCATTGCTGAGGCTCTGGGACTCCAGAGAACCACAGTGAGAGACATTATCCACAAATGGAGGAACATGGAACAGTGCCATCCACAGTTAAATAATTTATCTTTCTGCTGAATTTATAATTTAGAAATTTAATTAAATTAAAAAGAATAACTTTTTATACATTTATGCAACTATTACAAAACAGTTTCCCTGTGGGAATCATTAAAGCTTTTCCAGAGACCACAGACACCAGAGAGCGACACCTGCATTTCTGATCAGTCTGTCATTGTTCATCTTCGTGTTGTTCTAATGAATCCTGTTTGTGTGATGTGCTGCAGCCTGGACCCTGTGGCTCAGAGGACAGACCAGCCACTTCAGTCTGGAGTGTGTTGTGTCATGTGATTTACTAACTATCCTGAGATGAATCCTATGCAGGTAAACAGGCCTCTGTGTTTGTGTGTGTTTGAATTTAAATGCAGACTGTACAAATTCCTGTCTTATACTTGCCTGTAACTGATAACTAACTTAAAAATCTTTCACTTTTTTCAGTTTGTTTTTGAGTGGATTGCTCTCAGTGGCCTCCCTCTTCCTGACATCTGCTGCTCAGTTTTTTCATTTCTGTTGTGGTACTCAGAAAACACCCCATCGACAGACGTACATAGATGACACAATATCTTCACTGTAACAAATACTTTAAAGTGGAATGACTAGTGAACATCACAATACAACTGGCAAAAGCAGGAATTCATTGTTTAAAATTCATACACATATATCTAATGGCATTTATTTTCTCAAAAATATTATTTATTGTGCATGACTGTCAACATGTAACTAACTGTACTGACTGTAACTACTGGACTGTATTTGTTTGAGTTAGACTTAGGTGATATGCAATGTGTAAGCTGATATATGTTTGTGTTTTAGTTCAGTTTTGAATGACATGGCTGGGCTTTGAATTCTGATAACTTCAGAGTAATATCATTCATATAGAGTGTATATCTTTGTTAAGATACATATTTAATTTTGAAGTTGGGCACTATAAAAGGATCTGGGAATGTACCTTTAACTGTAGGAAGATCTCTGGTCATGTATTACTATTTTGCCAATCATGATTATGCTGATGGATTTTAATCCAATTTTCACTTTTCAGTAGGATCACAGATTCAAAATGTTCTTTTTCTTCATGAGATTAAACTCTATGCTGAGGTGGAGTCATGGACGCACAGTGATAGGGTCGTTCTCTGTGTTTTCTCTGATGTGTCCATAAGCTGTTCTCTTGTTAAACTGCTGAACTGAAGTGCCACAAGCTGGTGTAAAGATGCTGTCAACACTAGTGGTATCACAGATGATTCTGAATTCATAAATTTAGCGAAATATATGCTTTTTTTGTATAATTTTCTCAATAAATATGTCGTAACTAGTCTTCCTGCTTCTTCTCGTGTTGACTAAGCCGCTGTAGTGCCACGCTGGCCTCTCCCATGTCGACTGAAGACACAAGTGAAAGTATTACAAGGCTTTATTTAAATACTGCACAAACAACATATGCAAAACAGAAAATAAATAATGTAACATTCACCTTAATGCCAGTTTCTGAAAATTACACTAAAAAATTATAGTGCAATGTTTATTGAGGAATGTATTGCTGCTGATAGATAAGAGTTAGTGTTGGTTATTTGCATAGCTGTCAGAATGTGAGAAGCTGAGGAATTTTTCAACATAAAATGCTAAATATTCAAAATGTCACAATACTAATAGTGGCATGTACATGTATACAGTACATTACCGATACAGTCTTGGTGATTAAGAAAGGAAAACAAAAATACATCACTGGCCCATTTTCACATTCTACTGTAAACTTTTTGGAACCTCTCCTGTGAGGCTGTTCATACAAGTCTTTCAAGTTGGAAATTTGCTGAACTCTCTAGACTTGAAAATCTGGTCATAAATTGCTTGTTTGAATCTGATGAATTTCAACTGTTCATGAAGAGGTGTGTGTTTATGAGATTTGATTGTTGGCCTAATCAACCCCATAAAATGACCATATTCACATGTTTCACTGCTTGTGTGTTCAGTTCCTGCAAAAGTAGAACTTCTTCCTCAGGGGGTCTTGTCATGCACATCAGCAAACCAAAACACGACCAGTTCAGAAGTGTCGGGAAGGACTCGAAAAAAATCAGCATTTATAGCACAGCTGCCAGTCAGTGTTATCATATGTTATATTGTGACAATTATTGAAATACATGCTAAAAGCAATGATGTGATATTATAAGAGAGAATATTATATATGTATATAATATAGTAGATGATGTTATTATACTGTCAAGTGGAGTGAAGTTCTGTGTAAAATGCCAATAATATGCTATACCAGTTACAAACATAAAACTGACTAACCTTTCAGTAAACTGGCAACCATGATGATGATGCTATTCATTTTGAATTAATACTTTTTATTATTGTTTTTTTTAATATATAAAAAATCCTGCAGATTGAGGCGTCATGATTTCAAATAAGTGTTTGTTCCTCACGTAAAGACAGATCATCTCCACTTCAGGCGTAACACGTCAGGTCTGAATCACCAGTAAAATTTGGCTTGTACTTAAAAGAAATTTCTGAGGAGGAAAATTGACAGTGACATTCTATGAGGTGCTGTAGTGACATCTGCACATATGGTCTGGCGTGATGACTCTCAGCCCTGGCAGGTGCTGAGATCAAGGGCTTTCTTTCGAAGTTTTGCCAAAAGGTCTTTAAGTTTGGCATCGAGTCCTTCGAGCTTTGTTGACTTCTGTAGAATTTCATCCTGCAGCGCTCTGAGAGAATCTGCTTTTCCTGGAGAAAGATAAAAGAGCATGGAATGAAAAGACCTGGAGTGATTAATAGTTCTGCAGTCTAACTGATTCAGGGCTTGCATGGAAGACACAAATATCTCGTCTTTCTGCACATTTGGGATTTTTATTAACCTTTGTCAACTTGTGCTTTCCAAGTGGGGCAAATGATGTATTTTGAGCCTGTTAACTACTATCTTGTTAACTTTAAATTCTTCTGTCTAGGAACAAAAAGAAAACAATTTCATTTCACTGTTTCCCTGTGAGATGATGATACATAGAAGACTAATCAGAGCTATAATTATCTCAAATCAACACTTGGAAATTCCTTTTCTTGGGCCGCCGTTTAGCTCACTGAGTAAAGGCGATACCACATGGGCTCAGTCCCTTAGCAGTGGTCATGAGTTTGAGTCCAGCTCAAGACCCTTTGCTGCATGTAGCTCTCCTGCCTCCCCCGCTTTCTCTCTGTTTATCCAATAAAAAGGAAAAACTCTGCCCCAAAAAATAAATTAAAAAAGGAATTGCCTTTTCTCATAGGACTTAAGGATATGTTAATTGATCATTTGAGAATAAATAAAGGAAAAACAGACTTGTACTGGTGTGATTTTGCTTAATTACCTTCTAGGGCTTTCGTCATGTTTTCAGTGGTGTTTGCCAGAGCTCCAGCATCCTGTTTCAGCTTTGCCAGTCGATCCCCCAATGGCCCTGGCTCTACACCTGACCCAGTGGTACCTTCAGTCTTAAGACGATCCAGCTGCTTCTCTAAAGTCAACAGGTCCTACAAACACACGTTTGTGTTAGTACATATATGAGGACATTCAACAATGGTTTTAGGCCAGTAGAAGGGTGTCTGATTGGTCCTACATTTGCTCTGCAACAGGGAAATGAGCACAGCCAAAATGTGGCAAGCCCTTTTTAACATAAAGGGCTGCAATGCTTTCATACAACCTGGTAACTTATAATTGGATTATTACAAGTTATTAGGGTGTTAAATTAGGGCGGCTATGGCTCAGGTGGTAGAGCGGGTAGTACACTGATCACAAGATTGGTGGTTCGATCTCCAGCCCCTTTGCATGCCGAAGTGTCCTTGGACAAGACACTGAACCCAAGTTTCTCCCAGTGACTGGCAGGCATCTTGCATGGAAGTCTGTCACCATTGGTGTGTGAATGAGTGTGTTAATGGATGAATGCGAAACACACTGTAAAGCACTTTGAGTATCACTAAGATAGAAAGACGCTATATAAGTGCAGACCATTTACCATTTACCATTTGCAAGTCAAAATTGGACTTGTAAATGGTAAATGTAAGCATTACCCACTGACTTGTAAAGGAAAATGAAATAAATAATTTTGCCGATTCTAATTTCAGTTATATAAATTTGAATTTAGGAGGAGTCAAAACTAAAATGAAAAGATCTTCACATAAGACCTAGCAAATGTTAAAAAGGCTTGCCTAAAGTCAAAAAAGCTATCTTCAACTACACAAAAACAAGTCCTGCAGAAGATGATCTCATCCCAACATAGTCCTGATCTCAACATCATGGTGTCAGCCTGGGATAACATGAAGAGACAGAAGACACTGAATCCACAAAAGAACTGTGGCAGCCTCTCCAAGATGCTAATAATGTTCTCAGACCAAATCTTTTCGCAGGTCATTTCCAAAGACTTAGCCAACATGCAAACATTTTCACTTGAAATGTACCACAAAAAGACCAATGCTGCTTTCTCTAAGAACTGGAAACATAACATGAAATTTACACTGACACCTTCACATTTTTACAGCACATACAGTATGTACAGCCATTACCCCAAGCCCTGGTTCTAAACAAACCTCTTCTAAAGGCAAGTGCTCATATTTCAAACTGCTACATCAGCTACATCTCTCACCTCCTTTGCAGCAGCTACTTCATCCTCAGCTTTGTCTGCATTATTCTGTGCAACCTGGCTCTGTTGGTCTGCATTTTGCAGCACATCTTTTAGCTCATCCAGATGGGGTTTCATTGGCATGAGTTTTGAAACATCATCCAAAGCCTTCTCTGCTGGGTTCAACTGGTCTTTGACCTGGACAGACAGAACAACACAAACACTCAGTAGCACTTTAATTTGAATAAACATGACATGGTGTCATCCACTGTTTCATGTATCCATGCTTCCTACCTTAGTCAGGTTGTTGTTCACGTTGTCTATGAGATCCATGCTGTCCTGTAGATTTTCCTCCAGGTCAGAGAGGAGGCCATCCGCTGAGCCAAAACCTGCCATCAACCCGTCTACATCAGCCTTCACTCCCAGTGCCTTGTCCCTGGACAAGAGTAACATCCTTTACTCTCACATTATTTCTCCACTTATCGATACTTCCTATCATTTGATTGTCTTGTCCATTTTATTACTTGTGGTATGAATGAGTGCGATTGACTGAGCTGTTTGGGTAGGAAAAGGGTCCTTGCTAATGCACCTTGGTTTTAAAGAAGACATTATTTTCAACTGTGGCAAGGTTTAATATATTTAAGGGATGACCACTGTTGCACATCTGTAATGTCCTTGTATATCTCTGTATCCATCCCATAAATGGAAAAAATCAATAAAAACATTTGACAAAAAAAACTTTCGAATGAATACTTCCCTTCAGAATGTGATTATTCTGTATAGACTGCACTGAAACCTGCAGAGGTCAGATCTTAACATGTGTTTTCCCTGATACAAATAACCTATTTAGATATTGCATGTTGGGCGGCAGGGTGGCTCAGTGTTACGGTGGTTAGCACTGTCGCATCACAGGACCTTTAAAGTTCCTGGTTTCAAATCTTGGCTTTCTGGGAGGACTTTGCATGTTCTCCCTGTGCCTGTGTGAGTTTTCCCCCCACAGTCCAAAGACATACTGAGGGTACTGGTGATTCTAAATTGTGAGTGTGCTTGGTTGTCTGTTTCTCTGTAAGGCACTGAGATAGACCTGTGACCTTTCCAGGGTGAACCCTGTCTTCACCCTAAGTCATCTGGGGTAGACTCCAGCCCCCTCGTGACCCAAGCGTTAAGTTGATTTATGGGATTTAGATCCCATAAAAAATTCTTACAAAAAGCATGTAGAGCTAGAATAGTTTTAAACAAACTACAATAATCTTCATCACATAATACACTGCCAAGAAGTTGTGAAAAAATGTGGATTAGAAGAGTGGTCAATGTTTGTAGGTTAGTCAAAGAAAAAAAAAATCTTGTCATATAATCAGACGCTGTAAACGTGCAAAGGTGTTTAGCTGTTTATTGTGTGATGGCTTACCTGGCATCCTGGGCCTCCTCCAGCAGTTTTCTGGCAGTGTCCAACTGTGGCTCGGCATCTTTCAGAACAGCTGTGCTGTCTGGTAGATTGGCTGCCAGATCCTTCAACTCCTCGAGCTTCCTCTTCAAAGAAGCTAAGTTTAGAGGAAGTTTGGCTTTCAGGATCCAGTCGCTCACTTCCTGGATGTGCGTCAGGTTGGAAGACGGGTCTGGACACACAAAAATGTAAAACGTTGGAACATGAACAAGGAGTGACTGACCTCACATGTCTGATAAACTCATGTAAAGGTATTACAGATGCCAAATGAAACTTTATCCTCCTTTCATAAGTCCATTCAACAAGCCATCTGTACCTGATAGGAAGTCTTTTAGTGCTCTCACAACTTCATGTGTCTCTTTTAAGTCGTCTTCTAGCTCATCTCTGGCCTGTTTCATCTTACTGGACAGCTTCTCTGTAGATTGTCTCAACTGATTGGTTGTCTCCTGGGTTTTCTGGAGCTGTGAGAAATGAAATTGAAAAAAATATTTAAAACTGTCAAAAAATAAAATTTAAAAATCAAAAAAAAGAAAGGAGGGAATGTGTACCTTTTCTGCAGCCTCAGTGATCTTCCCACTGAGCTTGTCTAGTCGGTCCTTCACATCATCAGCATCAGTGTTTGCCCTTTTGCTCAGAGGCAGAGCACCTATACACTTTTCCCCCTTCTCACAAGGTGCGGTTCCCTTTGGCGGGCACAAGTCTCCACTCTCACATTGGAGCGGGGTGCAGGGCTTTGAGCGAACACTACCACACACCTGAAATAGAGGGTGACAAATACTGTGGGTGCCATCTCTTGTGAACACGTGTGCTGGTATGACAATAAAGAACCTTAAATCCTCTTGCCCCCCAAAACAAAATTTAAGCCTAATTTTGCAGCATGTGCTTTGCTTTGCACAAAACTATTCACCTGTAACAACTGATTTATCTTGCAGTAGATGGAGCTCAAGAAACTGTAATGTGGTATAGTTGTCAGTTTAGACACACTTACCAACCACAATGCAATATAATAAGCTGTCAACATTTGAGTCCATAGAAAATGAACCCAAATGCAGTTGTGACCCCCTGAGCTTTGCTCTAGTTCTACAGTTGGTCAAGCCAAACCACTTATATCAACATAGAAAAATCTCACAGGGAGATTCCTGTTAACTTGGAATATTTATGCTCCCATGATGAAAATTCAATTTTATATTTAAAATGTCTCTTTACAGTAGATTGTTCACTTTTCTTTTTGTCTGTATAGGGTATATTGTGCGTTTTTCTGCTTTCTCTGCTGCTGTAACGAGGAAATTCCCCGTTGTGGGATGAATAAAGTATAATCTAATCTAATCTAATCTAATCTAATCTAATCTAATCTAATCTAATCTAATCTAATCTAATCTAAACCTCTTCCCCTTCAGGATGAAACAATTTTGCACATTAGGCTACAAGATTATGGTAGACTTTCTGGATTAAATTTATGCTGAAATGCAAAAATTCTTTTTTTTCTAGCACTATTGTAAATACACGAATATCTTACTTACTTATTTTATGTAACTTTCTTGAAAATGGAAAATTAAAGGTAGCACAGATGCATACAAACACTCACATACAAACAGAAATGATATTTTTTGTTACAAATAATGGAAAAGTTACATGTAGCCAAAATCTAAATAACAGATGATTCCCTTATGTGTTACAAATCAGAAGATGTTTCCAGGTGAAATACTAACTGTGGTTTTCATTATGCCACAAAACAGAATACAATCTATGTCTGTGCTGATAAAGTGAGGTCTGCCCTGGTAGGTACCTGTTTGGCAACTGGAGTAAGGTCAGGCTGGGAGGCCATGCTGTGGTTCAGTTTGTCCAGATCTCTGGTGTTTGCTGGCTGTACTTGTCCCTGAATGTCCGTAGTCTCTTCTCTGATGTTAGCCGACTCCTTTACTGTGTCTCTGCTGCTGTTCACTTTGTTGGCAGCATCAGTTGACTTATTGTATGCGTTCTTGATTGCCGTAAATGCTCCTGCATTAGACAGAAAAAGTCAACGTGAGTATATTTTAGGTGGTCACAGTATCACACTGGTTGTTTGAGAAAAAATGGTGATAATTGTGTCTTATTTTAGATAGAAAGATTGAGTGGTTATGGAATTTATACACCAAAACATGTGCAATCACTGATCCATCACTAAATCTTCTTAGATGCTGCAGTGACAGGAGTGCTTTTGTTCCTGACCTGCGTTGTTGGGCGTGACGGAGTTTTCTATGCCATCTCTCTTAGCTTTGTAAACCAGAATGAGGCCGTCCAGCAGAGCCTGCAATTTGTCCAGCTCTGAGTCAAGACCAGGAGTTCTTGTCAGGGTTGAGAGGCCATTATCAACCTGGTCCATCTGGTCCCTGCATAACAAGGGAATTGTTGTTTCAGGCATCAGAAAACAAAAAATCTTGGGTAAAGATATTCCATTCCTAAATGTCAGAAACATATCCACAACAACAATGGGAAGCCTTTTAAAGAGTGATTAGTTGCTTTTCTCTTTTATCCTCAAGCAGTTTTTTAAACTCAAATGAAAGTTCTCTTTCTGAAGGCCTCAACTTTTTGCTCACCGGAGCTTGTCCAGCAGGGATAGAGCATCATCAATCTGTCCTGCAGTAATGGGTGGAAGGGAGATGGAGTCCTGGATCTGGTTCAGGCCAGCCTCTAGGGCCAAAATGCGGGGTGCGAAGGTCGCAAGATCACCAGCAGATCCAGGACGAGTCGGGACTCTGGGAGGAAGTTTCTCCAGAGCTAAGCTGAGGTTCTGACGCTGCATATCTAGAGTGAAGAAACAGGAGGGACACAGCTCACAGGCAGGGAATGAGTCACAGTGTTTCTGACTGCAGGAGTCACAGCGAGTCCCAGTGACACCCGGCCGACAGAGACAGACCCCCGTCTGCTTGTCACAAAAGTCTGGAAGGGTTCCTTCAGCATCACACTGACATGCTGTGGAGACAGAGAAGAGAAGATCAGAAGGCAAGAAATTTACCACAAAATGCTACCTGAAGCATTTCTGTAAAATGAAAATGTCTCATCTGTATTGCTTTGGCCTAAACTTTAGATAACATTGCAGATTGTTTTGAAAAATGAAAGAACATATTTAACAACTACACTGACCAACTGAGACAACCCACTGTGAGCTAATATCAAAGGTAATGGTAGATATGTGCAAATTCCAGTTATCAACATTCTGGGCTAAGTAACAACAGCATGCTGCTAATCACTGAGAAACTGGTCTCATACTACTTTTGCCAGCTATTTTTGGCAAGTTGTCGATCTTGTAGCTTAGTTTGACAAAGCTACTGTTACTTTTTTGAAAATGTATTAAAATTTTACAATTTCATGACAACAGAGCAGATTTTCAGTTATGAACTTTTCTAATTTGACAAGGTTGTTGCTGTTGGTCTCTTTTCCTTATGGTGAAACTCAGTGAGAGGCTGGCCAAGACAAAGAAAAAAAGTCAAAACAGTAACTGGGTGATCCAAATATAAAATTCCATCTATGAGGGTCTGTGTTAAAGACATTGAGAAAGCATACACAGTTCTACATTCATTTAGAAAACTGCAATAGCAATCTGAGGAATAAATAACATTCAAATACATTTTATGCATTTCTATTCATCTTTTTGAGGTGAGTGCCCGTTTTGAAATGGACGTGAATAAAGCAATATTCCATTGCAAATAAGTAAAACGACAGTAGCAGACTCCCAACATGCTGTCATGGCAGTAATAGACATTACTGTGACTGCAGTTTGGTATGAGCATGTTAAATGACGTTTCATTAACCTGAGCATGGTGCATGAACCCAGGGTACAAACTACTTGTCATTACAAAAGTGTAAATCCTAAATGAGCCAGAAGCAAACGTTTTGTGTGTGTGTGTGTGTGTGTGTGTGTGTGTGTGTGTGTGTGTGTGTGTGTGTGTGTGTGTGTGTGTGTGCGTGTGTGTGTTTTGAATGGCTGGTACAGCAATACAGACAGTAAATAGAGTAACCAATGATGGCTGACTCACGTTGGCAGCCTATGAGAGGGTCTCCGTAAGTTTTGTCTGGGCACTCGGTACATGTTTGGCCTCCAAAGCCTGGTCTGCACTGACACTGACCTGTCAGCTGGAAAAAAAGCAAACAGCAATGATTTCAAGATTATTGCCATTATGACTGAATAGAAACTGAAATCCTACCACGAATTCTGTGTTGATGTTCCAAAGACAGAACATCTGTCACCTCCGAGGACTAGTGGTAGCAGCAAACAACTGTAGCAGCTTGAATTGATTCTTATTCTCTGTACAGTGAATAGATATGCTATTATGTTCCACAAAGCAGTGAACCATCTCTTAGCCTATAATTTTCATGGATGACTTCATAAATGTTCATAAACATGATCAGGTTTTGTCTACGCAGCCCTTTTTTGTTTTGACTTAATATGAGTTTGCTGCTTCAACAACCCAACACATCGGACTCTTTACAGTTTTTTTTAACCATACTTCATTCCATATTTGTGAAGCCTTTCTCAATATTTATTCGCAATTTTCAATATTCCCTACATTAGGATTGGTACATATTCCTTTGAACCATTTATTATTTTCATATATTACAGAACATTTTATTCAATGTTTTATTGATGGAACACACCAGCACTGTGGGAAACTGTTTTGCTGTCCATTCCACTTTCCCAGAATCACTTGAGAAAATATTGCCCTTTGCACCTTCTGCCATTATATAAACTAAACAATTAATCTATATGGAACAGTAACAACAGAAACAGATTTTGAAGGTTCAGTAATGGATATGTATAAGTTATACATTTTTCATTTTAGGCTTTTTGCCCGAATGAGTGTCACAAACTTATGAGACCTAAAAAATATTCAGCTAGGATATGTTATGCTGAAAATGGAGTTGTTATTGAAGTAAAAGCTTCACTGTACATTTGAATGAATTTGTTACTTAAGTTAATTATTCTATAATCAAATGTATTTTAAATGCCTTGGCTTAACCACATTTAAAAAACATGAATTCTACCAGAGTCAGTTGGTAGCTCCTTGCTATTCTGTTGGCTCAGCATTTTTTCTCATTGTGATTAAAGAGTTCGCTACTTCAATAAAAACTTAATTACTGAGATTGTGGATAATCTAAATCATTATGTTTTAAATCCAGGGAAAAGAAAAAAGTAGATGGATTACTATCAGTTAAGGTGCCAGCTCCTGCTAGCTAGCCTGACCTGGTTGTATTCACTGCAGTTTGTTTTTTATCACTGCTTTTTTCTTTTTTTACCTCAGTTTTACACTTCAGATGTTTAGTCATTTCTATGCCAAAATAAGATTCAAATTCATCTGAATGTGGTCTGAGGTCTGTTTTGACCAGATGCAGTTTTGCCTTGTAACACAGTATAAAGCATAACTTCCAGTGTTGTACTAGTCAAAACATGTTCAAGGTTTGTGTCTGGACTGAAAGGAACGAGTCATATTTGATATCAGTCCTGTCATGTGGCTCTGGGAAAATACCAGTGATTGGAGCGCACTGGTCTGATGCGGGTTAGACGTCATACCTGGTCACAGGTGTCACTCTTTGACCTGGTGGGGTCACAGCCACAGGGTTCACAGCGCTCTGACAGGGATGGCTTCCAGTACCCTTTTGCACACATGTCACAGCTCAGGCCGTGGAAGTGGGCACGACAGGGACACTGGCCAGTCACCGGGTCACACACATCTGACAGTGAGCCGTCTGGAGAACAGGAACACTCTGGACAACGAGAGGAAGTCAAAATTAGAAGAAATACTGAACATTTCACACATCACATCCATAGACATTAATTTAATTCAAGTCAATTCGTTTTTATTTATAAAGCACCAGTTCACAACATATGTCATTTCATAGCACTCAGCATAGTGAGGTAAAGACCTTACACATTTTAAACAGAGACCCCCACAAGCCAAAGTTTCCCTTGGATTCCATATGAACAGGCAGCTGGCGACAGTGGGAAGGAGCCAAAAGAATACACTTACATTACAATTGTTGTTAATTTTTAGATATTACAGAGCTCATTTCACAAACATGAGCATCAGTAACTGTCTTAAAAGACAAATACCGGTCAACATAAATATGAAATCTGGTCGCATATCCACTTTCACCAAGGCTGTAAGCATCAGTATCAATGTTTTTGTTTGCATTTTTGTGTGAACAGCGGGTTACTGATGTAGCTGAGTCAAAGTATTTTATATAGGACTACAAATTGAGTCAGTGGAATATCATTGATAAATTAAAGGAACATATGAATTAAAAAGAAAAGGAAACTCACATTTGAGAATTTGAAACTATAAAACGTGTCTGTTTTTGCATGAAAAATTAATTTTTGACAGTTTTCTGTCAGTCAAAATGATGATCTGACTAATTGTTTCAGCTGTGTATTTATTGTTGTTTATTTATTTATTTATTTTTCATTAACAAAGCAACATATTTTAGAAGCTCCTTGTATGCTCTGGATACATAAATCATAATTCTGTAAAGAAACTAGGAATTAAAGTTGTCAGATAAATGTAGTGGAGTGAGTGCAACATTTCACCCTTAACTGTAGTGCAGTAAAAGTTAGGAATAATATGAAAAGAAAATACATATGTAAAGTACAAGTACCTCCTATATCCTACATAATTACACTAATAAAGCTGAACTGTGATGTGTTATGTGTAGGTGCTCGTTGACTCACTGGTGCAGCCGAGAGGGTTGGAGGTGCTCAGGCCGTAGTATCCTCTCTTGCAGCGGTCACACCGAGGGCCCTCTACATTGACTTTGCACTGGCAGGAGCCTGTGCTGTCATCACAACGGCCCCCATTCACTGTTCCCTCAGCACTGCAAACACAGCCTGCAACAACACAACAACATAAACATGAGCTGCTCATCATCAATGCCATCTCTTTAAAACATTTTGGTTTTAATTTGACCTCTGCCGAACCTTATGGAGAGATAATTGGTTAGGTGTGTGAAAGGCCTGATTTAAAGTTCCAAAAGATTTTCATTTCACTTACGTATGCAGGCATCAGGACGGTCCATTTGGCTGAGGGGGTTTGGCTGGAAGCCTGGAGCACATTGGTCACACTTTGGCCCAGTGGTGTGGTGCATGCAACCTTCACACACACCTCCACTCCTCTGCCCACTGGCCTCGTACACCGCCTGGTCGAAACGACAGCGCTGGGCGTGGTTGTTACACTCACATCCTGAGGTCCATGCAAAGGGGTTGGTAAACAGAACGTGCAATATGAGTTTAAAAGATTAAATAAAATGCAAATTTATGAATTCATGAGCAGAAAGAAAGGAGCAAAGAAAAACATGCTGAGTATTTTAGTAGACCGTAAACACTGTGGGTCAGTTTTGGCCCTCACTAATCTGGTAGATGGTATAGTAGACATGATACAAGCTTCAATTAATGTATGTGTGCACTGGCCTCTTTTAAAGACAAATTACTGGCAGATTTATAGTAGACAATTTCCTGCATCTTACCTGTTCTCAGAAAGAGAAAGTTAATACAAGACCATTCAAAACAAAACAAAAACTTGTCTTAAACGTTATTAGTATTATTCCACAAGAAGTGCAGTCATCTCTATTTTTTGACACTTCATGTAATGAGGGTCTTGCTGGTGAATTTGAGAGCGCTATTTCACAGAGAAGTGTCTTCTGGTATATGTATTGCTAAGCCTCTGACACTTTGGGGGTTACTTTCAGAAAACTGGTCGACGTTACAGTGAGTCAAAGTTTTTCCATAATCTCTGTTTGATACTGTGCCAAAGATGATCTTTTTGTTTTATTGGCACTATATTTTCCAAACCTTAACATTTTTGCATAGTTTTCTAAAAAAAAAAAAAACAAGTATTATTAGGCTAAGATACCAGGCTATTTCTAAGAAAATCCTGCACAGTTTTGTTGACTTACTATAGAGAAAAATGAGAAAGGGTTGCAGCTGTTAAGTATCCGCTTGATATATTAGAGCTTTTAGGAAACAACTAGAAAATTATGTGTTAGGTTAGTGAAAAATATTTTTAAAAATAGCTTCCTGGATTGACAAAATCTCATATTGTAAGTTCTTCCTGAACCTGTCAGGCGCTCTCTTGTGGAACAGTCTTGTTAAGATGCACTCCAGCTTCTAGCTGAACTGGTGTTTCTGCTGCATAGTGGTTCAGTTGCATTCTTACAAGTAGTTTCCAGCTGTAGTAGAAGTTGCACAATTTTGTGGCTCAAACTAATCTAAAAAAATTTATGACATGCTATAAAATCTTCGCTACTCAGCCATTACAATTACAGGCAGATTTCTACGTGATTTTCACAGAATGGAGCTGTAAAACAGACATTCATTTTGACTTGTTTTCTCCTAAATAGATGTCAGCAGTTTTTTTCACTTAATAACTGTAGGCAGTGCCAGTAACACCAACGCTAACACTTTACTCTACACTCCTATTTTGATACATCCATTCATTGTCTATACACTGCTTTATCCTCTGTAGGACCACAGCAGGGCTAAAGTCTATCCCAGTTGACTAAGGGTGAAGGCAGGGTTCACCGAGGACAGGTCACTAGTCTATCGCAGGGCTACACATAAAGACAGACAAACAAGCACACTCTCATTCACATCTACGAACAATTTGGTGAAAACCCATGCAGGCATAGGGAGAATATGCAAACTCCACAAAGAAAGATTTTTTCACAAGAGAAAAATGAAGGTCTTTCCAATTATTTAAGTTGTGCACAATACATAATGCTCTATCATTCCAATAAGTTTAAAGATACATATAACAGGTGTAGGTGGTTTTACGTTTGCAGGTGTGGGTGTTGCCCTCTTCTGCGGGTCTCCATGGCAGATCATTGTAAAGATCAGCACAGCGCTCACAGTTCACACCTGCTGTATTATGCTGGCAGTCACACTGAGGGTTCACCTTAAAAGAAACAAACAAAAAACATCTTTCATTAAAAGTGATTGCCTCAGGCTGTGACCAGCCTGGCACCAGAGACATGGGTATTTCCCTTCTGGTGCCATATTGCAGCAAGCATTTTGAAATAAAAATAATGTGCATCAAGTTTTGACAGTATGCATAAAGTCAAAAGTTAAAATGAAATCAGTAGCAACTTTACTTCACAAATTCTAATAAGTATGTTCAAATTTGAAAACATATGCAGATGATTTAGGTATGATTTGGTACGATCCCTGGGTTTTTAACCTAAGTATACAAGTTAGTTATGAAACTAAAAGTTTTGTTTTTCACGAAACAGTGTTTTTTTTCTTTGTAATGCTTTGTAATAAAGGCAGAAATAGAGCCGCAAACAAAAGTTTACAGACACATGTAAAGTCTATGTGTCTAGACTATGTGTATATCATGGCTGTCTTGAGTTTCCAATGGCCCCTATAACTCAGTGATGGAATCACTGAAACCTATTCATCTTTGTCACAAAAAAACAATCTTGTGGCGCCACAGTAGCTCAACTGGTTAAGGAGGCACCCCATGATTAGGGGTGATGATGGGGCGGCTGTGGCACAGGTGGTAGAGCGGGTTGACCACTGATCGCAAGGTTGGCAGTTCGATCCCCTGCCCCTCTGCCGAAGTGTCCTTGGGCAAGACACTGAACCCCAAGTTGCTCCCAATGGTAGATTAGCGCCTTGCATGGCAGCTCTGTCGCTGTTGGAGTGTGAATGTGTGTGTAAATGGGTGAATACCACTAAGGTAGAGAAAAAAGGGCTATATAAGTGCAGACCATTTACCATCTCCTCCACTGCACTGCAATAAAAGCAAAAAAGTCCAAAGAAAAAATCTTAACAAAACAAAGACTTATTATAGGTCTTCTGGAAATATGACAACATTTGCTGGGTCAAAATATATAAATACAGCAAAGTGAATTATGAGATTTGGAAATATAAAAAGCTGTGTCCAATTACATTTTCTTTGTATCATGGCCTCTTACCTACTTGTGAGCAATTACGATTGACTACAGCTGCTGACTCCTCTGAGCCAATTCTAATAGGACCCATTTGATGCACTCATTAGAGTCAGCCACAGACACTACAGTGGGAAAGTGTAAGAAACTGAATTGTTATTAAAAAAAAAAACAACAACAAATCATTGACTAGAACAAGTCAGGAAAGTCACTTGAACTCATTTCAAAGCAGCTACTGATCCCAAAACCATCTGTGCAAACAATTGTTTGTAAGTATAAAGTGTATAGAACAGTTGTGTCACTGCCATGATCAGAAGGACAACATAAGCTATCACCTGCTGCTGAGAGATAATTAGTCAGGATGGTCAAGAATCAACAAATAAGCAGGTCTGCAAAGAATTAGAAGCTGCTGGAACGCAATGAGGATTACCTCCACATTCTTCTCCTAAAATCATCAGCCAGAAGGTTTGGTCTTGGACATAGTTGATTCTTCCAACAGGACAATGACCCCAAACACACATCAAAAGAGGTAAACAAATGGCAAAATCAGGCTAGAATAAAGGTTTAAGACTTCTCAAAAGTCTTAAACTTTTTAAGACTTGCGAAAAATCCTAATTTAAATCCCATCAAGAATCTGTGGACTGTGCTGAACAAACAAGTCTGCATCACGACAACAAGCTTGCTGGAAGCTTGTGGATGGCTACCAGAAATACCTAATTGAGGTGAAAATGGCCAAGGGACATTTAACCAAACATTAGCATCGCTGTATGTATATTTTTGAGCCAGCAGATTTATTTCACATTTCCAGAAGACCAATAATAATATACAAAAGAACCAAAATTTCTGATTTTTTTGTGACAAAGATTTACGTGTTTTAATGATTCCAGCTTTGAATAATGAGGAGTTATGGGAGTCACTGGAAACTTAAGACTCCCATGAGCTTTACAAGTGTATGGAAACTTTTGTTCACAACTGTAGCTTTAAAAAGAGTTTCTGTCTCTGTGGTTCTGATGACGGATGTACAAGTTTCAAAACTGAAGGTCTGATCATGCAATAAGCTCTAATGATATAAGTTGCATGTATACCTGTACAGTAGTAGACAGTGGGTAGTTGTATTCTTCTGGCAGGCATCGGTTGGCGTGTCCATGGCACATACAGCTTCCCATCACCCTCATCTCCTTCAGGGCGTAAAACCTACTGAGAGCTCTGCCGGGTAGACGAGGTACATCACCCAGCTCTGTCAGCCTTACCCTCAGCCCCGTTAGCCCAGATACATCTGTGGATGGAACAGCTATCAGGCACAGAACTACAGACTGGGTATGTACTACCTCTCAGTTACAACCTAGGGAGTCATTCATGACATAAGAAGACTCTTACCTTCAATTTTTTGGCTTTTGGGAGCTGGGACATAAGCATACTGACGCAAAGGACTGAACTCAATCTGGGGAAGAACAATGTAAATAATTTTTATACTGCATATACAATAACTTATTTTCTTTTCACAACAGAATGTCTTCAGCTGTCACAACAATCAACCTTTTTGTTTTTGCATTCCCACCCAGAAGGACTTGACAGGTTCAGACTGTCAGGTGTGTTATGTGTTTGTCTGTGTTATCTTTAAAAATAGTACACTAAATGTAAAAAATGATTGCATTTTATACTTGTATAATGTTTAAGTTACAAAACTGCAAAACAATGTAATTGTACTGATGGTCAAAAAACATAAAGCAACCTAGATTTAAGACAAAGGAGGATGCAAGGAGAGGGACAAGCATTTCCAAAAGTTTCAAAAACCCTTGTGCAAACCTTCTAAATTTCCAAAACATATATATTAGCGACGGTTCAGTGCTAGACCTTCATTAGGCCTAATGGTAGTCTATTGAAAAAAATTGCAGCCTACAAAGACCAAAAAAATCTGACTGAATTAAGAAATTTGCACAAAAAATAACAATAGAAACCAAGAAACGGTCATTTCTGTTTCAAGGCGATATAAATTGAAGTCCTGATGTGGAAGGGACATCTGACAATATGCTTCAAATAACTGAACTGTAGATGGTTTGATTCCTCTGTTGCAATAGTAATGGATTGCAGCAATGTCCTGCAAATAGTCTTTTTACATTCTGACTAAACTAAAGTCCTACAACGATTACACAAGGTAAAAACGATTGCTCGTTCTTACTGTGTGATCTTGGTAGGGATTTGTTCCAGTAGGGGGCAGTGTGTAGCAGTATGTCTGGTCCAAGGTGAGAGGAGTTCTTGTGGGGACACCGGGAAATGCCTTTTCACAATCTGTTGCCAAGTAGAGAGCCGGCTGCCATGTTCTGCCATTATCCAGTGTCCTCTCAATGACCAAAGCACTGGGACGAGGACCCTGCAGAGAAAAGCCATACATCCCACATTTGCACCTGATCTAAGAAGTAACGATGTTTCTTACGCGCTTTCTGACAAAACATTTTGTGTCCAACTGCATGTGTTATATTTTTGTTTACAAATACACAGCATTTGTTTACAATATTGTTATTGATTTATATTTTTACATTTGATTTTTTTGTCCATTAATTTGAAACCACATGAATTTTCAGATGCAGTAATTTAGGATTAAAAGATGAAAGTCTGTGTTTGCAGACTGTTTCCTACCTTAAACTTGAGCATCAGGTTGTCAAGCTGGAACAGGTCATTCAGGTCCAGTTGGAGAGTGACTGGATTCAATTCTGCAGGACAAACAAGTAGATCAGTGTTTCCACCACATACACTCAACATTAATGTATGATACCAATTACAAGTTTATATTTAGTTTTTATCTTCTGTTTTTTTTTTTTTTTTTTTTTTTACAGAGAAATAGTTATCTTTCTCTCTGTTAAGGACAGTTAACAGATATATAAGACAACCTTACCAAAGACAGCTCAGAATATGCTTTGACTGACAACAACCTCCAGATTATATGATAATTTTTAGTTTTTTTTGCAGGAATACTGAGTTCTCGCTTTGCTTCCCACCTTTCCTAGACTGCCACCATCTATCTGGCCCAGAAGTGGACAGGACATCCTTGACAGTGTGGGCTAGCTGGCTGTTTGGGTTCCTGGAGTCACATGGGCAGCACTTCATAGTCCTCTGTTGGAAGAAACAGAAATATAATGAAATGTTTTCTTGCAAGGTTACAGAATAATGTTTCACGTATGTGCAGTATGTGTGGAATTGTGTCATTAAATGGGAAGTTTTTGCCCTAAAAACTGATCCATGGACCGACCCAAGACCAACTTCCAAACTGGCCTCTCTGTCATGACTGGTAAATAAGCAGGTCACACAACTTCAACAGGGAAACTCAGAAAATCAATACTTCTCAGCTGGGCAGCCTGATCTGATGACTGGCAGTCCTTGCTTTGCAAGGGGTAAACAATGTTTTAATTGAGCTTTGCACAAACTTTGTCCTAGTACAAGCTAAAGAGGGAAAATGTGCTGCTCTGTTTAAATCTGACCCTGCTTTGAATACATTTGTATTAACTAGGGAGCACAGGGAAACTCCCACTAAATTTTTCCACTTCACAAAATTTTAATTAACTAAAACAATTCAAATACAATTCAATCCACAGTAGACTGTAGACACCTAATACAGATTACAGTCAGTTTCTTTTGTTTGTTGAGTATCTATGTATACAATCAAACTTTATGAGTGTTCTTTGTTAATTAATGGCCAAATTTTTAGCTGAATGTTCCTTTAACATCTGCAGTAATAGAGCTGTGGCTTCCACCAGTGAATATTGTTTCCTTCTTAATGGGTACTGGTACTGTGGCCATGGCTGCACTGCCTGTAGGGAAAAGTTCCCTTTGCTTGCCTACTGTTACATCATAAAGGCCTCGATAATGCCTCCCCCTTCAGCCCTGTGTCTCAAAGCACGCACCGGTAGCAGGACACAAACCTACAATCAGACCAGTATAAGCTTGTTTTCCACTGAGATAACAGTGCAAGGCCGAGATGAAAGGCTTTATTAAACTGCAAAAATCCTGTTAGTAATGAAGATGAAGCACAACTTGAAATTAGAAATTGTTTCCCAGTCTCCTTTCAAACACAAAATTTGTTTATGCAAGTTTTTTGCAAAACACATTGACATTATAGAGAAACAGTCCTGGTGATGGCCGAACTCCGCAAGTCTTGCAGTTTCCATAATTCAAAGATAGTGTCATTGGACCCCCTAAAGTCCATGACTCCTGTTTGTAAAACAACTTTGCTGTTGTAAATGTGTACTCTTTCTGACAACCCAAACAGAAATACCCTATATGGCATCATTAGGGATGTTTACTCAGACTTGTCAAAGCTCCTCCACAGCTGCAAAAACCATCATACAGCTGTTTTCAAAAGCTAAAAGTAAAAGTGGCCCTTGTGTCAAATTGGTGGATTCCAGGATATGTGGAAACCTTTTCAACTCCTCCATATCTTTTTTTTTGTCATATTACTATCAAAACTACTTTTCAGTACTATCTACATTCTATTTTTACACTATTCCCATGGCAACTAGCCACTAGATCAAATAACTGCCACAGTATTTCTGCTAAAAAGGATGTTATTGTAGTTTTTTCATAACACTTCATTAATGTTACAAAATCTGACACCTGCACCTACCCAACAAGACAAGACTAGTTTTCTATGATGACTCTGTGTATGTGTGTCTGTCATGAATGTGTCAGCTCTGAGCTACAGCTGAATGTTCCTGCCTTCCTGCCCCTCCCTGTCTGGATGAGGTGTGGCTCAGGTAATTTTAAAAAAAGTAAAGCATTGATCAATAGGAGTCCACACCTAACAGAAATATTCATTTCCCGGGGCTAATCCAACAAAGCACACGCCCTATGAATGTTATGCAACACCCACACAAACATCCTCTCTTCACTGCTGTTCCAACTTTACAGTTTCTTTTACGTTTAAAACCTCAGTTTCAACATCAACACCAAATAAACAAGACAGTTGTTAAAGCTGAAATTATAATGGAGAAAAAACTAACAGTAGATATTATGATCCCATTAAAGTCCTGGGAAAATGTTTTAAGGAAAACCGCTTTATTTTTTTGTGTAGTAAAGATACTTTTTACTTTTACTTTGCAAGAAGGAAGCTGGAGTGTCAAGTTAATTTTACATGTAGCATCTTTTGTTACTTTGGACTGTAGTGGGAACTGGTGGGCACTGTGTGACCTGTGCTGCCCTCTCACTCTATGCTGCACCATCCCTCTTATCATTATTGGGAATTCTTACAGCACAGCTGAGATACAATACAAAATAGTTCCCAGATTAGTCAGGGTTAAAATATTCACATAGTTTCAGTGCAGTTTCATTTGTTTTAGTGGGTTTTCTTGAAACAAACTTCAATATGATTCCTGATTAAACAAAATAGCTGCTCTATAATACAAACAAAGGATTCAAGGCAGAGGCTCTTCACCTCCTTTTTTGAGCAAGAATAAATGTTACAACATTACAGGTTTGACTGCATGTCCTCTGCTCTGGACAGTGAAAGTCCTATTTCAAAATCAGCATTTACATCCAGTAATGGATTGTTTGTGCTGTGCAAGCACACGAGCTGGGGAGTGACTTTTCAGACGTCGGTCAAAGAGTACAGTTGCAAAATGATTCTCTGGCACTACAATCAGACAGTTTCACAAATGGACAGCAGGGAATCTGACCAAAACCACCAGCAGCAGCTCCATTGTGCATGTCTGTCTGTTCACCATGACCTCTGCACTGCTTGCCTTGCCAGAGCAAACTCCACGTAGAGACCCATACGTGGCCTGGCTGAACACAGCTGGCTGAGGCAATGTCTGACATGGGTGCTTAGGAGGCCAATATTATTATTTTAGAACTGGTGCTCTTGATACTCCGAACTTTAGTTTTCTTCCTTTTTCTACCTCAAAAACTACAGCATGCATTTTGGAATGTCTTTCATATTTTAAACTGAACTGAACTCAGCCTTTATTGGCCTTGAAGGTTTGATCTCAGTGTTTTTTTGAGGCTGATACTAATATAGAGCAAAAGAATGACACAAAGTTGTGTCTAAAGAGATGAAATGTGCTTTAAACACAAGGCTGTGCTCCTACCTGTTGGTACGGTGTGCAGAAGATCTCGGAGCCGGTGAGACCGCAGGTGGAGGATGCTTGGAGCTGGCCAGCCCTGCCCAGCAGCAGGTCATTGCTGGGTGGGTAACATGCCCCCCTTGAGCAGTCATCCTGGGCCTGTGATGCTGCTGCAATGGCTGTCAGGAGAAAGACAGTACAAACAGAAATGCAAGGTTACAGTGGGTCCCTAATTACATTACTAAAATTAGACATCAACATCAGTGTTTCAGTTTACAATCTATACTGACATTTATCATGTCACACTACTGAAGTCCTACAAGTCATGAGGTGAAACAAAAACTATTTAAGTGAAAATATGAGCATTTAGATTGAAAAACCATGTGCATAGAAAGTAAACCTTAATTTGGTCTGCTGGTGCTGGATGTAAAGTATCAGGGGGTGTAATCTGTCAGCAGCTAAAGTAAGTAACTATCCATCCATCCATCCATTATCTGTACACCGCTTAATCCTCTGTAGGGTCGCGGGGGGACTGGAGTCTATCCCAGTCGACTCAGGGTGAAGGCAGGGGACACCCTGGACAGGTCGCCAGCCTATCACAGGGCTACATATAGAGACAAACAAAAACACTCTCATTCACACCTAGGGACAGTAAGTAACTAATATTAAAAAATTCTCTTTTAATATTTAGAAGGTTTTGAAGATAATTTGGCATGCCACATGGACTTGGATCTTTAAACAAGGCCTCAGATTAAAAGAAAGCAATTGTGTTAATCTGTATTCTCAGTTTAGCGATCCTCAATTTGTCAGACACAGATTTTCACATAAATATTTTCCCTTCCAACCCACAGGGATCAATATCATATAGTTTAGGCACAGTCAAAAGCATAAGGAGAGCAGGGACAATCTTGATGACAATGGTCTAAAAAAGCAAATGTTTTTTTTAAGCCCTTATAAGTTCAAAAGAAAAATCTTTCTTCTTTGTAAGAGTCATTTTTGTAGAAAGTATTTAAAAATCCCGTGTAATCTCCAGTAAAGAGTTGCTCTATTTGTTATTAACTGTCCATCAGGAATCAGGAACCTTAAAGGGAAAGGTGCAGCGTCATGGCTAGAAATGTTTACTGTCCTAATAGTGTCTGGCAATTAAAAAAAAAACATTTACACGCCCTCCTGACACCCCTGATCAAAGCCTGTCTCCCCTCACTGTCACCTCTGATTACTGCCATCATCCACTCCTCCTTCACCTCTGGTTCTGTTCCATCACCTCTCAAATCTGCTGCACTAACTCCCATTCTCAAGAAACCTGGTTCAGACCCAAACAACTTCAGTAACCTGCGTCCCATTTCCAACTTGCCATTTCTCTCTAAAATCCTGGAAAAAACAGTTGCATCTCAAGTCCACTCTCACCTCTCCAATAAATAACCTGTATGAGCAGTTTCAGTCTGGATTCCATCCCCACCGCAGCACAGAAACAGCTCTAATCAGAATAACCAGTGACCTCCTGATGGCAGCAGACGCTGGACTCCTATCTATCCTCATCCTGAACGACCTGAGTGCAGCTTTTGACACTATCTCCCTTTCCATCCTCCTCCATGGACTGCCATCCATTAGTCTATCATCCACACCCTTGGACTGGTTTTCATCATATCTCTCTATCTGCACTCAATTCATTCAGTTACAAACATTTACATCCCAGCCATCTCCCCTCTCCACCGGTGTTCCCCAAGGCTCTGTTCTCGGTCCCATCCTTTTATCCTTTTCATCATCTATCTTCTCCCCCTTGGCCATATATTCTGGAAAAACAACAGTCAATTCCAATGCTATGCGGATGACACCCAGCTCTACCTGTCCACCAAACCCACCTCCACCCTCCCTCCCACCTTAGTCTGTGACTGCCTACAGGAAATCAAATCCTGGTTCTCTTCCAACTTTCTTAAACTCAGCAGTGACAAAACTGAGGTTTTCCTCATTGCCTCCAAATCCACTCTCACAAAAGCTAACAGTTTCACCATTACCATCGACAACTCCTCTGTCTCCCCTCCCCTCAGGTCAAGAGTCTGGGTGTCATCCTCGATGGCACTCCGTCATTCCAAACCCACATCAATAACGTCACTCAGTCTGTATACTTGCATCTTCGAAACATCAACCGCCTCTGTCCCTTCCTCACCCCTGCCAGCACTACCATCCTGGTCCACTCTCTCACCTGGACTATTGTAACTCCCTTCTCTCTGGTCTCCCCCTAAAGTCCCTTCACAAACTCCAAGTGGTTCAGAATGCTGAAGCCTGGATCATCACGAGAACATCATCTATCCACCACGTTACCCCTGTTCTCCAACAACTTCACTGGCTCCCAGTCACAAAATGCATTGTTTTCAAAACCATCCTCCTAACCTTCAAGGCCCTTCATAACATCGCTCCGCCATACCTTATTAAACTCCTCCACATGAATACACAAAGCCGGACCCTCAGATCATCTTCCTCCCTCAGCCACCATCGGGTCCAGAGCCTTCAGCCGCTCTCCCCCACCTCTGGAACTCCCTCCCACCTGACATCCGAAACACTGACTCTCTGGCCATTTTCAAATCATGTCTCAAAACCCACCTGTTCAAAAAAGCCTACTGACTCTGACTTTCTTTCATCTTCATGCAAAACTTCTGTTCTGTTTTTAATATTATTACGAAATTTCTGTCCTGTTTCTTTTGTATTCTGTTAAATTTCCTCCTTTTAAGTTTTGTATTGTCATGTTTTTAACTTTGCTGTTTCTACTTGTAAGGTGTCCTTGAGTTTCTTGAAAGACGCCTATAAATAAAATGTATTATTATTATTATTTACCTCTAGTCATTTGCCACTATTGTAGCTGAACTCCATAAATAACTGTAATAAGGATATGTTATATGGTAAAATAACTAGAGCTGTCAGGACTAGTCAATTATTCATTTAGCCACTTGGTCAACAGAAAATTAATTGCCAACTGTTTGGATAATTGTTAAATTTTTAATGTTAAAATGCCATATATCTGCTGACTCCAATTCCAAAAGATTACTGCTAGTTTTTCATTTTTCCATTAGAACAAATACCTAATGGTTACACTTGGAAATAATGTAATTACTGTAAGGAGATATGATTTTAAATCATTTGACATTTAAGTGATATTGCACAGAAGTGCACTCTTCTGCTGTATACTGTAGATACAGTACATACACTACTGCATGACTGAGCTTTGTTCCATATAAACTCTGTTATCTTAGTCCTTTAATTATCGCTGTGATTAGTAATGGGCTGTCTTTGCATGTTTCCATAGATGATTTTCAAACTGACACTGAGAAAGTGTTGACATTTTTATTCATTTATTTTTTAAATTCCTTTCACACAAGAAATTAAATTTCTCCTAGTCCTTCTTAGGGTGGAACAGTCTGAAAAGCAAATCCAGAGTAATGAATGCCTTCCATGGTTAACAGCTCTGTAACCATGTACCATGAAAAACTGAGACTACTGCAGCAGTTCATGTTCGGTTCCTTCCTCCTTTCTGTTATAAAACGCAGTGATAAGTATGATCAGCTGCTGCAGTGTTTTGATGGACGAAAGACTTCGAACTGTTAGCTGACAGGGATTTAAGACACTTAAAAATCTGGTGTGGAAAGTTTAAGTTTGAAAGTAGCAGGACACACTTGGTGAAGCAGAAAGGCAAGAAAATCAAACATTAAAGCAAAAGAAAAACAAGCAAAATCTTACCAGTTAGAAGTAAAAGTATTCTCATGTTGTGTTCCTCCTCTAAGACAGTCTGATAAAACAAAGCAGTTGTCAGTGAACAGAGAAAAAAAATCAAAGCTGGTTGACTGTATTTCTTTCCATAAGACTCACCTGGCAGTCAGTGCTCTGTCACCTCTGTAATTTGCTTTATTAAAGTGAGGTCTGTTGCCTGGCTGCTGCTTTATAAACACTGTTCCACCTGGATGATGTGATACAGTGTGTGTCAGAGTCCCACCCTTCACCACCACTCCCTTCACTCATGAATCAACACACACAGACTCAGACACGCTGGCAGACATAGACACAGAGTCAACGTAAAGACATCCAGGAGTCAAAACTTTGCTTTGACTCCAAATGAAAATTATGATTACTAAAAACAAACAAAAAAACATGTATCTATATATTATTTACTTGTGGAAGCAACTAAAATATCAGTTGTTTGTAGAATTGTTTTTTGTTGTAAAATATTAGATATCCAGGGTCAATGAGGATAAACTCTGACAACTTTAACCTCTGACTTTTCATGTAGCTCCTGCATCAGGTCAACATTTGAATTTGAATACTTTGGTTACTTTTGGTTTCTGACCAATTACACACAAAACTGACATTTTCATCAATCTCCACTGTGGTTTGTGCTCCCAATCCGATCATGACAAAACAGAGCGATAACAGAATGAACATGTGGTGCAGTCAGACCATAATGTTCTACACAGTGAGCTGGCAAAGTCACACCAGTACTAAACTGACCCCCATTTGGTCAGTTTTACCCCTAAGATTTTTCATGTATGCTAAATGTTATCCTGCTGACAGAGTCACATAGTCAATACACAGCTGTAGACATTTTGCTTGCAAAATGAAATGCTAAATGCACTTTTAAAAATATGGTATTAAAAATTGATTATGTTCATAATAAGATACTGTTTGTGTATAGACATAAAACGGCTTCTCTGAACGTGTTTATACTTCCAAAAAGCATAAAGGCTGGGTATGTTGTAAAAACTAAAGGTGTATGTATAAGTTATATGTACTTGTAAATCAGTACATTTCCATAAGGGCTTCTGTAAGAAAGTCTCACCATGAAACTATTTAAACAACTGAAACTTAGTAAATGCTCATGCGATATTCCTAAAAACATAAAGACAAGATGCAAGTAACTCTGTTTTTTAAGGTTAAAATAATGAACTGACAACAGTTAGTTACAAAGAATTTGCAGACAAAAGGCTCTCATTTAAGACTTAGTGGTTACTGTAGTCCCAGTACAACCAAAGGAAGTGACACTCATAAAATACAGCAGTAGTCAATATACACTATATTGCCAATAGTATTGGGAAACCCCTTCAAATAAGGTGTTCCAATCACTGCCATTACCACAGATGTATAAAATCAAACACCTAGGCATGCAGACTGCTTCTACAAACATTTGTGAAAGAATGGGTCGCTCTCAGGAGCTCAGTGAATTCAAGCGTGGTATTGTGATAGGTTGGCACCTGTGCAATAAGTCCACTCGTGAAATTTCCTCCATACTAAATATTCCACAGTCAGCTGTTAGTGGTTTTATAACAAAGTGGAAGCATTTGGAACAACAGCAACTCAGCCATGAAGTGGTAGGCCACGTAAAATCACAGAGCAGGGTCAGCGGATGCTGAGGAGCACAGTGTGAAGAAATCACCAACTTTCTGCAGAGTCAGTAGCTACAGACCTCCAAACTCTGTGTGGCCTTCAGATTAGCTCAAGAACAGTGTGTAGAGAGCTTCATGGAATATGTTTCCATGGCCGAGCAGCTGCATCCAAGCCTTACATCACCAAGTGCAATGCAAAGCTCTGGATGCAGTGGTGTAAAGCACGCCACCACTGGACTATAGAGCAGTGGAGACGCGTTCTCTGGAGTGACCAATCACACTTCTCTTTCTGGCAATCTGATAGAAGAATCTGGGTTTGGCAGTTGCCAGGAGAACGGTACTTGCCTGACTGCATTGTGTCAAGTGTAAAGTTTGGTGGAGGGGGATTATGGTGTGGGGTTGTTTTTCAGGGGTTGGGTTTGGCCTGTTAGTTCCAGTGACAGGAACTCTTAATGCTTCAGCAGACCAACACATTCTGGACAATTTCATGCTCCCAACTTTGTGGGAACAGTTTAGGGATGGCCCCTTCCTGTTCCAACATGACTGCACACCAGTGCACAATGCAAGGTCCATACAGACATGGATGAGTGAGTTTGGTGTGGAGGAACTGGACTGGCCTGCACTGAGTCCTGACCCGATAGAACACCTTTGGGATGAATCAGAGTGGAGACTGAGAGCCAGGCCTTCTTTTCCAACATCAGTACCTGACCATACTTCTGGAAGAATGGTCAAAGATTCCCATAAACACACTCCTAAACCTTGTGGAAAGCCTTCCCAGAAAAGTTGAGGCTGTTATAGCTGCAAAGGGTGGAACAACTCCATATTAAACCCTACAAATTAAGAATGGGCTGTCATTAAAGTTCATGTGTGTGTAAAGGTAGACATCCCAATACTTTTGGTAACATAGTGTACTTCTTGGATACTTTTTTTGTCCACATAATTTCTTTTTTACTATCTGCTAAATGTGTCAAAGTTTGTACATAGGGCATATTTTATGGCATCTGTTCACACAAATGAATGCAGTCTATGTCTAGCTGAGATTCTTTTCTTTCAGAAGCTGGAAAAATGAAACAGCTGAATTCCTTAATGCCAGAATGTTCAACAAGCATGTCTCAACAAAGACTAAACTAAGGGTTTCCTACTGGAAAATAACACAGTTCTCAGGAGAGGAAACTGTCACACAGAAAAAGTAATTTCCCAAAACCAGAGCTGGCCCTACCCAATGTGACACTTGAGGTGAGATTTTACATGGCGCCCCCTCCATCGGTGATTTACATTGGCTTACAAAAGAAATCGAATAGCATTGTTCTTTCGCAATATTAATTGGGCATTGCTTTACATTTAAAACAATGTGAGCTTTTCAATTATGTTAATAGTAATAACTAGTTTTAATATAATTATCACTGAAGGTGCATTTTTTCCCAATTTTGTGGTGCCCCCTGGAGGCCATGGGGCCCTTAGCATTTGCCTATATTGCCTAATAGCCCAGCTCTGCCCAGAACAATACATGCCCTGCAGCGGTGTTTAAACTTTGCCAGGCCATGTGTAAACCCGCTGCTGATCATCACCTATGTGTAAGAAACAGTAGCCTAAGGGCCAGCTGAACACACACATTATGTTTTTCCTTCATTCGCCACAGACACTGACTAAGACCAAGAACAGGGTGTGGCTTCTGACTCACACACACGTATGCTACTGTACACATAGAACTTTAGACAGGTATTGTCTTGCCTTCAGTCGCTCTGGATAGTAGCAGTGGTATTTCTTGATAACAGCCTGCTGTTTTCCTGGAGCCCAGGTTTATTTGTTGGTTATTGGTATCATAAGGTGGTAAACATCACTGTAGAGCAGGCTAGGAACACCTGAGACAGCGGAGAAACAGAAGCTTAACATGACCAAAATCTCTCTCTCTCTCTCTCTCTCTCTCTCTCTCTCTCTCTCTCTCTCACACACACACACACACACACACACACACACACACACACACACACACACACATACACACAATCCCTTATGCTCTTATAAGTTTGTTTTAATCAAAACTCAAGCATATTCAAGTTAGTAATTGATAACAGTCATTTGCTGGTTAATAAGAATCAAGAATGGACAATTGTGTTCCATGAAGCTGGACAAGGGTAACAAAATAATCTCAGTGAGTCAACATATTTTGTTTGCTGAGGTAAATAAAGGGGTTTAGTCTTAAAGGAAGGAGCTGTTCATGACAGCCATACACAAATCGTTGAACTAGCATGGTGTCAGTGGCAGAACACAACTGAGAAAGCTGCTGCTGTGGAAAATTATCAAGCACTTCTCCTACTGCCTTAATCTCCCTTGATGGAAAATTTACAACGCTCATACATGCGTCTCTTTACCTGGGTGGGTGGAGCCCAAAGTCTATAAAGAGCAGCCAGCCCACATGTAGCAGTCTATGGCCAGTGGAGCATGTCGATGCCTTGTCCTGTCTTTGAATTGTTGGAAATGACTATATGACAGCTGAGTTTCCTTTGATTTCAATGCATTTAAAGTATGCTTAGCAGACTATTGTTTATTTGTCATGCTGATTGGGTTTCTGTGAAGTTGCTCCCTGATTTGTGTCTGAAGTAAATTACCTATGTTGGATTATTAATTTAAATGTATGTATTATTATGCAATTTTGATATGCTTTATTCTTTTTTTTTTTACTTCAGACAAACCAGCTCAAACAGTCTTGTAGTTGCTTCACTGGAACCTCCTGCATGTGCTTATCTGTCCTAACCAACATGCCACTGAGTTGATAAAAATCTTTAACCAGTGTGTCCTAAGTTCCTAAATATTCTTCAGCAGCGCAGCCATAAAAAAGAAAAGAAACAACCGATGAATGTAAAGACGACTATTGTTATGGTGTAAAAAGGACATGGTGTGAGTCCATGATTCCAAAGGTTTAGTATGTTTGAGGCAACATCATAATTTGATGCCACTTTGCTGTCTGTGGCTCTGGAGAGATCACCAGCATTTCAAGAAACACAAATTCAAACATTTATTAGGGTATCCTCAAGGATAAAGTGGGTGGCTGTTCAGCTGGAGCTCAGTAGAATCACTCTAAACATAAAAATAAAACCACTATGAAAACCCTGCTTTTGTAGATGCCCACTCCAGACCTGAACTCAGCAGAAATGCTGTGAAATGAGAGACATTCACTCAAACATCTTTAGAATCTAGCTGAGCTAAAGCAGTGAGGAAGAATAGTCCTGAATTCTTTGTGAATGTTGTACATGTCTAATTTGCAGCCTAAAGAAACACAGGTTTGAGGCTCCACATAGGATTTGACCAGTTATTAAATCCAAGGTTTGTGTATTTTTTCCTACAGCACTTGGGATTATTATTATGGGGGTTTTAATTTGCATGTTTAGTCAAGACTCAAAATATTAGAACTGAGGGCTGTATTACAAAGAGAGTTGAGTGGGTTAGTGAGATATGTTGAGCGTAAAGTCAGAGTTCTTAGCACCATGAAGGTGGCTTTCTTTTAACCTGCTACATCTCCATGGTAACTGATGCTGCAGAGCTAACCTGGTCTGGAGCAGGTTCTGTTCAGAGTGTTGGATTTAAATCAGCTGAAAGAAGCGTCCTCCTTTAACCAAATAATTTCCTGACAATTCTTTATGGGTGATACAGATTCTGAGCTTTGGGTAGATGTCAAATCTGCAAACATGTTGAGCTGTACGTTACTAAAACCACTGAATGAATCTGTGTAGTTACAGTATCACACACTGTTTGCATTGCATTGCCATGGGAACCCAACCTGTGTTCAGCTGGTGATGCAGAAATCATATAAATATGTTTTTATGTTTGGTCCTGATTTGCTGTGAAGTCTGTTTACCTTGCTGGTACTGCAGCTGATAGAACACAGAGTAGAAAACAGATTATTGTATTGGTATTTATTACAGAGAATGTTCAATCGGTAACATGAATTTCACTTTAATTTGGTCAAAAATTAAAGTGATTTCCTGCATTATAGGACAGTTTCAAACCTAAATGCACTTTAATACAATATCATGTTTTAATTTGAAGTTTAAATGCTTTACTGTGCAGCTGTCAGAAATAAATGTACTAACACACATTTACCAGTTTTCTACCAGTATTCCTGTCTTGCATCATTTGCAGTCACAGCGCTTTTCACGATCATAAATTTTATATTTCCCATCGTTCTCCATTATCACAACTTGTTGACCGATCATTTCATTTTGTGCAGAAGAGTCACGTGATGCGTTAAACGTCTCCTTTTGTGTGAACACGCTAAGAGTCTGAAGCAGCGAGCCTGAGCTCACAAGTAAAGTTGATAACCACCCATTAACTCTGGCTGGGGTTTTAGATTTTGTCGAGCTGACTTACACAAAGAAAGCCTGACTATGTCAAACTGGCTTTGTGACGAAGCCTCTGTGTGTTATTAGTTAAACTCTTTTGTTGGTACCTAAACAATGATCTGATAAAACATCCCATTTTATGACTAATTCATACAGAAAACCAAGTCGATCTAAAGGGTAAACAAAGTTTTTCTTGCCAAAAAAAACAAAAAACAAACAGAAAATCAAAAAGAGATAAAAACAAGAGCATTTCACCCACAACTCTCTGGCCATTGATAAAAGATGAGCTGGTGTGACAGCTCAGCTGTCATGTGAGAAGGTTTTAAAATAACTGAAGAAATTAACAACCCCTAAATCTCCCAACATGTATGCTGTGGTTCAAAGAGGAGAAAGTGGATCTTCAAATTTTTTGTGTGTGTTCTTGACAATATGGTACATTTATTGAGTAGCATCACAAAGAGAAACACAAACACAGTGTAGTTATCATTACATTTACAGCAAAGGTCCCTAATATTTGACAGATGCTCTCAAAAATATTCCAAAAAGATCATTTGCAACCTTCATACAGCAGGTTTGGTAAACACAACATTTTTGGCGGAAATGTTATTAGAAGCACTCCATTTGCTTCAGTTTATCATTTGAAATGGAAAGTAAACTGAAATGCTCAGCAGATGCCATCCTGACTCAAGTAACATGCTTATAGAGCAAAAAGTCATTTACATCATCGCCGACATGTTCCAGTCTTATCTGATGCCTTCAGAAATACTGCCACAAGCTTATAATTACATGATATAATTACACAGCTAAACAGCTAAACAAAACATGAAAGTCAGCTTTTTTCTAGTGCATCACTTGTTACACAACAAATCAACAAATAGGCCTAATGGTCAAATAAAGTCAAATGAAATGCACCTCAAAGTTGACCAGCTAGTTTCTTATCTAGTATACTATGAAATGTATTTTCTGTGAAATAAAACTGACAGCTAGTGTGCTGTCTCTTTTATTTTTTATGTATCTTGTCGAGGCGTGCCTGAATTCATAGCTAAGAACACAATCAAGCATTAATCTTTCATGGACGCTATATGAATGTGTGTGGCTGAGATGGAGCAGCTTTAAAGTTGAACAAGGACATCAAACTATCTGACCTGACCTTCCCTTTATTACCACCACCCTTAAACACCATCCCTGCTTCAAGAACCCTTTGATCGCCTCCACTTAGTCTGCTTGGTGGAAATCCCTGGAAGTCACTGGCTCCCAACTTCAACCCAGTATATTATCCCCAATCTGGCACAACCCAGGTTTTGTAAACAATAAAACACCTCTCTATCTCAGTGCATGGGCAGAGAAAGGGATCACCCACCTCCATCACCTTCTCCAAGATAATATGCTTATGACATATACAAACTTATTCCAAACATTTGAAATAAATAATGGAAACTTTCTCCAATACCTATAAGTCGAGACGACAATTACAAGGGAAATCCCAGTGCTCCGGACCACTTTACAACCTCCTGATTTACAGCCAACCGGAATTTGTCAATTATATCACAAAACTATCCCCCCAAAATAAGAAAAACCTCTCAAGAATTTATAGTTTACTCTCAAAGACGGGCTCTATACATCTACCAATTCAAAAATGGGAAAAAGACTTATCCTTATCTTTTGACCATGATTTCTGGACCCAGATCTGTGGTAACACATTTAAGATGACAAAAAACACCAACTTACAACTGATCCAATTTAAGGTTCTCCACAGAACACATATAACACAATATAAATTGTATAAAATGGGTTTCTCGCTCTCTGACATATGCACACAATGCACTCAAAACACAGCTGATACTTATTTTCATGCTCTTTGGCTATGCTCACCTGTCTATCAGTTTTGGGCAGCAGTCACACAGAAGCTCTCCTCTATTTTGGACTGCAGGATCCCACAATCTCCAAACCTTTGCTTAATTGGAGATCTTACGACAACGACCCTACCAGACACTCAATTCCAACCCACGCTTGCAGCTCTCACCATTGCCAAGAAAACCATTTTGGTTAACTGGAAAGATAAGAAAGCCATCAACATCATCCATTGGTTGAACCTTCTCACAGAACACATTTCACTTGAGAAAATCTCTGCTACCCGGAAAAACCAATTAGTATCCTTTACAGAAAGGTAGTCCCCATTTATTAGATCTTTAAATATAGATCTTTAACTTCATCTTGTCTGTTAGCGTATGCCACTACTCTCATAAAATTTGTGACCCTCCAGAACGTATGTATACTGCCCCCCGACTATACTATAGTTTTTTTTTTTTTTGTTTTGTTTTGTTTTGTTTGCTTGGTTGTTTGGTTTGTTTTGTTTTTTGACCCTCTTCTCTTCAAGGAATGATGGCGCCATGGACTCCAAGGCTGCGTTCATGCACTAAGGGTGTCTTCTCCGTCTTGTCCCCGTGGTCGCTACGCAGCTCTGCGGGGCCTGCTTGGCTTGGGCTCTCCTCCCTGGCGTTGGATGTATCCAGTGCTCCGCCTTTGGTGCTCCTGGGCTGCTGGATTTGTGTGCTCTCCCGGGCTCCCGGGGGTGGTGGTGGCCTTTCTCCTCTGGTGCGCTCTGGCTGGCTCTGGGGGCTTGGGGTGTGTTGGCCTCTCTGCTGCTCCCCCGTCTCTTGCGTGCTCCCTTTCCCTCCTCCTCCCCCCTCTCCCTCCCTCAGGGGGGCCGGGGGTCCTCCGCTGCCTGGGGGTCCGATGTGGGGGCCGGGTGGTCTCTTCTGTGGGGGGGGTTTCTGGTTCCTGCCCGAGCCTGTGTGCTGCCACTGTAGATTGAATTCTGCTGGCTGGGGCCCTGGGGCCGGGTCTGGTGCTGTCCTGGGGAGGGGCGGGACGGGGCGGGGATGATATTGGTGGTGCTGTGGGTTGTGCGTCCTGCGTCCCTGGCTTGCTGGCCTGTGGGGTACGAGTGGACTTCTTTGACTTGCGCTTCCCTTGGCGCGGCACAATTTCCCCTCCGGAGCGGGTTGCTGCACTTGGCTGGCCTGTGGCGGGTCTACGGCTGCCGCTTGGGGTGGTGTTCTGGTGCTGCGGCCCGCGTTGCTCATGGTGTTGGCGGGGCCCGTCGGTGCGTATGGGCCTTCCCTGGCCCTTTGCCTCTTGGCCCTGGGGACCCTTCCCCCTGGATCCAGTAGGGATGTCTCTCTCCCGTGCTGCTCTATTCCTGTGGGTCAGACCCTCACCAGACTGCCTCTTATTGTGCACTTCACACATCTCACACTTCACTGTACATAGTTATTTTTAGGCACATTTAGGGACACGACAGCTAGGGCCCCATGGACAGCTGGCACGGAGAACGGTGGGCTTGGTGATGGGGCGGATTGCAGTGCTTCACGGTATTGTGTCCGCCCCATCTTCCTCCCACCTGCCTCTCAGGCTTTCCAATTTTAATGCAGCACACACACTCACACCCCAGGTTGGTGGCTGGGGATGGGTGTGGGGTGGTGGGTGGGCCCTCGTGCCCCGCGCCCTCTGGGCTTGTCCTTGGCGCTCCGGGGGTGTCGGTTGCTGCCTCCTCTTGGTCTTTGTGTCTGCGTGCTTATCTGTGGCCCGGGTGGTCCTCTGGGTGGTGCCTCCTGGATGCTCCCCGGCCTGGGGTGTGGGGGCGCTTGGCCGGCCTGGCCCTGCTGACTCGTGGTAGTCACTCTGGGCTTTGACACACATGCATGTTTGTTCAGGGCTTACCAACTCCTGCCGAGTCCCATTGCTGAGAACTGATGGGACCCGCCAGATTGTGCGGAGTCACTCTTCAGACTTTGCACTAAACTCACGCCCTCTACACATTCTTCCTTTACTCCTGTCCTCTGGCATCCTAACCGTGTATACTGACAAGACTTCTGGTGTCCAATTTGTTTCTGTGTTGATTATTTGTTTCCAGTTTTCAGATGTGGGATCGGTTGAACATGGCATGTTACAGCACTCTTATAGGATTCATATAGCACTACCTATCTGTACCCTCCCTGTTCGTCTTGTCCCCCCCCAGTCACTGAGGTGCAGCACTACCCCCTCTGGCTCAATTTCAATAAAGAATGACTGCTTAGCTCCCAGGGGGTGCCGGTGATGGTCACGCACACGCACTAAATATTAATATATTTTGCTGCAAAACTAAAATATGCATTGATCTCATTAAAGTTGACTACTTTGCATAGTGTTAAATGATGAGTATAAATGCAGACAAAAAAAATAGGAAAAAAAGAAAAAAGAAAAAAAAAAAGTTGAACAAGTACACTGTTATGTAGAAAAGTCAGGAGAGGGTCAGAATGGAACACAATAACGGGTTTTAAAACAAAAAGCAAACTTTTTTTCTAGCCAGTAAAACGTTAACTGATGTAACAAATGTCCATCAAAACATAGGGAGCATTGAGAGGTAACCAAAAAAACCCAAAAAGCATGGGGTTCAGAAAACTAAGAGCACAAAGCAGATAACCACGGGCATCAGGAGGTCCAGAGATACAGACAAATTGTCCACTAAAAGAGGACAGACAAAACTGTATATACACACAAGGGCTGACAGAACTCATAGGAGCAGGGCACACAATCACACTTTTGAGAAAAAGACAAAGACAAGAAGTAAAACCACCAGAGCACTAAACGAAAGGAATATTTTCTAAGTAAAATGCAGCCCTAACTAAGTGTTTCATTTGATGGTCGTGACGGCAGCAGAGCTGGGCATCTGTGTGTTTATATGCTGTTTTCATAGTTTGAAAATAACGAAAGTTGTTGTGTGTCTCTCTCTCTCTCTCTCTGTGTGTGTGTGTGTTTATATGTGTAAGAGGACTGTGGTTTTCACCTCATAGGTACAAAAGTGTCTGCAGCACCACTGTCTGACTTACAGTATGACTTATTTTATACCTGCATTTCTTTGTTCTATCCACACAGTATGTGTACAGGATTATGCCCTGAAACTAAAGAACTTGTAAAATTAGCACTATGTGACCTTTCTACCAGCATGAACTTAGACTTTGTGGACACTTGGACAAAGCTTCTTACTGCCTATAAACGAATAACCTGTGGAATACCTCTCTGCTAGCTCACGTGCTAAATGTCAGCCAAAGACTTAAGGTTTCTCTGCTCCAAAGGGCTCGCTCTAAAGTTCCTTTCACACAGTAAGATTAATATCAGAGGATTTACAAATGTTTTCCCACTGCTTTTCAGCCTACTTTCACTTCTTTACTGAACAAAAAAAACAGACATTCCTTGTGAACAGTGAAGTAATAGTAGCTCATTGAAAAAAATGTTCTTTTCATAGAATGAAGGTGAACCGAAAGGAAAGTGATACACTTTACTGTTGTAAGGAGTTATATGTGAAACTAAATTAGTCTGAGAGTCTGTAACCTTTGATGCTTGTAATTCATTTCTCAAGTAGCCATTTAGTAGCCCGTTATCAACCAAACTCAGTTAAAGAGTGTGTTATGATTATTAGTAAAGTTGCCTCACTTCTTTCTTAGGTAGTGGTGGTACAGATTCGTAAAATCAGTTTTGAGCTTTTGGGACAACTATGACAAAAAAAGATCCAGCATTGTTGCAGATGAGAAATTTAAGATCAGGTTCTGAGGCTCTTTGTGAACTGTATGGGACAATTAATGAGCTGCAGAACTTTCACCTGTCATGATCCCTGCTTCTGCCCCTGTCTGTCTCTCTCCTTCACCCGAGCTCTCCCTGCAGCCTGATTGCAGGAATTAGATACAGCTGCACGGAGCAGCTCACTTGCTTATAATCATCTCCCTCCATAAAGTCTGGCTCAGACCTCCACTCTCTGCCAGATCGTAGACAATGAAACACTTCCCCATTCCCTGCTGATCCCCACTCTGTCTCCTGCCTCCCCCTTTGAGATTAGTTTTTGTCGTGTGAGTATTCCTGTTTTGGTTATCTGCTTTAGTTTATTCATACCTGTTTTCCCTTAATCCTGTTTTGTTAGTTAGACAGAGCTGTTCCTCGGTTTTTGTAGTTTGGTCCTTTTCCTGTGTCAGGTCTGGTTTTTCCTCATTCTGTTTTCCCCCTCTGTGTAGTTTCCTTTTTCAGTATGGATTTCAGTTTAAGTCTGTAATATTCCATATTGTTAGTGTAGTATAGGGATTAGATTCAGTTCTTCTCAGTTCCCTCTATCGTTTGTATGTTCTCAGGTTTTGTAGTTTAGCTCATTCTTTTTATTTGGTTTTGTTAACTCCTGCAGTTTTCTCCCTCAGTTTAGTTCCCCCCCATTCTATGCTGTTTAAAGTTCTGACCTTATGAGAATAAATCTTTTGTTGAAAACCCCACCTGTCTCTGCCTGCCTGTGTCTGCACTTGGGTTCAAACCCCACCCCGTGACATCACCCTGATGGAGTGTTTATTGCTATTGGGGATTTCAACTATACAAATCTCAAAACAATTCTCCCTAAATTCCATCAAGATGTGGACTTTGCAACCAGGGGAGAGAATGTGCTAGACCTTGTTGACACAAACATCCCCACTAAATACAGGGCACAGCCCCATCCCCAGCTTGGCAACTCAGACCACATCTCTGCTAGCTAATAGCAGCATACAAGCCACTTCTCAAGTGGAACAAACTGGTTCTCAAATATTGCTTTTCCACTGACCTAGTGCTAGTTCAGAGGAGGTGCCTGTCTTAGCGCCAGTTCTTTGTGTTTCCACCGCCTACGCACCGACTCCAGGTGCTAAAAACTGGAGCTTAGCAAGCACCAACTCTTTGCTGGTCCAGAGCTAAGAGCTAAGCACCGAGTACGTCAGGGGCTGGGGGCGGGCTTATGGTGACCAACCATCAACGGAGGAAAGGGACACACAAGCAGTAACTTGTGTCCTTTTTCCTCCAGCACGTCCCTGGTCCAATTGCATATGTATTGGAATGACTCCCGGGGCACACAAAAGTTTTGCACAAACTGTTGCGCACTGAAATCTGCTACAATTGTGTCCCACCACCTTAACATCCGCATCCACGACTGCGGATGTGCAGGCGGTGGGCAACAGGCAACCTCTACCTCCGGTGGACCTCCGTGGACCTTATACACATCTTTATAAAGATACAGATCAATATTATCATCAACTTAGTGTGTTTGTTTAACTGCTATATAATTGATACAAGCATATACGTTTTATGGTGACACACTGTTGCGCACTGAAATCTAGTACAATTGTGTCCCACTAGTAGCGCGATTGCAGATGTGCCTGGGCAACAGGCAACCTCCGCCTCACAAACAGCCTTAAGACCATCTATAAAGATAAATATAGAAATTGTCATGTCTGAAGACTCTGCTTACTGACATAAAATGAACACACCAACTCTGTGACTTCTTTTGCCTTGCCTTTTACTGAACCGTCATGTGAACTTATGTAAGACAGAACAACAATACACTCCCGCTTCATACTGCTACCCATAATACTTACTGCTATCAAAGATAGTCAAGTGTTAAGATGTATCACTCTGAAAGTCCATTCATTCATTACAGATATTTTCATCAACTTACTGCGTTTGTTTAACTGCTTTGTAATCAATGCAAGGGTAGTCATTTCATGGTGATGTAATGGCTCCAACTTGGCTCCTGGCCAGTGGAAAAGCAAACCGGTTCTTAGGAGGCACGAGATTTGAAACAACTAAGCACAGAACTAGCACCTGGTGCTTCTTTGGTGGAAAAAGCCCTCAACATCTTCATTCCCCAAGCCATAAGACTGTTCAACATTCAAGGACTGAACTAAATACACACACACACACACACACACACACACACACACACACACACACACACACACACACACACACACACACACACACACACACACACACAATTTACTCATGTTAATATGTTGGCGCTGTGTTATACCTTATTTAAATTGCACTATTTATTTGAAATTTGTATTTGGGAAACGTTATCTTGTTTCACAGCAAGTTGTAAATAAATTGTAAATTAACTCACTTTGATAAGGCTCTGCTTTAGAATTTAGAATTTTAAAGTAAAAATGTCATTTTTGCAGAACAAAAAAATTTTCTAGTATTTTAAAACTGGTACGTTTCTCTGATCTACAGAGAATTTCAAATGTTACCATATCAGACTGGGAACAACTGGGTATGTATTATGATTTTTTAATTCTATTAACAAATTAAACCTTCTTTTTATGTTTTTGGAAAAACTTCAAAGCAGAACAGTTGCTGTATGTGTGCTGGCACACAGAGAGAATTAGGGATCGTGTTTTTGTGATAACAACACAAATTGTGATCCAGAACAAACATCTCTGTGCTTCCTGCTTTCTTGCATGTTAGTCACCATCACGAGTGTGTGTGGTACGTGGGATCAACTCTGTGTACAATGCTGCATGGCTTCACTCTGACCATAGTTCACAGCAGCAGCACCAGTGTTGCAGCAGCAAAAAGACTACAGGGTAACAGGGTTTACACAACCTCTTCCCCGAATGGGTGACTGTTGATGTGCAAGATTCGCATGGACTCCATGATGGGAATAATCCTTGTCAGCTGCGTGTCTTCTTGCCAGTTAAGTTCAATTCAGTTCAATTCCTTTCTTATTTATATAGTGTCACTTCACAATATAAGTCACCTCAAAGCACTTCACATATCAAGGTGAAGACCTTACAGTAATATATTATAGACAAGAACCCAACAAATTCAAAGATCCCTTAAGCAACTCTTTGGCAAAAGTTGCACAAAAGAGGAGACAGAGAAGGAGAGCAGATAGAAATCAGACAAACACATAGACAACCAGGTAATGCATAGGAGAACATGATGCACTTTGGAGGTAATGTTGTTTAGAAACATGTAGCTGCAGAGCTAGAGACATCTGCAGAGAGGACAAAACCCAAACTAGAGAGAGAGAAAATACATGAGAAGTTAGTGATTTGCAATGTTGGTACATAATTGTATGGAGTGAGAAAGAGAGAATAGGGGAGAAGTGCTCAGTGTAACATGGGATGTCCTGTAGGAGTCTATGCCTGTAGAAGTATAAATGAGGGATAGTTCAAGGTCACCTGAGCATGGAGTTTGGTCATTAAGAGCTTATTATTTGGTGCGAAGAACCTCAAATTCAGTTCTGAATTCTGCAGAGAGTTAATGAAGAGAGGATAATATGAGAGAAATGTGATCTTGCTGATTGCGGTCAGAACTCTGGCTGCAGCATTTTAGATTAACTAGAGTTTTTTCAGAGAGTTTTCAAGACATCCTCCTAATAAGGAATTACAATAGTCTGATTTGTGTCATCAGCTTTATAGATAAATATAGCTGGCTGTTATCAGCATATTAACGTTATTTTACTGTAGTGTTTCCTAATAATATTACTTAAGGGGAACATGTACAAGGTGAATAGTGTTGGTCCTCACACAGAACCCTGTGGAACTTCATGAATGATCACTGACATAAACAAACTTAACAAATGTGTGTCTGTTATGGTAGTCAATACTCAACACACTGCAGCCTTAGAAAACACAACCAAAAAGACAAAACATGAAAGAAAAGAGAAACTCTTTGTCATGTTGACAGCACACAGGCACCATTTAGAAACCCTGCTTCAAACACACAAACCATCAGCAGTTACAAACACATATGCAGCATGCAGACAAATGCTACAGTTATAGAGGCTGCAAGGGAAGTTTATGTCAACCACTTGTCAGAGATATTGATGGCAGAGCATCAGTACAATCAGAAATATAAACCCAAATGTTGATATCTCATCAATATTTAGAGTTTGATTACAAAAAACTAACACCATAAATTCCCTAGTTGACCAGCAGCTATATGCTCTCTAAGTTGTGAGATTTTAGCTGTGACACTATTTCTGTATTAAATAATGCTAACTACAGACACTCACGTGGAATATTAGTGGGAACATTAGTGACAGGGTTGACTGTGTGATAAGCACACACAACTGGGTCAAAGGTTCTGGCTCAGAGCCTCCTTCGACTTTATGCATATTCAGCTGCCGTCACTGAGTGGGTGGAGAGAGCAGGGCTATAAATGACCACAGTATCCTGTAAAGGTGTGATTTTACCACAAACTGGAGCTTGTGAGTAGAGTGAAACTGCTTCACGGTAAGTTGCTGTTTCTGTCTTTCATGATGTTATTGGTAATACCTGTATTGTGCAGTGGGACATTAGAATATGTTTACATTAATACATTTTCAAAAAGCTAAGAGCTACGAAACCTACAAACACATTTGTGTCAAAGTTTTGATTGTGTTGAGTTTGTTTTTCTATTTGTTCTAAAACTGGAGGTTCAATTTAAATATATTTTAAAAACTAATTAACCAAGTGGTTAGTTTCTAAAGCTTCAGTGTGCTTCGAAAAGTTCTCAGCCTCACCCAAATACAAGGGGTGTAATTCCCATTTTGGGGCATAACTTTATAATATAAAGCTTTATGTCAGTGTCCACAAAAGCTTAAATGTTCGAAGTAATCAAAGAAAACAGGAGAGGAAAGCTTTGAGCTGGCTGCTGTTGCTCCAGGACAGAGCATCCATCCACACAGCACAGGAGGCAGAAGCAGCCAAATGTAGCTTTGAACTGTTGCTCCATGAACCTTAATCACCTGACCTGTACCGTCTGACTTCTGTCTGTTTCCAAACTGAAATCCCACTTGTGTGGTCACTATATTCAGAAATATAATGAAGTCATTAATGCTGTTGAGGAGCATCTGGAGGCTCAAGAAGTGACCTTCTTCTGTGAAGGGAAAAGAAAATATGAACATTAGTGGACTGAGTGCATTCAAGTTAAAGAACAAAAATAAAGCAACAGCAATCTTTCTCTTGTGGTGTTTTTTTGGGGGAGGTTGGGAACTTTTTGAAATACCCTTTTCCATAGTTATGGCTGTGCATTTACTAATACAGACAAATAAAGATAGCATTTGAAGATTTGTAATCTCAGATTCTAACATGTACTTATTTTGAGCTCCACAAAGAAAGAGATTTAGTGTAAATAAAACAGAAATCTGAAAGAAAATGAAATGAATTAATAAATAATGCCTCAGATTGTGTAAATTACCAATTACCTTATTTTTACAGGTCTACACACAACATCTTGTGTCTCAGCTGAAGCAGACATGGTGGAAATGGAAAGCATTCAGGAGCTGATCCCATTTGCCAAAGAAATGCTAAGTCAGAAACCCAGCCGAGGTCTGCTGAAGGTCTACTTGGTGGGCTCTTTGTTTGCAGTACTGGGGACAGTCATTGGGCTGGTTGAGACGATGTGTTACCCCTTTCTCTCCAGTCAGCCTGTGGATGCAGAGATGGTCCTCATGTTAACCAGGGAGCAGAGAACTGTTGGATATGAGACACAGTGCAGCTTGAGAGACCAGGGGGAGGAAGAGGAAGAGGAGGAGGAGGAGGAGGAGGAGAAGGAATTTGCTCAAGAAAATGGGGTCAAGGCCCAGAGCATGAGTGTCTCCAAGGCTCACAGACTCAGCCAGCGAAGCCTCACCAACCGGCTGCACGCATCTTAAAACCAGGTCAACCTGAAGTGACTTGAGATATTTACAAGGAGGCTGCTCCTGCCACACCACTGAAGTGTGCAACTTGCACACAGTCTAAAGCTTAATAGAGAAATGAATGAGAAGTACATGAGCTGCCATTCTGTGCAACTTATCAATAATTACACCTGTGCTGCTAATACATTCTTCTTAGAATGCCTTTATGCATTGGGCAGAAATAAAAGGACCCGGTGACAAGGAGGAATTGAGACATTTTGAAAGGCAGATCGTGAGAACATGGAAGTCATATTGACAGCATAGTATATTGTACAATGAGGTGGCAGAGTGATGGTTTTGTGGAACATGAAAAATATTCCTGTTTGAAAATGGATGAATGCATGTCGTAGAAGGTGCATATTCATCCCTCTGATACACACCCTGTATCAAACAGTGGTCTATCATAGTTAATAGTAATCTAGTCAAGGTTACAAGATATGAAAAGTCTGAATGAGCACACAGACAAAATATAAACACTAAGTTTGCTTTCTAAAAGAAAAAGAAGGGAGTCAGCTGCTGTTGAGTTTGTCTGGCTGCAGTAAGCTGCTGTGTAGCACCACCTGTTGTCTGGTAGATGTATCTGAACTGCCATTCCACCTCCATGCTGGGTTAGGTTTGTTGTAAATATTGTGCTATGTACAAATACTGTAAATATACGATCTTTTTTTCATAAAAAGTTTGTTTGTTTTTTAAAATCTGACTTCTCCTGGTTTGACTCCTTTAAGCACCACATACCATACAGGTATGGTTTGAACAAATATAGACCACTTTGTTTGAATAAACCTGCTCGACTCCAGGATTTTATCTTATTTATTCATTTTTAGGGTTACTAATTAACTGTTTCAGGCTTATCACATTTAAACTAACTATTTAATGGTATATGTCAAATAAATGCTTTTAGGAAAGGTCATATACTCTGAAAAGAAAATTAAATGTACATGGATTTGTGCACATCTACATTAAAAAACTGTCTGAACCACAGCACTGACTGGGTGATGCTTCTATTGCCCCCATAAAAAGACAGGAAACTAAGAGTTTCCTCACTAACAATAATGATTAATATTTACATAATACAGGGTGATGAGTGTGTTGCATATTTTTACTGCATAAATTCAAATTCATTTTTAAAATGTTCAGAAAAAATAATTTAATTCTTGAGCATTGAGTGTGACACTGCTGAATGATCTATCAAGGATGAATACCTTTATACATCACTGGAACATGAAGGTAATTAAGGAGGTCTATACAGTATAAGTTAAGTTTGTATTAGTCATGTGTCTTTATATGTAATACACATACTGCAAGTTTTATACACAGTATTTGTGGTGCTGTTAAATCAACTTTTCATCTTTTTCCTTTGGCATTATAAGAGTTTTTTTCTGCACGATTAACGTTTTGTTTTTGAGACAAACTTTAATGAGATGTCCAGTTTAGAAATGGCTGCATTAACACAAGGCTCTGAAGTTGCAATGCTGAATTTATATAGATTTAATGTGGCTTTTTTATGCTGATCAACAGGGGGAAAATCTTTTCATTTCAATGGGTATTGGATCTCTTTTTAGAAAAGTATCTAAATGAATCACAATTGTGAAATGCCAGGTTGTTGTTTGCACAGGTATACATGTGCTTTAACAGTCAATACTGCAGGCAAATAGTGTTACAAGTCATGTAATCAGCTAAATAAAGTCTGTCTTTGTGTAGTCAAGGGAGTTCATTTGTTTGGAGTACAAATATATGAGGATCTGAATGGCTGAACTTTTGGCAGGACACTTTTGTGACAAAACTTGCACCATTATAATCATTAGAATTTGAGATGTGGGGCTCCCTGATAGCCTAATGGTTACGTTGTGTGACCCAAGTGCAGAGGCGTAGCGGCTGTCCTGGAATCGATTCCGACCTTGGGTGTTTACCGCATGTCCTTCCCCACTCTATCCACTGTCCTATCCATAAAAGGCTGAAAATATATCTTTAAAAAACAAGAATGGAAGATGAATTGCACAGCTGTAACTGCTGACAAAGCAGTACATATAAGTACAGTACAGTGCAAAAATTGTAACTCTCCTTCAACATGCATTTTCATTAGGAAGTCATCTGATCATCCTGAATTCATTCCGCAGCAGGACTACGAGCCCAAACATCCAGCCAGACAAGAAAAACAAGGAGTCCTGCAACAGATGGTGTGACACCAAGAGGCTGTCTCTGTTCTAAGATACAGCAATTGTGCTGTTGCTTATTTAGAGAGAGCTTCCAATTATAGAAAAATAAGAGAGGTTCAAGAAAAAAAGCAAAATCCTTTTTTGATGACAGTGAACACAGCTGATTAACCCCTTACTATGTAGCTCCCACCATGAACTGATTTTGGATTTTTCTTTTCACTGCACTAATAAAGACGTTAATGGATGAAAACTATCCATGGCGTCCTCACTTTACTTTTAATTCCTAAAACATTTGCACAGTACATCATGAGACAAACACTTTCTCTTCCTGTTAGGTTCTATCATTCATTCATTCAACTTTTATTTAAATTTCGACAATTAATTTTCAGGTTGACTTAGAGTTAGTCCTCATGTTGTCCTGGGGTCATTTCTGACCCCAATGAAATCTTTTGCCGTCAAAATATGTTTTTATTCATCAAATGGTCTAAAATAATGGGGATTGTTTGATACTGTGCTCATCATGATTATAATAAACAAGAGATAATTTGATTGAATTATGGGTGTTTTAATGAATTTATTAACTTGTATTTATACTATATGCTTTAAATAACAGTCAAACCAGGTGGGGTCATTTTGACCCCAGAGGACAAAAGGTGTATGGCGATCGGGAGGACATTACGAGGGTTAAGCTTTAATGTTTTTTCAAATATTCCAGGTGTGTGCAGCACAAAATTAAAAGTTTTCCCAAATGTTGTGTATGTGCACACGACTTCAAGCATTAGAAAGTAGCTTGAATGAGTCGAGAAACGACATCAGTGAGCACCAGTCAAGAAGCAGGTTTAGGTGGTATACACAAGTACAATTAAGTCGTCCTGACACAGTCCGTGACAACCTGAGGTACTCTACAGGATTCACTTCAGTGCTGACTGTTTGCACTATGCCCTGCTGTTTTGATGGCTGGCCGCAGGGTTTATGAGGCCACGGGATGTTTCAGCTGAATCACTGACAGACGCAGAAGCAGGTCTCACTGAGATACACAGTAGCAGTAGAACAATGCTGCCTGACATGTGAATGCACACGAGTGAGAGGCCAATATAACCCTGAGTCTAAGAATAACTTGAGTGATGGTCTATTTCAGGGTTTAAATCTGGTGACTGAAAGCCTCCTTAAACAAATTAATTTCTTTTTAGTCTATTAATTTTGCCCCTTGGTCATACAAGAGACGGTTATGCTGATGACACACAACGTTTTGTGTGACTGTGTCTCGTGAAGATGCAGGACACCCTGATGTGCTTTTCAGATGCATTTTAGATATCAGTGTCTGGATATCACAAAATGTTTTACAGCTCCCCCAGCAAGCAGAAATTTTATATAAAAAGACTCATAGAATGAAACTGGCCACAAAATAAAACATCTGCAGGACTTACTCTGAGCTAGCAGACAAGAGACTGTCACTCAGATTTAGGGCTCATGTGGAGTTTGTCAACAAAAAAGACTCTACAGTTTTATCCTGCTGGACTATTATAATGGTATGTATGGGAGATTACACATATAAGTCATTCCAGCTGATTCAGAAGCCTGCTGTTGTACTGCAATTCTTACATTGATTGTCTCTTGATTTGTATATTTATTTTTTAAATTGTTTTTATTCTTCATGGTCTTGTCCCGCCTAATTGTAAGACATTCTACCAATGTACAAATGGCCATCAGGACTAAACATGATATAAGCTGCCTCTGGATATGTGCCCTGGTGAGAGGTTATGGTGCATGTAGGTAACCTAGGGCAATGTAAGCAGCTGTGGCTATAATAACAGTAAACTCACGTGGAAAGGAAATGGGCCGGCATTTACCTATCTGGTACTCCAAATTACAAGAAAAGTGGCTGTCTGTGATTTTGGCATTAGTGCATCAGTTGTTGTGGATGTAAAAGGTTAATCCCCCCTCCTTTCCTTTACCTGTGTCTTTGTTTCTCTCCCCGTGAAGTGTTGTGTGTCCTGCTAGCTCCATGGCTACATTGGGGATGACTGGGAGACCCACATTAGTTTGTAATTTTAGTTATATGCAGAATGCAACAGTCATGTGCGAGTTTCTTCATGGAGATTTGTAATTTTATTTTGCTCACTTTGTTGGATTTCATGGATCTGGCATTTGTGAGAAAGACAGTGGCGCTTTGTGTGGTTGTTTCTGAAGCCTGGCAAGTAGACTGGACCTGTATTCGGGCAGTCTACTTGCTTCCTGTACCACCTCTGTCTACAACGCCTGCCAGGGCTAATAACAATCCACAATTCAGAAAGCCCAGTAACCTGGATATGTCCTCAGGTATCTTGTGCGAGTGCAGAAATTCACTTGTAATAGCCTCATTAAACTGAAGGCCTATGATCAAGTGCTGTAGTTGGAGTTCACACAACCAAACTTATTACTAAAAAGGAAGAGCATGGACCCACTGCATCTGTGCATGTCACCATCTCATTGTTTTTTGAGACTATGCAGGTGGATGCTGGTGTTGTAGAAAATGAAAAGCTCAGTAAACAGAATTAAAGTACATTTTCTCTTAAAAGCTGTTTTTCTGACATCAATGCTTATTTTGCAAAGTGAAAAATATGAACCCTCGAGCTGCCCGAATTTCCAATTTAACTACGGGTCAGAAGGTCAACTACAGAAAGTCAAATCAAACTGACAAAGGTGTTGGGAAAGATTATTTTCTCTGCCTTTCATAGAAACAGGGATTTGACTTGAAAGGTTGCCACTGGATACCAGAAGCAACACACACACACACACACTGAAAAGCTGCTGAGTCTTTGCCAAGCCCTAGTGTCAACCAAACAGCCTGTGAGTCAGATGAAGAACCTCAGGCTGCTTATTGCTGCAGACCAAGACGTGATTACATCCTGGTTTGAACTGTGAGCTTGGTTTTAAAACCAACCTGTGTGGCACAGAGAGCTGCTGTAGTTGTTTTTGAGCCAGTTGACAATGCATCTAATAGATTAACAAAGTTTAAACTGGCTTGCAGGTGGAACAAAATTGACAAACTAATGTGTTATGAAGGTTTGTTCAAACTCTCTTTATTGTGGTACAATAACAAAGAGTTGTTTTTTTTACCATCTATATAGTGAGGTCAGATCATTATAGTTTATTGTGGTGTAAGCACAAGTGTTGCTTCAATGACATGAAAAAACAACTGCATGTAATACTAAATGTTAAGCAGCTGTACAAAATGTGTCTGCAAAATCTTGCACTAAAATACAGGAGTACACTTCTGTTTTCAGTGATAATTGACCCACTGAAGTATGTACAAAATCTGTAATCACTGAGTAGTCCAAAAAAGAGAACAGAGTAGGGATCTGCTTTTAAGAATTTAAAAATGTCTTTGTGTCTTTGTAGCTTAGTGACTTTTAAACATTATGAATTTCAGATGTAAAGTGATAGGGGTTCAGAATAGCATAATAGCTGATTCAAAAACTTGAAATTTACATTCATTTGAAAATAAAAATGACCACTTTTAAAGCTACATCAGCTGATAAGCTTATTTACACATTGAATAGACAACACCAGGAGTCATTTGGAGTTGTGTCTGTGATGAGTCTATGTCCAATATTTACTCTAATTTTAGCTCTATATTTTTTCTTCAGCTGCTAAATGCTCCACTATGTTCACCAGCTCTCCCCTAATGGTCTTGTGTGCTGTTTACGACTGATCAGGTAGCATACACTGGCCTTCAGAGCGGTGGATTCATCACTACACATGAATGACCTTCCTCACTGTACACATTTGATCCACTGTTGATAAAAACAAACAACCACAGATCTGCTAAAGGGGAAGCAAAAGAGGAGAGCTACTTGTTAAGAGGTTTCAAACACAGAGTCTGTAAAATCAGCCTGTCTCAGTGCTAAAATGATTTGTGGAAACAGTTAAATATTCAATGAATATAAGCTCACAATTCAATATAAGAACAGTTTTGTTGGCACAACATCCAGCTGGAGTGATGACCTTTTCCACAGAGTGACGCACATGCATGGCTGAGTGTCAGTGCATTGAGTCTATGTATACTATGCTTGGTGTGTGTGTGTGTTGTCTGATGAGTGTACAGATGTATGTGAATTGCTGTACAGTCTCAGCAGAAAGCAAGAAGGATAAAGGAGTCTGCATACTTGTGTATACTGTAGCCTAGCAACCTGAGGGTCAGAAACATAGTGTTTGTTTAGGAATATGGCCTTATGCCTTACCCAAGACACAAGTCAAAATCACTAAAAAGACAGTGCAGGGGGTTCTGTGTAAAGTTGTTACACAACACACAGTGTGGCAGAGAGAGGAAAGGTTATGGAGCTACTCCATCTACAGGATGCCACAAAGAAAGTTTGCTTCGTGGACACATGAACCCTTCACATGGAGCATCAGTCTGGGTAAAAGAAGAAGAACAGATGGGGATTGACTCCACTGTACTCTTTACTGTCCATAAAGGTTGGGAAAGAACAGATTCTGCTAGAAAGACATCAACCCCCTGATGTACCTTACTGCAAAAAATTTAGTTTAATGAGTTCACACACTCATTCCTTATCTCTTTGCAAACAATTGTATGTTTCACATTAGTCTGACTCACCGGATGTAGACTGCGGACTATATAAGCAAGCCACATGCAGCTTTGTCCTCCCCTTCTGTTTTCTATGTGGTACTGTTTTTGAAAATCTCCTTTACCACAGCAGCAACCTCAGAAGTGCCACACTGAAGATTTGGATCATGCAGTAATGCAGCTCTGTTAGTTTTTTTAATGAATTATCTATTTTAATGACAGTGAGTCTCTCCCTGCCTACAAATGTTTCACCAACACAGTTCCTCCCATCACTAACTTAGTAACTTAGCCTCACCCAATACGACTGTGGTTAGTTTAAAGAAATATAAACAGAGCATTTTTCCCCCTATAGCAGAACAATAATGAGGTGAGGCCACACTATTCTACACAGTTCTGTCACCGCCAGAGAATGGTCTGGCTATGCAAGACTAGATTCACATAAAGAAACCATTAAACTGCATGTTTGTGGACACCCATCTCCTCAGTACTTATGTGTACTTTTGGTCTTGGACTATTTTTTCTGGTTTTGGTTCAGCCCCCTTTTCTCACATCTGGAGTGTCAGAAACTTTTTTTGGATGCTTCCTATGTTTTCCCCCTTTCTCTTATTTGCTGTAACCTACTCTGGCTTGACTGCTACAGTTTTTCCCTTCTTCAGCTTCGACAAACCAATCATTGGTGGTGGATGTACATGATATCACTAACGGTGCGCCAGACTTTAAAACTCCAGTCCACTGAGAAATACAAAGGGATTTACCTGTAAATGATGCCCTTAATCACCATTGATTAAACCTAAACCTAACTAGAAAGCCATCTTGGCTCTCATGGCCTCTTGTCCATCATAGTACGGAAACTCTGGCTGCCTAGGTGAGAGTCTGGTTTATCCTCCGACCCTGCCTTCTGCCACCTAACTTGGACTTTGTTGCCTTTTTAACTGATCAACTGTCCCACCATGTCAAAGGTCACAAATTATGTTTATTTCAAAACAAAATTACGTTCCTTTCAAAACCTATCTAAGAATTAATTTTAATTGTATAGGAACAGCATTTTGTGAAGGGTATCATGGTCGCTATCTAACATGCAATTATGCTGCTGAGTACAGTTAAGGCAGATGGGTGTGTGGTTAGTTGTGTAGATCATAAAATTATTGGACAAATTCAAAAGTTGGCCTGATTATGGCACCGCACGAAAATCAAAAGATCACAGTTCACCCTGAGAGGAACATACGTGTACATGCCCTAATACCTTCAGTAAAAGCAGCTGGACTTCCCCTTTTATCAAACAGGCTTCTTCAGTTCCCAGAAGAAATAGCATGACATGGATGACTGAGAATCCACAGAGACATCTGAATGTGTGTAACAATTACAATGGTTGTCTATTCAGAGAGACAATTCACTCAAAACCACTTTTCATGGCAATACAATAAATTATCCTGAGAAATTCCAGGCTGATGAACCAGGTGACTGACCAGATACCTGGTGCTAAAGTGGCTACGAAACAAGCTTATAGCATCACTAGCATGTTTAAAAAAACAGATGTGATTCAACAGCCACATGGTGGTAGAAAGTAAGGTCAGAGAGGACTTAATATCCCCAACACAAACTTCTTGACAGACTCACTTGTCAGTCCACTACAAACAACCTTGACACACTGATGGAATATATGGCTGAAGTGCAGCCATGATGTTGACAGTTCAGGAAATGCCAACCTGTTCTGGTTTCAGTACTTCATACAAAGTTTCATTGTATCTCTCTGTACAATAACAATAAAGCTTCTATTTATGTTCTTTTGCATGAGATTGTAGAGGAGAAAATGGAGAATACTTGTCAAATTTTTTCAAAGCTTTTAGTGAAATAATTCACATTATTATATCAATTTAAACATACTTTAATTATACTTCATTTACTTCAATTGTGAATTATCATCATTTTATCATTTAATGTTTCAGCTTTATTCCTCAGAAATGTGCCCACCACAGCCTGAAAAAGCTTGACTGATTTGAGTTGTTTGATTAGCAAGAGTTTCTGTTGTGAATCATCATGCATTTACTGTGTGCACACTATAGCATGTTAGAAGTTCATACTTAATTTGCCTACATTTTATCTAAAGATGACTTGTAGGCACTAGATGACTTTGTGCTCCATTGTCCATACTTCACACTGGCTATTATGAGGAACAACAGTAGACTGGTGGGAGGAGAGTAAAAAGTGTCCAAGCGAGAGCAGCTGTTGTCACCATGTGGGTGACTCTGGCGCTTTTTTCTCTGCATGTGTCCAGGGCATACTTTTGGTCAAAACTGTGGATTGGAAGTGTAGTTTCACTGCATAACTAAATGTTGACTTCTAAGACATAGTGAAAGACATGTAAGACAATTTCAAAACAGCTAAACTGTGCTATTAAAAAAGTTTTAAAGTAATTCTAAGAGCACTTTCAGATAAATTTATGCTTTGATACAATCCATTATCAAACTATACCCTGCTTTACCTTCTCATAGCAACATAAACAACAGTCTCACCAGCATTATTGCATTTAAAGCACACAACCCACAGTTTATCCATAAACAAGACCCTTATATACAGATATCAACATCCCATTCTCGACCACATCAGTCCAACCTTCACTAAATAGATTCTTGGTCATGTCTATCACTGGTCGCAATTCAGCATTAGCATATTGTACCCACGTCACTCTATACCAAAACTGATCAGGTGGACAGTCCCACGGCTCTACACAGCTGCTGTGGTAACATTTTCCTCAGCACTGTTGGTGGTAGCAGCTGTGCCCCTTGGTGTCCCAGTGTGTGGGGTGACTTTTGCCAGTCGGTGCTCCTGATTGTGGGTGCAGCTGTGAGCGCAGAACTGGCAGGAAGCGCAGGCTGAGTTGCAGCAGGGTAAGAAGCGACAGATGCTGACGCGCCATAGAAACCAGCCAGGTGACCAGCAGCACCAACAGAGCACTGTGCCTCCTGCCACTACACCCAGGATGATGTAGAGAATTAACAGGGACAAGGAAGCAGGAGGGTCTGGAAATAAGAGAGGCAAAATACTTTAAAATACTTTTTATTTTGCTTAGCAGCCATATTTAAGTATAGCAGTAACAGTGGGAAACACTCATACAACTGTGAAACCAGCTCCCAGTGTGGGTTTGGGAGGCTGACACCCTCACTTAAAACTTGGTTCAGGTGACCCTGAATCATCTGTTAGTTTTGGTGCCATCAGCGTAGATTGCTGGAGGACTAGCCATGATGCACTGAGCACCCCTCCTCTGTCCTCCCCTTCACTCTCCAAACATTTATGTGCCACAATTGCATGTGATTAACTTGTGTCTTCTCTCCCCCTTAATTTTTGCTTTGTTCTTTCTGTGTCTATGTACAGAGATATCTCTTGCTCTGGAGCTGCATGTTTCTGATCTGTGGTTACTAGCCTCACAAACCTGCTCAGTTCTATTTTTGTCCTTTCTCACGTCTTTAGGATCTCTGCTCTACCCTCACCCCAATCGGGTGAGGCAGATGGCCACCCAGCCATGTTGGAGGTTTCCCTCTGTTTGAAAAGAGTTTTCTCTTTCTCTTTATAATACTGTAAGGTATTGCCCTTGCTGAGCAAAGTGCAAGGTATTTAATTTAATATGACTGAATTGAACTATTTGATTTATTATTAATTATTTCAGCTCTAGGTACTGGTTAGTTTCTGATAAGAGGACATAATGAAACTGTCATGTAACATAAAAATCAGGGCAAACAAGAAGATGAATTTGCAGAACAAGGTTCACAAAACTGTCACGGGAAGACAGACACCCAAGCACAGACAAAAAACACAGTAGACCAAGATTAAATACAAAAGTGTTTATTGGTGGAGGTAGAAGGCCTGACAAAAACGGCATTTACTCTGCCTTCATGACGGAATCTTTTGACTGCAGCAGTTTCATTAAAATGATGCATTTTGGTCCAAAATGTTACTGTTATACTCTTGTGACCTCAACCTTAGTGTTGACACTCGCGGCTGCCACCACCGCCACCACCATAGTTTGACCCACCTAATGTAGGCTGTGGGTAAAAGCCTGTCACTCATTTTGGTCAGCTTTCTCCTTTCAAAATCCACTTCACTATGGGTAACAAAAACAACAAGCTCCAGGCAGCAACTTACCCCACTGAAAAGTTCAAGTGTTACAGAGGATTTGGATTTTGCAGTAAGGGATGCATGTATTTTTTTTTACTCGATTATCCATTTTAATGACAGTGCTCATCTCCATACATGCAAATATTACATTAAAACAATTCCATGCATCATTATTTTTAGGGAACACCAAAGCTGTGTCCTTTGTTTTGCTCCACCCAAGATGACTTTGATTGATTTAAGGAAGTATAACAAGAGTATTTCCCCTCTATGGCAGATTCATAGTGTGGTGCAGTCCAACCATTAGGTACTGCAGAATGGGCTGGCAAAGTGAGACCTCCAAAAAGAGATGTATAATAATGATTTCATATGTCTAATGAAATCAAGAACATATGCCAAAAGTAGAGGAACTCTGGATGAGCAATCCAGAATTTATATAAATATACACATAAGTAAATATGCAGCTTTTCCCAGAGTCAGAGAACAGCTTGATGATGTTCCTCCTCTGTAGAGACTGTTGTAGCAGTACATTAAACAAATTACTGTACAATAGATGATCCATATATACTGATAGACCCGGAGACCAGAAATGGTGTAAAATTACAGTTTTTATGCTGTCAGAAAATTAAACTAATTCAACCTCTGTCATGTTGCTGCCAAATCAGCATGTTGATTCATCAGTGGTTACTCACTGGGGCAGACCAAGGTGCACTGAACTGCATCTCAGCTAATAAAACAGCTAGTAATTTGCACAGCGGGCAAATGTGAACCCCTTTTTTCACTCGCAGTTGAACAGACAGTCAGAACTGAAGAATAGCTGTTTCCTAGACCAGACTTGGCCCAGTGTAAAGAGTAATCACAAGCTGACAGGTTGGCCCAGACAGTCTCTGTTTGCACCACCGACACTGGAATAGAGACAGATCACTCAAAAGGCTGTTTTCTGTCGTGAGAATCCATCACCATTTATTGGTTTACAAGTCTTTTGGTAAAATTAACAACTCAATGGTCACCAGAATTAGTTCTGGGTCCCACTATCAGACCATTGCATCCAAAAAGGCACTTAGTTAAATTGTTTGCCAACCAACCGAGTGATTGCAGGGCATAAAAGCATAGTGCATTACACCGTGAGTTATTCTGGCTTAGAGAGGGAAGTCTTCTTGCTAGCTAAATAATAAATACTTATCATGTCACATTGCTCACTCACCTGTTACTGATTCGTGACTAGGAGCGCTGTCTGGCACGGGACAGTTCATATGAGTTGGAATCGGCTTTGTGGGTGGATTCACAAAGGGTGGGGGTGGGGTTTCCATTGGTGGCAGGGGTTCAGGAGGTAAAAGCTGACCTGCTGATGAGTGAAATATTTGGGTCAACTATTTGTTGCTGTATTTCAAGATACATTTCAAACAATACTCTAAAATCCTCAGATTTCCTGCCAAAAATTTAAGATTTGGAAGGCCTGCTTGATACCGTATCAGGATCACAACACAGCAGTATTAGCCCTTCATCCAACTGACCTTTGCACCCTGTGGTGAGGTTTTCCTCCAAATCGCTTCCATCGCCACAATTGTCAATGCCTTTGTCATCACAAACCAGACTTAAAGGGATGCATTTCCCATTCCTGCAGGTGAAGTAGGGATCACTGCTGCACTCTGATTGGTTAAAACCTGATGAGAAGCATGGCATTAAGTAAGACAGTACATAAGAGAAAGGCTTGAGTCAGATATCTAAACACTGAGATTATTCATAACTGGTGATGAAAGGCACTTAGAAGAGAAGACTTCATTGAATATTCTTCATCAGCACATGAGCACACTGTAAGACATTTTTTCAAACAGACTTGTAATACATTGATTGTCCAATACTGGCCCTCTTACACAGTGGGTACATGAAGTATTCAGACCCCCTTAAATTTTTCAATCTGTATATTGCAGCCATTTGCTAGAAATCATTTAAGTTCATTTTTTTTCTCATTAATGTGCACAAAGCACCCTATACTGACTTAAAAACACAGAATTGTAGGCATTTTTGCAGATTTATTAAAGAAAAACTGAAATATCACATGGCCATAAGTATTCAGACTCTTTGCTCAGTATTGAGTAGAAGCACCCTTTGAGCTAAAACAGCCATGAGTCTTCTTGGGAATGATGCAACAAGTTTTCCACACCTGGATTTTTGGATCCTCTGCCATTCTTCCTTGCAGATCCTCTCCAGTTCTGTCAGGTTGGATGGTGAACGTTGGTGGACAGCCATTTTCAGGTCTCTCCAGAGATGCTCAATTGGGTTTAAGTCAGGGCTCTTGCTGGGCCATTTAAGAACAGTCATGGAGTTGTTCCGAGGCCACTTCTTTGTTAATTTAGCTGTGTGCTTAGGGTCATTGTCTTGTTGGAAGGTCCTGAGCAGTTCTGAGGTCTTGAGCACTCTGAAGAAGGTTTTTGTCCAGGATATCTCTGTACTTGGTCGCATTCATCTTTCCTTCAGTTACAACCAGTCGTCCTGTCCCTGCAGCTGTAAAACATTTCCACAGCATGATGCTGCCACTACCATGCTTCACTGTTGGGATTGTATTGGGTAGGTCATGAGCAGTGCCTAGTTTTCTCCCAACATACCGTTTAGAATTAAAGCCAAAAAGTTCAATCTTGGTCTCATCAGACCAGAGAGTCCTATTTCTCCTAGTCTGTGAGTCTTTCATGTGTTTTTTGCCAAACTCTATGCAGGTTTTCATGGGTCTTGCACTGAAGAGAGGCTTCCGTCGGCCACTCTGCCATAAAGCCCCAACTGGTGGAGGGCTGCAGTGATGGTTGACTTTCTAGAACTTTCTCCCATCTCCCCACTGTATCTTTGGAGCTCAGCCACAGGGATCTTTGGAGTCTTCTTACCACTCTCACCAAGACTCTTTTCCCCAGATTGCCCCAAACAGATTGCTCAGTTTGGCCAGACGGCCAGCTCAAGAGTTCGTCGTCCCAGATTTCTTCCATTTAAGGATTATGGAGGCCACTGTGCTCTTAAGAACCTTAAGTGCAGCAGAAATTCTTTTGTAACCTTGGCCAGATCTGTACCTTGCCACAATTCTGTCTCTGAGCTCTTTGAGCAGTTCCTTCGACTTCATGATTCTCATTTGCTCTGACACGCACTGTGAGCTGTAAGGTCTTATATAGACAGTGAGTGCCTTTCCTAAAACATTCCAATCAATATAAATAAACACAGCTGGACTCCAATGAAGGTGTAGAACCACCTCAAGGATGGTCAGAAGAAATGGACAGCACCTGAGTTGAATATATGAGTGTCACAGCAAAGGGTCTGAATACTTATGACCATGTGATATTTCAGTTTTTCTTTCATAATAAATCTGCAAAAAATGTTTACAATAAAAAAATTAACTTAAATGATTTTAGCAAATGGCTGCAATAAAATAAAGAGTGAAAAATTTAAGGGGGTCAGAATACTTTCAGTACCAACTGTACATGATTTTTTTCAAAAACAAAACTACCGTAGATAGAAATGCAACTACACGAATCATGTAAATCCCAATCAATGTGACACACATGTACACATGTAACATCTAATATTGCCGGCTGATTAGTTCTAGTTCCAAGTTCATTTTTAAATTAACTGAAATTATTTACCAAATTGAACAATACTTGGTTGTACTGCTGCCTGTGAGCTTTGGCCTTTTTCTAAATATGATTAAAAGGTTGGACCCCAGTTCAACGTGTATTATAAATATGAGCTGAAGTTAATGTTCAATGTCAGCTTAAAAAAGTTATTTTTTACAAAAAACACTATTTTACTTTTTTATTCATCCAAAATGAATTGTTAAAATCAGTATACAATGTAGTTTCTGCTGTCTTCACTGCAGTTTTTTAAGGCTTGCCTTCCTTCCCCTGAGTGTAGATGTAAGATAGAGTTACCTCAACACAATGTGATTACCTGAGGAGCAAGGACACTCAAAGTTGAATAGAAACAGTGTGTTTTTAAGACAGGAGACTGCTGTTAGTATCCTCTTACCTGGCAACAGTCAGTTAAGGTTTCTTTCTACGCTAACCCCAACCTAACCTTAACTTTGTTTGCCTATGTCAGAACTAACCAGATCAGACTTACCCAGTCTGAAGGAAGTAAAGTCTCCCACAAAGTCCACCCTGGGCTGAGTGCCCCTGGTCACCAGCCTTAGGGTCAGGTAGTTTCCTGTGGACAGCACTGGTCGGGGCGGGCTCTTCCCACAAAGAGGAGGCCCAAGGGGAGGTGAGTTCTTGTCCCGACCATCATAAAACTGAACGTATGAGCCAGCGTGACATGGGTCCCCCAGCATCTCACCAGAGGTAGGTTCAAGTCTAGGATTAAGAGGGGCGGAGCCACGAGGGGACTCTGGGAAAAGAGGGGCAGGACTCAGAGGGGCCACTCTCAGCAAACTGTAGACCAGGAAGAAGCGAAAATGGAATTGGACCTTGTCTTTCAGAGAGCTGGCCTGCATGGTGAGGTGGCAGTCAGTCCCCATCGTCACGAAGTAGTACTTCTTGGATTCCTGGTGTGAGTTGACAATCATGCCGTCATCCCGGATCGTCTGGCCACAAAAGTCTACCACATTAACTGACAGGAAAAGAACACCGGAGACTGAATCCTCAGCAACAAACACAGAATAACAATTTTCTCTATGTTTTACATTAAGGGTTGTTCTCTCACTTTAAGATACTTTACTTTATTTTCAAGATTTTTCCTAAACTCCACTTTTGCTTCCCTGTAAGTACCCACTAAGTACCCAGTATTCATAAAATGCTGAAGACAATCATTTATTTCTTTCCTCTAAAATGCATGGCTGTCACTCCCTTGTCCCTTGTATCAATGTTTTCAGCATCACTGTACCAGTAGTTTACTAGTATTTCTGTGTGTACCTAATACATACAGAAAAATAATGCCATAACCTGTGGGCTGCATATTGTAAAGTGATACCAGTACAATCTACAAATGATTCCACATGAAAATGCAACCCGTTGTTGTTTGTTTACTCTGTAATTTTCAATCATACAATATTCAACTTTAGGTGTTATATCAACACAGTGTTTTCTGATCATATGAAACATTCAGAAGGCTCTGGTGTTTACAGGTCATTCTATAATAATGTTCATGCAGTCGGGCTGATTGATCGAAAATCATGTGTACTCACTTTAGTTTCAATGATCACAAGTTTTCTGACTTGTGTGCCAGCGATCACAGGCATATTGACTTTTGTTACATTGAATTTCTACATTGCTGCTTTTATTTTCTGTAGTCTGAAGATTTTTATGATTGTTTATAATTCACTGTTGAACAAGATGTTTCATCCAGAGTTCATTAAATACTTCTCAAACTGTTTCAAAGAACCAAATTCGGTGGATAAAAACAAACAGGATTCTTTTAGACCTCACTGTCAGCGTCTAAGTGTGGATATTTAAAGAGCAGGCAGCTGGATGACTGAGAGTCTTCACAGACCTTCAACTGTGTTGTTAAAAAGCTAAATGAAACATTCAGCTGATGTTACAGATGAAACTACAAAGTATTTTGGCTTTACTCAAACTGTCAGTGTAAACTTGGACTGCTAAATAAACTATATGATCAGTATGGTGTAGTTTGAGAAGCAGTTCACGGCCAATCTACAGGCACAACCAGGACAGATGGTTGGGCAGATCCGGCTCCAGCAGCCCCCACCCAGCCACCCACTGCCCCTTGCCTCTGGGCTGCAGGCCAAATAATGAGAAAATTTATGACCACCCCTGGAGTTTATTAGCTCCGTTTCCCTGGGAGACAACTAGATCCGCCTGCACTGACCTCCAGGAATGTCCCAAAGCCCAGGAGCCCCTGTTGGTGGGAAACAGCTCATCCCCTCCACACTGAACAAGTAAATACAAAACCTTGAGGGGACACTATCCAAAACATGGGTGACCGGAGGCGCTGAGTCCTCAGTAAAGAATTTTACATGCTGAAAGTTCAACTCCTTTTAAACCCAATCATTGTAAATGGAGTCAATTTCAGTGAACAAATCCAGGGGGTCAAGGTCCCGAGTGACACACTGTAGTGAGAAATGTCTCTGAGACAGCATTGTGTGGAAAAGGGCACCAGCCTCACAGTCCATGCATGTGTCATCCAAACACTGACGTCTCAGTGAAGGGTTCCAATATATCACTTTACACTTTGTACCAAGCATTTAAAGACACCAGAAAACATGCACAGATAAACTATCCACAATTATATGATGGCTGTAAAGCCATAATGATATTATTGTATATTGTAATATCATTCCAAAAACACCATGGCACTAACTCTAAATGTGTTCCACTACAAAACATTACAGAAGCTCTCTGATGGTTGGAAAACTTCTCAAATTTCTCCGTGTATTTTGTCATAATGCCCAATTTTATGACTTTACACTTTAAACATTTTGAATCTTTAGTTTAGGCTATTACTTAATGATAAGGTTACCCAAACAGTTCTGTCAGAAAAAATGTTCCTATAGTCACAATAATAAAATAATAAAGGAAAAAGAGGGGCATGCATACCACCGTGTATATACTAAACCAGACGTTTGGCAAACTGTGTTTCTCAGAGTCCTTTGGCTACTAAATGTTGTAAATATGTACAGACTCTGGGTTTCATGGTGTTCTCATCAAAGCAGATGCCAGGCTTGCATTCACTCTGCTTTTCAATATCTCAATCTCCATCTAAACCACATTATCACACAACAGTAGTGCACCTTTCCACTATGTGTAACTAATACAATCGGTGCATGTATGTTACTAATGAATTCTTAATCTTTTCTGTCTGTTAGGTCAAATCAATCAATGTGATGGATTACACTGGTCAGGCGAATTTTAGTCAGCTAATTGGTGTGAAGTACAGACACATTAGCAAATCTCTAAAGGTATAAAGCTTTCATTCAAAAGCAAAAATATCAACCAGGCATGATTTCTAGTTAACATACTCTAAAGTCAAATCAAAGAAGCACTTATGTGTGAGATAAACATGCGTTCTGAGCATCACACTATGATGTCTCCTATGGGTGCTGTAAGACTGGAATAGTATTCTATCACAACTTACACATTCTACAGTTTGCAGTTGGCTTCAGTTTGCATGACCATGGCAAAACGTTCAGCACATATTAATGCAACTGTAGTCATGTATTTTTGCGAGTGCTCTCAGATTATGAGTAGACATTTCGTGAAGACACAGAAATATCAGGCACGTTTTATCTGCTGCCACTAGAGCCCTGTTCTAAAAGTACCACCACGCTCTGCTGCTCACACCTCAGCAGGGCTTAATCCGAGCGCCAGGCACTGAGAAAATGAACTGCGCACACTTACAAGTGCGGCCTTTTCAACACGATCCAAAGCTCATCTATCAGAGGGGGAGAGAGCTCCCAGTCTCTGTCCACTTGTTCTGGTCTTACCGGTCTCGATGGCCGAGCAGCGAAGAGTCAAGAAGCAGAGCAGGAGGAGCGACAGCTGGGACACACGCCGTCTGCAGCTCTGCGCCTCCAGCTCCATCATCCACACTGAGAAGCAAGTGCGCAAAGCAGATCCGGTACAGTCAGTTCACAGAGGAGGCATCAGTCTCACTTCACACGAGCGGGTCACATCTGGCCACAAGTGAAGAAGCTCTTCAGCTGCAGCGCGGAGAGCGCAGGAACCTATCCGCTGTGAGCTCTGCTCTCCATCATACTCCCGGGCTTTCCTTCCAGTTCAGCCTCCTCTGGTGTCCTGGCATCGTCATGACGACAACTAACCAAGCAGTTGTCAAACCAGAGATAAAAAGCTGGGTTTGAAACATAGGTTCAACTTGATGTAAACTCTATTAAGTCAGCCTCCATGAACTATGCTCCGTCTTCTGAAGACCGGGTCAGTATCCTTGAGAATATCCGTTACATATCTAAATATTTAGCAACGGAATCAAAGATCAAATTTCACTAAAATAATTATGACAGATTAGATTTTTCCAAACTTACAAAAATTAACCTGATCTTATGTTGCATTTTTGAATTGTCTACAAACCACGTAAAAAGCTTAAAACCAGCAACACTGTGATGGTTTTAGCCTTTAAAAGCCTCAGCAGTGTCCTAAACCTGGTTGTCATTATAGTTTATCATAATGGTCCCTCAAGCAGGCACTAGTGCAGGTGTTGGGGACTATGAGATAGGACCAAAAGTAACAGGACTGTTCCTGGTACATTTATTTTATTTTTTGTTTATGTGTGTGAACACTAACTAATGAGACTGGATTCCTGTGGAACCTCATGTTCAGGAACAGAATCTGTGCTACACATGTTTTTTGTGACCACTGGCAGGAGTGGCAATCTGATTCCTCCAGAAAGCACAAGCTTTAATAGAGATCAAACATCTCATTCTGAGCCAGTCAGTAGCTACATGATCCAAACTTCATGAGTATAATCACTGGTGACCAGAGGAGAGTGTCCAGCTCCAACTCAGAGAGAGAACAGCACTCTTCAATTAAACAGTGCACATTCTTGAAAACCAGGTAAAGAGCCTCCAGTCAGGAGCATGAGGGACCTGCTTGTCATTTTGTTCAATATTTCCGTTATTGTGCACTGTGAATTCGTCCCCCAGAGTTGGACTGTCAATGCACAAACAACCTGAACTGTGGCAGAATGACATTGTATATGATTTACTTTATACATGCTCTCTTTAGGCAAAATTATTAGGAAGTACTGCATAAATGTCCATTTTTACGCAGGTGATACCCAGTTATACTTATCTATGAAGTCAAATAAGAACCAGTCAGTTGGTCAAACTCCAAGCATGTCTGAAGGACAAAAAGGACCGGATGACCTGTAATTTTCTTCATTTAAATTCAGACAAAACCGAGGTTATTGTATTTGGACCTAAACACCTCAGAAACACACTATCTAACCAGATAGTTACCCTAGATGGTATTGTCTTAGCCTCCAGTTCTACCGTAAAAACCCTTGGAGTTATTTTTGATCAGGATATGTCCTTCAACTTACATATGAAACAAGTCTGTAGGACAGCATTCTTTCATCTATGTAATATTGTAAAAAACCAGGAACATCTTGTCTCAGAGTGATGCTGAGAAACTAGTCCATGCATTTGTAACCTCCAGACTGGACTGTTGTAATTCTTTATTAGCAGAATGTCCCAATAAATTCTCATAAAAATCTCCAGCTGATATAAAATGCTGCATCCAGAGTTCTGACAGGAACCAGTAACAGAGATCATATTATATCATCCTAACAGAGCCCTTCACTCTGAGGCTGCAGGTTTACTTGTGGTTCCCAGAGTCTCCAGAAGTAGAATGGGAGGCAGAGCCTTCAGTTATCAGCTCCTCTGTTGTGGAATCAGCTCCCAGTTTGGGTTCAGAAGGCAGACACCCTCTCTACTTTTAAGATTAGGTTTCAAACTTTCCTCTTTGATAAACCTTATAGTTAGGGCTGCTCAGGATCACCTGAGCTTTCCCTTAGTTATGCTGCTAGAGGTCTAGACTGCTGGGGGATTCCCATGATGCACTGGGCTCCTCTCCTCTACTCTCTCTATACTGTTATATATCACCATTACATATCACTAACTCTGTGTTTCCCCTGAAGTCCTGTGTCCTGTGCTTGTTCTCTCCACAAATGTCTCTGGATGTGGAGCTACATGTCTCTGATCTGCAGCCACTGGCCTCACCACCTGCTATCCTGGCATCCCCACCCCAACCTCTCATGCTATCCCCACCCACTTCATCCCCATCCCACCCCAACCGGTCGAGGCAGATGGCCGCTCTCCCTGAGTCTGGTTCTGTCGGAAGTTGCTTCTTTCCCCCTCCCTATCCTAGTGGGTTTTTTTGTTCCTTCCCACTGTCACTGACTGCTTGCTCATAGGGAATCCAAAAGTAACTTTGAATTGTTGGGTTTTCTGTTTTCTGTTCTCTGTTTATAATTCATAAAGTCTGTACCTTACTCTGTTCAGTGTTGTGAGATGATATATGTTGTGAATTTGTGCTATATAAATAAAATTGAATTGTTTTGCATTGAACTTCAGAGAGGTTGGTGGTCAAATCTTAATCAAGTCAGTGGCACAGAGAAATGCAGGCTAAAACCAGGTACAGTAAACTAAGTTAAAAAAGAGGAAGAAGCTGGTTGCCTTAAAAAAATTACAATCTGAACAAGTTAAACTTCAGTAACCCTAAGCATACGGAAGGCTAGAATTGTTATTTGAAGTTTAACATATGAAACGGAAAGTTGACTTCAAAAATTGTCTCTAGTATAAATTTCGTTTTACAGTAACTACAATAATTATTCTTAGGTAAAGTGGGTACAACTTTTTTTTCCGTTAGGGAACCACATTTCATTCAGAAAACAACAACAACAACAAAAGTAAATTCTTTTAAAGTTTTATAATAATTTAGTACTTTCTGTTTCTACTGCTTTGTGCATTTGTAAAAAAGCACATCTTTATCATCCTTGCATCTGAGACAAGATGGAAATCACCTACTGTGAACCAAATATATGCACCTCTCATGCAGAACACTTACCTCCACAACAGCACCTATAAGCACAAGAAACATTGTAGAACCAGTAAGGGAAACAGTGACAACACATGATAACAGACAACATCCATGGAGACTTACAACACAGTTCTCTTAGGCCCATGTCCACAAACATATCAACCCACCTTCAATATGCTTGTTACTCCCCATTTTTACTTTGGTGGATAGTTTTCCCCACCAACACGTGCTCATGACAAAGTCGCTGAGGTGCTGGAAGCTGACACTGTTGTTGAGCCTGTTTTAAAGGCTCCTTGGTGGCTTCTGGAGGTGGGATAGGAGTCTGGGCTGGTCCTTGGGTAAGAACATTTTCTCAAAATAATGACTTAATATCTCATTATTATAAGACAGTAAGTTGTTATTTCAAGAATCTAAGTCATAATTATGAAAAATACTCTCTTTATTATATAATAGTCTTTATGATGACAAATGTCACATTGAAGACAGAATCTCATCATTATAAGAACAAAGTCAGTATAACAAGAAGCTTTCAAATTATCATGTGTAGCGTCGAGTAACGTACTTTGAAATTAAAATTGCACTCGTTAATGAAGGGGCACCATCTCAGATTACTGAGAAAATTATCATTCTAGATTAAGTCTCCAGGCTCCCCCTGGAACTGCTACCTTATCGTGCTGGGGGACTTTGAGTGCCCGAATGACCCTGGGAGCTATGTTGTCGGGGGCTTTATGCCCCTGGTAGGGTCACCCAAGGCAAACAGGTCTCAGGTGACGGGTCAGACTAAAAGCAGTTCACGAAGCCCGTATGAGAAGATTAAAGAACGGGACCGTGACGTCGCCTGGCACGGCGCAGCCGGGGCCCCACCCTTGAGCCAGGCCTGGGGTCGGGGCTCGCAAGGGAGCGCCTGGTGGCCGAGCCTTGGCCCATGGGGCTCGGCCGGGCATAGCCCGAATGGACTACGTGGGCCCGCCTTCCTGTGGACCCACCACCCGCAGAAGGACTCGTAGGGGCCGGGTGCCTTGTGGATTGGGCGGCAGTCGACGGCGGGGGCCTCGGCGACCTGATCCCCAGACTCGGACTCTAACCGTTGGGACGTGGAACGTCACCTCACTGGGGGGGAAGGAGCCTGAGCTTGTGCGGGAGGTTGAGAGATACCGTCTAGATATAGTCGGGCTCACCTCCACGCACAGTTTGGGCTCTGGAACCCAGCTCCTCGAAAGGGGCTGGACTCTCCGTTTTTCTGGAGTTGCCCATGGTGAGAGGCGGCGGGCTGGCATGGGCTTGCTCACGTCTCCACAGCTCAGCCGCCATGTGTTGGAGTTCACCCTGATGAACGAGAGGGTCGCGTCCCTGCGCCTTCGGGTTGGGGACAGGTCTCTGTCTGTTGTCTCGGCCTACGGGCCGAACAGCAGTGCGGAGTACCCGGCCTTCTTGGAGTCCCTGGGAGGGGTGCTGGACAGTGCTCCGACTGGGGACTCCATTGTTCTACTGGGGGACTTCAACGCTCACGTGGGCAATGACAGTGAGAACTGGAAGGGGGTGATTGGGAGGAACGGCCTCCCTGATCTGAACCCTGATCTCTGCTTTTTGCAGATGATGTGGTCCTGTTGGCTTCATCGAACCTGGACCTCCAGCGTGCACTGGGGCAGTTTGCAGCCGAGTGCGAAGCGACTGGGATGAGGATCAGCACCTCCAAATCCGAGGCCATGGTTCTCGACCGGAAAAAGGTGGTTTGCCCTCTCCGGGTCGGTGGAGAGATTCTACCCGAAGTGGAGGAGTTTAAGTATCTCGGGGTCTTGTTCACGAGTGAGGGGAGGATGGAGCGTGAGATTGACAGGCGGATCGGTGCAGCGTCTGCAGTCATGCGGTCGCTGTACCGGTCCATCGTGGTGAAAAGAAGGAGCTAAGCCAAAAGGCAAGGCTCTGTATTTACCGGTCAATCTACGTTCCTACTCTCACCTATGGTCATGAGCTTTGGGTCATGACTGAAAGAACGAGGTCCCGGATACAAGCGGCTGAAATGAGTTTCCTCCGCAGGGTGGCTGGGCGCACCCTTCGAGATCGGGTGAGGAGCTCGGTCACCAGAGAGGAGCTCGGAGTAGAGCCGCTACTTCTCCACATCGAGAGGGGTCAGTTGAGGTGGGTTGGACATCTGTTCCGGATGCCTTTGGGACGCCTCCCTGGGGAGGTGTTCCGGGCATGTCCCACGGGGAGGAGGCCTCGGGGTAGACCTAGGATACGCTGGAGGGACTATGTCTCTCGGCTGGCCTGGGAACGCCTCGGGGTCCCACCGGAAGAACTGGAGGAGGTGTCTGGGGCGAGGGAAGTCTGGGCCTCTCTGCTTAGACTGCTGCCTCCGCGACCCGGCCCCGGATAAGCGGAGGATAATGGATGGATGGATGGATGGATAGATTAAGTCTCAAAGAGACTTTAATTGAATGAAGTTGATCAGTCTCTTAGCTGAAAGTCGTAAATTCTGATTTCATTGACCTCCAGTTCCCAAACAAAGAAATACACGGCAAAATCGATGATAATTATACACAAACATTTATTAACTAACACTACAAACAAACAATAAACAACAATGACATAACAACAGACAGAGAATGAATGAATGAATGCAGATAAGCTAATTAACTGTGATCGTCACTGGAAGCAGCTGATAGAAAGGTGATGAATTTAGAATCACTTTGGAACTGGAAGCCAATCGTAATTTATAAATTCACCCGTTTAGCAGAAGGAAAACGATACTTGCGTAGCCCTTGATGGAGGGAGAGGAAGGTTACAGGATGTCCAGCTGTGATGATACGCTGGATGCGTCGGATCAGGAACGCAGAGACAAGGTGGCACTTTGGTGTAGTCATGTTGTAAAAATGTACTAACACTAAGAGTCGAAGCTCATAGTTAAAAGAAAATGTCCATGCTGTTGCGTTATTAAAGTTAACTTAAGAAGTCTAACTTCAAGTTAATCATGGAAAAACACAGCTCACGAAATTATTAAGAAACCTTGTTGAAAGTTGAGCGGTGTAAAGAAAAACTCTGTAAAGAGCTTTTGGAAAAGCCTGTTAAGTAAAAATGCTGATAAAAGCCCAATAAAGCCAAATTAAAAAGTCCTTAAAGAAAAAGTCTAGCCCTTAAAAGAAGTAACCCCATTAAAAAGTAGAAAAAGCCTGCATAAGAAAGAAAAAGAAAGCCCCTTGAAAGAAACAAAAGAAAAAAGCCCCTGTTGCATTCCAGTGACTTTCTTTTTATATAGAAAGTTTTGGAGCCAAATTCAAATCAGCATCTGACCAATCGTGGCTGTGTCCATCCCAGGGGGAGGTCTGAGCTTCACTGTCCAGGAGAGATCAGAGGCCAAATACCTTTAGAGCATACTTTAAGATCATTTCTTAACATGCAAATCCACTGTTAAATATTTATGTTGATCACAGATCTAAAATCTCACTAAATGTGTGATTAAAACGACACCAAACATGATATGTTTATCTCACATGGTTCCGGAGATAATAATAATAATAACACAAGAATAAGCTTACAAATAGTAGACTTTTAGGCTACATGAAAGTAAACTATTAATGTGACTACAGATACAAGCATATTCATTCAGTTATAAGAAAAGTTCAACTTATAAGTATACATGCTGAAGATAAAAGATCTCTCTCTCCCTGTGTGTCTTTTATGGTGGTGGTCTGTGACAGAGAGGAGGGGGTGTTGGTGTCTTGTGTTTGCATCTCAATAAACACTTCAGATTCAATGTGTTCTCCTTCCATGCTGGTCCTGATCAACCTGGTATCACAGAGTCCAGATGTTGGGATCATCACTCCAGAGACGTTGAATTCTTTGATTTTAATATTTAGAGGTGTTTAGTTCAAATCATCAAAGAGTTCCTTGTGTTAGGAGGAATGTCATCTCGTCTTCTCCCGAGGTGTATGGTTTTCGTCGCCTTTGGCACTTTTATGACCCTTATCAGATTCTGGTGCAGGAGGGGGGCATCCTGTCGTCTCCAAAAAAAGGGGGATTTGGGTTAGCTGTCTCCTGAAATGGTTTCTTACCCAATTTACAGCTCTGAGAAACAGTCTCTGGATTATCTGTGTGTTGGCTTGGAATGTTCACTCCTTTGTACGCTACACATGATATTCTACAGGATTCCTTTATTGCATTCTTTTCAAGTGTGGGAAGGTGTCTTCCATAACATAAATGGTGCAATCAGGACAAAAAATTAAATAGCTTCAAACTTCTAAGTTAAAGTTATTCACACATTCAAATGTCTACAAATTACTAGAATCTACTTACATTTGGTAGTGATACAATCAAACGTGAGTAATTTAAGTACAGATTTTGTCAACACATCAGTGTTGTAACAGTGTAAGATGCAGTCACTAAACTTTACAGATGTGTGGTTGACATAAAAATAAAAAGCAAGCTTGAATACTGGAGGATTTGTAAAACACTGGTGAAAACAAGCAAATGCCACACAGTGGTAGTGAATATAGGATGTAGTGAAATTCAGATTTAAAAAAAATTGATACGATGTTTCAATTTAAATTGAGACACTAGTATTAAGGAGGGGCAATAATGTGGAATAATGAGAACAGATGGAGAATACCACAATAACAGAGCAGTTTGAGAAGTCAAACTGAAAGCATCCAAATGTGCTCCCTTGAAAGTTGAATTGATTAGACATTGATTAGATTTTCATTTAGCTCAATCACTGTGTCCTATTTTCACTGTGGACAAAAGAAAAACCCTCAAGGGTTTAAGCTTAATTGTGAATTTAAGAGGATGAAAACAACATGGAAATATTATATTAGTCACATGATTTAGAAAATTCTACAGTCATGTTTCCAATTTTACTGTTGCAGACTTGTAAATAAAAACAAGCCTTTTTCTCATGTTAGATTAATCCTTTATCTTTTCAAATGTCAATTTTAAGTAGCTACAGTTAGGTCCATAAGTATTTGGACATTAACACAATTTTCAGCATTCCAGCTCTGTACAACACCACAATGGATTTGAAATGAAACAATCAAGATGTGCTTTAAGTGCAGACTTTGAGCTTTAATTTGAGGGCATTTACATCCAAATCAGATGAACAGTGTAGGAATTACAATACATTTTATATGTGCCTCCACCTTTTTAAGGGACCAAAAGTAATTGGACAAACTAACATAATCATAAATCAAATTGTCACTTTTTAATACTTTGTTGCAAATCCTTTGCAGTCAATGACAGCCTGTAGTCTGGAACTCATGGACATCACCAGACGCTGGGTTTGGTCCCTGGTGATGCTCTGCCAGGCCTCTGCTGCAGCTGTCTTCAGTTCCTGCTTGTTCTTTGGGCATTTTCCCTTCAGTTTTGTCTTCAGCAAGTGAAATGCATGCTCAATTGGATTCAGGTCAGGTGATTGACTTGGCCATTGCAGAACATTCCACTTCTTTGCCTTTAAAAACTCTTTGGTTGCTTTCGCAGTATGCTTCAGGTCATTGTCAGGTCCCTTAAAAAGGTGAAGGCACATATAAAATGTATTGTAATTCCTACACCGTTCATCTGATTTGGATGTAAATGCCCTCAAATTAAAGCTCAAAGTCTGCACTTAAAGCACATCTTGAATGTTTCATTTCAAATCCATTGTGGTGTTGTACAGAGCTGGAATACTGAAAATTGTGTTAATGTCCAAATATTTATGGACCTAACTGTATGTAAAACAGCAAATGTTGTAAAGCTTTATGAAAGCACATTCTCTACAACATGTCATCTTTCAGCATTTTTCAGTGGATCAACACAAGCTAGAGTTTTTGGGGTGGCCTCACTTGCCTCTGACTTGAACATTATTGAAAATCATTATTGAGATCTTAAACATGCTAGACATGTATGTTGTATGCTAGACAGCCTGAAACTATCACAAAACTAAAAGTGAACGGCAGAGAAGCAGCTAAAAGTCAGCAACCAAGGACAGACTTCTAGTTGGTTACAGAAGAACGTTTGCAAGTCGAATGCCCAAACTTATGTATGTCATTTTTGAAAAGCTTTTTTAACAAAATGAAAAGTAACATTCTACAGACGAGGAAGAGATGTCTGTTTATCACAGGAGTTGGATTATTATATTTTTTATATGAATATAACATGTCATTTGTCTAGGGAATTTCAAACATCTGCATAGTACCGTAAGCACAGGTGTAAAATAACAAAATCCTTCTTCAAGACAGGGTTTCATTATGAGGTAATAAAGCAGGAGCCACCTTGAGGCCTTGATCATGTCAGTTTTAAAGGTTAATTCACCCAAGCTCAATCTGAAATAAGCTCAAACCAGCTGACACACAGAAAACAGGCTTTACTTGCCTTCATTTGATGACAGGAAGATGTTTCTCTGAGATTATTGGATCCACATCAGTATAACTGAAGTCAATGGAATATATCCTTATAGTTGTCTTTTCTAACATAATGGCTCTATAACTCCTCAGCTGACGCTGGAAACAGAGGGCTTGGAGGCACAAACCCAAACTTGTTTGACTCTGCTTCCCTCTTGTGGCCAAAAAGGTGAATAACTTTAATTTTCTGTTCGTGTCAACATTCTGCTTTTCTCCATGACTCTATACACTTTGGTTCCACACATATCTGAGTGGAAGCATGGTGAAATAAGTATAAACACAAATCCTGTTCATCTTTATCAAACTAAGTGGTCTACAAGTAAAAATATGGCTGATTTGAAAACAGTAAGAGTAATGCCTTAAGTTAAAATGACTATTGAAGTTCAAAAGTTGCTTAACTATGAATAAACACTAAGGTAAAAATAGATTGCATGACAGGTAAAGAGGTGATGTCACAGACCAGATGTAGAGAGGTTTTAAAAGTTGTAATGCAGGCCACTGTATAGCTCACTGAGTTAAGGCATTACCACATGGGCGCAGGTCGCCAGCAGCTGGTTGTGAGTTCGAGTCCGACTCACGACCTTTTGCTGCATGTCTCTCTCCTCTCTACCCCCTTTCACGCTGTCTATCAATAAAGCTTCAAAAATCTCCTGCAGAAAAATTAATTAAAAAAAAAAAATTGTAATGCTGTAAGAAGAAAGAATAGTATGTTAGGCTACTGTAATGTCTTTACTGAGACATCTGATAAAATACATACTCATCAGTCACAACCTTAAAACAACTGAAGTGAATAATACTGATTACCTCAGTAAAATGGCCCAGTCAGTTGAAAGGATATAAAGTCACGAACGGAAGTTTACACACACTTGTAAACACCATGCATTATAGCAGTATTGAGTTTCCAATGATTCTTATAACTTTGAAGTTTTTATGATGAAATCTTTGAAACACATGCAATAAAACAATCATGTATTTGATTCTTTCATAGAATTATTAAAGGTCTTCTGGAAATATGACAAAATCTGCTGGGTCAAATTAATATACATACAGCAGGGGTAGCCAACCCTGGTCCTCGAGGGCCCCTATCCAGCATGATTTAGATGTTTCCCTCTTCCAACACACCTGATTAAATGATCAGTTCATCATCAAGCTCTGCAGAAGCCCGATAGCCTGAGAGGCTGCCGTGCAAGAAGGAAGTTCTTCCTCTACAAACGGAATCTTAAGCCTGGACTGAAGTTTGCTAGAGATTATATGAACAAGGAAAATGTCTTCTGGAGGAATGTTCTGTGGTCAGTGAAACAAAAAATTCTACTATTTGTCCACAGTGACCAGTAATATGTTTGGAGGAGAGAAGGTGAGGCCTTATACTCCAAGAACATCAAACCTACCATCAAGCATGGTGGTGGTAGTATTATGCTCTGGGCTGTTTAGCCGTCAGTGGAACTAGTACTTTACAAAAATTTACTGAATAATGAAAGAGGAGGATTACAGGAGAACAGTACTTGCCTGACTGCATTGTGCCAAGTGTAGTTTGGTGGAGGAGGATTATGGTGTGGGGTTGTTTCTCAGGGGTTGGGCTTGGCCCCTTAGTTCCAGTCAAAGGAACTCCTAATGCTTCTGCAGACCAAGACATTTTGGACAACTTCATGCTCCCAACTTTGTGGGAACAGTTTGGGGATGGCCCCTTCCTGTTCCAACATGACTGCACACCAGTGCACAAAGCAAGATCAATACAGACATGGATGAGCCAATTTGGTGTGGAGGAACTGGACTGGCCTGCACAGCGTCCTGACCTCAACCCAATAGAACATCTTTGGGATGAATTAGAGCAGAGATGGAAACTCCATATTAAACCCTATGGATTAAGAATGGGATGTCATTAAAGTCCATGTGCTTGTAAGGCAGATGTCCCAATACTTGTAGTAATATAGTGTACCTGCATAGAGGACAAAATGCAAAATATGGATGACAGAAGACACAAAGTTAGAGACATGCACTGGTGGACTATATAAGTACACAGAGTGATGAAAAGAAGAGCTGATCTGCTCAGTGCATCAGTCTAGTCCTCCAGCAGTCTAGGCCTATAGCAGCATAATTAAGGGATGATTCAGGGTCACATTAGCAGCTCTAACTATAACATTTATCATGAAAAATAAGAAAAAAGATGTGAGAAAAAAAAAAAAAAGTTACATTCCTTAAGATATGATGGAACTTGGTAATCAATGGCTTTGTATATGGGTTAAAGATTTTATATTCTATCCGGGATTTTACAGAATTGGAGGGACTCTGACAAGGGCCAGACTGTGATGGCTAGGCAGACTGGGTCAGAGCATCTCCAAAACAGCGAGGGGTCTGCATCCATCGGCTCTGCATTGGCTTTTCACCAAGGAAACGAAAAACAGGGGCTGTGTTGGCTCGGTGGCAGCTAATGAGGCCTGACTAGCTACCTCAGTGAACAGGTTGCTTTCTATGGTGCAGAGCTGCACTTCTAAGTTAACGAGTCTCACCTCTAAGGCTGCAAAAAAATGCATTTATTACAAAACTCTTTATGATAGGAGGCTGAAGAAAAACTAAACATGTAGAGAGAGATGGAGAAGCAGAGTTAAGAAATTCAGTTTTTTCATCACTTAATAGTTTGGTTGGTACATTTTTATTTGTGCACTGCAGACAGTGCACATCTACTTAGTGCATCACAGTCAATGCAGACATTCACTTAAATTCAGCAATTTTGTGTCACATTTGTTGTTATTACTTGATTATATTTGAAAACCCTAAATCGGTGAACCACTACCCCTGACATCTCTGTTATGTGCAGTTACAGCTGCAGCAGACCACACCCACCAGTAAGGCTGATGCTGTGGTCAGAGACAGTTAAACTTCAAACCAGAGAAGCAGTGAAATCCTGCTGTGGCCACTCAGTGGGATAACATTGCCTCCCTCTCCAGCACAGTTTAAAGCTTGGTTTTCAGTTGAGTAGAGGAAACAACACCCAACTAGTGAAAAAGTTTATGATTCTCTTTAATCTTATAAAACGTCAGTTTTTAAAACACAAATAAAGTCAGACAGAGAGGATTACAAAGATGCATAACAGTTCAATGCAAACCATTTCCTACAGTGTATTTACAACATAATTACATACATTATTATTGCTGGTACTGGTGCAGAGGAGGCAATCATGTGTTGTACACATCACCAATGTGTATAGAGTGGCCAACAAACAGCTGCAGTCTGAAGCTAAATTAATTACTGCAGAATATGTTGCTCAGTATAAAAGAAAACAACCATGTTAACAGAAATAAAAGGACATGAAAAGAGACTAAGAATAAACAACACTTCACATGAACTGGCACTCAACAGGTTAACCAATTCACATGTATCTAATGCATATGGGTATTGCAAAGGATCAAGTCTCAAGTCTTCTCTCAGAAGGTAAACTCCATCCTGAACACAGGTCTGCAGGCTGTTTTAGAGTTTTGCATCTGCCATGAGTGAAATTAATCAGTCAATCAGCTAAAGTTTCCTTTAATTAAACACTTTCCATACTTCTTACTGGCCCACGTGTTACACAAATCCAATGGCTGGTTTCTGTAAATGAAGTTAGCATTTTCTAGACTGCTACCTACCCACTATTATTATATTGGTTAAGACAGCTGATGAGATGATAGATTTACAGGCTCTACACCTCTCTAAATCCTCTAAACACAGTTTACATTTGGATGCAGGAATTTATAAGGGTCTGAAAAGCTACTTATGCCAAAGTGACAATGCCCATTTTGCAGAGGTTACTGAAAAGCATTGTGGGAAAGAAGATAACTCTAAATACGTAAACAAGGTAGGTGGAGGAAATGTTGGCACACAAAGAGTTAAGTTGAAATTTCATCATGAAATAAATGGTAGCACGGTGGACGTCAGACATAAGTTCATAAGTCACTGCACAGTTCATCTGCCAATCAAATCAAACTTTCAATAGATTTGACCCTCCCTTCTCTTGGCCAAGGTCTGCATTACTGCACTGAAAGAACTGACAGATTGTAAAGTACTTAATAGTTGCCATGACATTGCTCAGTGTATTTTACTGCATAATGCAGCCATTTCCAATGCATATTCAACAACAACATGCTTGCATTACTACAAGTGAAGGCAGTTCAATCACCAGTCTGTCTGCAAGGGTTTATCTGACCGTACAAAATGAGTCATTAGTCAAAAATCAATACTGCCAGACAGCAAAGGATACAAAAAATCAAAACGCAACAAAAAGTGAAAAAAACTAAACGGTGAAAATCAAACGCTGTTCAAATTAAACTCTGTCTGAGTTGACTAATTCTTCTCTTTTGGTTTGAAACATTAAAGACAAACTGCCTTTGCATAATTTTAACTGCTAAAATATTAATCCCATGATGAAACTCTGATTCACCAAACTTATTCAAATGTTTGTTATGTGTTTTACAAGAATAAAATTCTAAAATGAATAGAATCCAAACTTTAGTGCAACCCATGACAGGCTGTAGTTAAGCTTTACTTCATTTATTTAGATGTGAGAACTGAAAGCCGTCACATCTCCATATCACAATTTTGTCATAGTACAGAGTTTTATGGAAATCCTACAGCACATTGAAATTACAAGTGACAGAAGAGGCATACATTGTGTGTGAGCAGATTAGAGCATTCTATGTGCCTTTACTGTGCCATATGTCTTCAGAGCAGCACAGCTGTTTTACTGGAAACCAAACAAAAGTCAAAAGGCCATTAAAAGTCAAGCAGCACCTACAATACGCCATGTGGTGTCTTCCTA